>JANUYF010000016.1:11613448-12045948 GCA_026167975.1 Phrynosoma blainvillii
CACTATTGGGGCAGAAAAGCAGTTTGTGTCTATTTCAAGGATTATTTCCCTGGGAGTGGAGTGGCTGAAAATCCTTGTTCATCTCGCCAAGTGTAAATATAAATGCCAGAAAAGCGTGTTAGCTCACTTACATCTGGAGACTTGGTGCATCCAAGGAGGAAGTCCCCAAACTGAAGACATCTGAGATCCATTTTGTCCTCCGCATCCCTTTTGTACGTCCAACTCATCATGGAGTTTCTTCACCTCTTCCTCTTCTTTCTGGTCAGCCTTTTGCAGTCTTTTGCCCAAGAAGGTGGGTATCATGCTGTTAAAGAAAATGGGATGTCGCTGTGTGCAAGAGCAGAAAGACTGGGCATTATAGTTAGAGACATCTGGGATCTCTATATCTTCCATTGGCTACCGATTGGCGCAAAAGTTAGAGTTAGAGACATCTGGGATCTATATATTTTCCATTGGCTACCTATGGGTGCAAAAGTTAGAGTTAGAGACATCTGGGATCTATATATCATCCATTGGCTACCGATTGGTGCAAAAGTTAGAGTTAGAGACATCTGGGATCTATATATTTTCCATTGGCTACCTATGGGTGCAAAAGTTAGAGTTAGAGACACCTGGGATCTATATATTTTCCATTGGCTACCTATGGGTGCAAAAGTTAGAGTTAGAGACATCTGGGATCTATATATCATCCATTGACTACCGATTGGTGCAAAAGTTAGAGTTAGAGACATCTGGGATCTATATATCATCCATTGACTACCGATTGGTGCAAAAGTTAGAGTTAGAGACATCTGGGATCTATATATCATCCATTGACTACCGATTGGTGCAAAAGTTAGAGTTAGAGACATCTGGGATCTATGTATCTTCCTTTGGCTACCAATAGGTGCAAAAGTTAGAGTTATATCTGGAGTGCAGATGCAGCCCAGTTTTCCAACCATTAATTAGGCACTGCCCAAAATCGTATGACGAAGGAGAAGGATGCTCACCATTTTGCATGCTCAATGGAAGAGGAGGGCCATTGCATATAGAAGAAGTGTACCCTTCTTTGATCAAGAGCAGAATTAAAATGGCTTAGTGATATTGCACTCACAAACAGGAAGACTTTTTCTTTGTTGTTTTCCCCTTTTTCCCGTCCTCCTCTCCCATCTCCAGATCTCGAAAACATGGTGTTCATCTTCCCAGAATCGTCCAACGTTAGCCATGTGGTTCTGAAGCCCTCGCCCCAGCGGCCGTTGACCAGCTTCACCATCTGCCTGCGATCTTACACAGACATGACCCGGGCTCACACCCTTTTCTCTTACGCTACCAAGACCAATGACAACGAGATTGTGCTCTACAAATCCAGACCCAACGAATACAGCCTTTACGTGGGAACTTCGGATGTACTTTTCATCTTCCCTGAAGATCTGGTTGTGAAACCTAGGTGGGAGCATATATGTATGAGTTGGGAGTCGGACACGGGGTTAGTAGGGTTCTGGTTGGATGGGGAAGCTTTGCCACGAAACGGCATGATGAAAGGACACAACATCAGTCCCGAGGCGTCCATCGTCCTTGGTCAAGACCAGGATTCCTTTGGGAGCGGGTTTGATATCAACCAATCCTTCGTAGGGGAACTGAGGGATGTATATATGTGGGATCGGGTGCTGTCAGATCATGAAATGTGCCTTGTTTGGGGGAATTATGTTCCTCCCAGCCCTGTCATTAACTGGAAGGCACTAAATTATGTTATCAGGGATTATGTTGTCCTTAAACCCTCCCTGTCTTCCATCTGCAGAGATGGGTAGGCTTTGCAAATGAATGGCCTAAACCAGGAATAGGAACATGTGGCTCTTCAGACATTGTTATACTGTACACACATTATTGTTCTGGCAATAGTCATAGGCAGATCAGCCAGTTGGTGATGGATGATCGGAGTTGCAGTCCAACAACATCTGCAGGGCTACATGTTCCTCTTCTTTGGTCTATACCTAGGATAAGCAACCTAGTGTCCCTCAGATGTTTTGGACTTCAAGGCCTCTTAGCCTCCATCAATGGTCAATGATGTCGAAGATCTAGCCATGTTAGTCTGTAGAGTCAGTCTGTAGAGAGATCTTGTAGCACCTTTGAGACTCACTGAAAGAAAGAAGTTGGCAGCAGGAGCTTTCGTAGGCGTAAGTCAACTTCCTCAGATGCATTGCTAATAGGAAGTAGACTTTACGAAAGCTTATGCTGCCAATTTCTTTCTTTCAGTCAGTCTCAAAGGTGCTGCAAGATCTCTCTACATCAACGGTCCATGTTTGTTTGGGGTTAATGGGACTGTAACCCAAAGCATTTGCAGGGCACCAGCTTGCCTATCTCTAATCTAAACAAAGGCAACGTTGTCCCTAAAATAATTCAGTCACTTTTGCGTGGTGTATCACTTAGGTAGTGTTTGATGCATTGATCTCTGTTCTCTCCGCCAAATGAGAAGTTCTAATTTTTTCCAAAATCCATCCAAGTGTATGTTGCTATATGACAATGTACGTCTAATAAAAATTGCATCTTTCATATGTTCTATTCTTACGTTGTTGATCATTCCAAACAAAGCAATAAAAACCTTCTCCATGAGTAGTCAACAGGCTATCTTATCATTTTTGATCAACCAAGTTTGACTGAAAATAACAACTATGATCAGTATCAGAGGGCAATAAATGGTGGCAATGGAGGGGTGCTTGCAAGGAAGGATATAGAAAGAAAAGCATCTAGGTTTTGCCTCCAACTAGATTCAGGAAACTCAGATCTTGTCCTTTGCTGATTTACTTTTCAAAAAAAGAGGTAGCTCCTTGCTCTCTTACTTTATTTGGAGATCTGTATATTAAGGATATCAATATGTATGAAGGTCAAGGATCGCTGCTTTATCGTGGCATTATCTAAGAAAGGTTTGGTGCATTATCTGGTCAGAAAGCTTAGAAATCTGATTTAAAATCCTGAAATTCTATTTCTCGGTGCCTATAAGTTTGGATTGTATGGTGTCCCAATATGTTGAGGGAGGAGGATAATGGTGCTTTACACCATTAAGTCTTGATTAAAATACTACTTGGGACAGCTAGAATTGGAATAGCTGGACACTATATGATAAAAAATAATAATAATAACCCTTTGGTTTGAGTGTCCTTAGACGATGCTTTGTCCAAAAACTTACCCACGACCAATAACAATTTTGTGAAAGAATAGCAACAACAATGCATTTGTAAGCATGATGACTCCAGTTCATTAGGTAACAGGCAAAAAACCCAGATTTTCATCCAGGTCAAACATCCATGAATTTAAACCTTCGTTGCTGTTGTGTG
Source organism: Phrynosoma blainvillii (assembly GCA_026167975.1). Lineage (NCBI taxonomy): Eukaryota > Metazoa > Chordata > Lepidosauria > Squamata > Phrynosomatidae > Phrynosoma > Phrynosoma blainvillii. Next base: position 11,616,760 of record JANUYF010000016.1, read on the forward strand.
CCTTCAAAGATGATTATTTGTCTTGGGAAGAATGGCTTCAGTATACACCAGAATCTGGACCTTTTTTGACCCTTAAGGCTGAACATTTGGATTTTCCATACACACTTTGAACATATAATCATATATCATATACCAACAGATAGTCATATATCATATAGTCTGGCCTACTGAAGCATGATAGATGGCATAGAGCAATGAAATCAAGTAAATAAATATTATTATTATTATTATTATTATTATTATTATTATTTGAGCATTGCTAAGTGAAAGGTAACAAAACCTGTGGATTTTGTTGCATCGTTCAAGACCTGGATGAATGAATCTGAGAGTTTCATATCGTTCCCCCACCACCACCCCCTTCATGTTTGTTTCTACATCTCAGATTCTTCCCATCCTCGATATGAATGAATGGGGAAATGTGGGCAATGTTGACAATGTCTTGTCAAAGAGCAAACTTTGGAACAAGTCCCATCTCTCAGGAATGTTTGTAGCTCAGTCCATATTCAGTGGGAATGTTGCCCTGTTATCATGTCTTACCATGGCAATACAACCTATTTAACTTAGCAACTTTTAAAGCTAGTTATTCTTTAACCCCTTTTGGGACATTGAAGGTCTTCTGCAAAATCCATAAAGAGTCATCTTCTATCAATTGCATGTAGCTTACTTATTAACCCAACTTGGCAGGGTTCATAACAGGATCTAACTTACTGTCAAGAACCTACATTCGAAAGGCTATAGAAAAAGCAGAGAATGATTTGAAGCTATCCCAGTTCTGTTGCTCTTGTTTTTTACTGGGTTTTTGGGAGACTAAAATGGAGAAACCAACATCAGCCCTTTTGCTTCTTGTGCTCATTTCCCTCTCTGGAGTCCAGTCACAGAAGAGTAAGTATTGAGGAATATATACAACATTGTTGTTATCGTTGTGTGCTTCCAAGTCATTTCCAACTTAACAGCGATCCTAAGGCAAACCTATCATGGGGTTTTCGTGGCAATATTTCTTCAGGGGAGGTTTGCCATTGCCGTCCCCTGAGGTTGAGAGTGTGTGACTCAACCAGGGTCACCCAATAGGTTTCGTGGCCGAGCTGGGAATCGAACCCTGGTCTCCAAAGTCGCAAACACTCAAACCACGATGCCACACTTGTATATCAGGGAACAAACATAGCTGGAGCACTGTGAGAAAGGCGGACGGCCGTCAAAATTTTATAACAGTAAAGATTTGGGGGTTATAGCAAGTGGCTTTATGAACCTTCCCTTCCTTTCACAGGCTTGGAGGGCAAAGTGTTTGTGTTCCCAAGCGCTTCAGACGATGCCTACGTTCTCCTCCAACCTGGCCTGAAGGAGCAGCTCCAGAATTTCACCATCTGCCTCCGTTTCTTCACCGACTTGACCCGCACTTTCTCCCTCTTCTCTGCGGCTTCTCGGCAACATGACAATGAGATCCTCCTTTTCATAACCCCCAATGAATATCAGGTCTTCGTGGGTGGCCAATACGTCAACTTCCGTGCCCCTGGAAGTACGGATAGGTCCGACAGCCATTGGGAAAATGTCTGTACCACCTGGGATTCAACTACAGGGATAGTTCAGCTTTGGCTCAATGGTCAAGCTTTGCCTAGGAAAGGGATCGCCAAAGGCTACAAGGTCCAAAGAGATGTCGTGATGATGCTGGGGCAAGATCAAGACTCCTATGGGGGTTCACTTGATGCTGGGCAGGCTTTTGTTGGAGAAATGGCTGAAGTGTATATGTGGGACACGGTGTTGCCTCCAGAAAATCTCTGGAAGATCCGGAGGGACGCAGTACCTACACCTTTAGTGGACTGGACAGCACTAGATTTTGAAATCAAAGGCTACGTGGTGATGGAGCCCACCTTACACTGAGGCCTAAAGGAAGAAAAGGAGCTGGAAGGTTATCTGCCTTTGAATTTGTCGTGTCTCCACATTTTTGGATCCCGATAAACTGAGCACAGCCCACCGAGTCAAAGGGGACAACATGTAAGCTGTTTTCATTGCTCAGTCTGGGATATGTATGTGTATGTGACATTTCCTATAGGTAATAAAAATGGCTTCATTCAAGACTGTTGGGTGACGTTGCTTTTTTACGTGTTTTGGACTGTTGTATCTTTCTGTTATCTTCTCGCTGCTAATGTTGTGATTGGGTTTGTGGTGCCTAGCAATAATAACCTAAGAAGGATTTTAAATTTCCCGGATTTTGCAAATTTCCCAAAGCCCCATGGCCAGAAGAAGGAGGATCCTGCCTGCAAAAGAGATCCTCCCCATCATATACTACCACCTTAACTAAAGACTGAAAACAACATGCCGGCATCTGACTAACATCTCCAATCGTTTTCCTCCTCTTTGGTTTGTAACATCTTGCCTGATGATGAAGAAGCCCATGGAGCTTCGAAAGCTAGCAACAAATATGTTGCACATTTTTGTTGGCCAATAAAGGGATCACTGATGGCTTTTTGTTTGAACCTAAGAAGCTGCCAGTGTTGTGGTGTGCCTCCAAGTCATTTTTGACTTATGGAGACCCTAAGGTGAACCTATCACAGGGTTTTCTTGGCAAGTTTCTTCAGAGGGGGTTTGTCATTGCTATCCTCTGAGGCTGAGAGAGTGTGACTTTCCCAAGGTCAGCCAGTGGGGTTTTTATGCTGGAATGGGGAATCGAACCCAGATCTCCAGAAACTTAGTCGGACGCTCAAACCATTATACCATGCTAGTTCTCTAAGAAACTGCCAGGGGCCAGGTCATTTGTCACTTGAGTCTAATATTATTATTTTTTAAATTCTTTTTGGCAGCATTCACTCTCCAAGAGCATAAGTAGAGAAGACTCTTTCCCAGAGCCTTAAAATTAGTATTTAAAAAAATACAACTGGTTCTGATGGCCGGGGAATCCTAAGGGTCATAGACTGCACCTGCACTGCAGAAATAATCCAGTTTGACACCGCTTCAACTGCCATGGCTCAGTGCTATGGAGCAAGGTTGTTTTTTACGGCTCCAGAGACTCGGACCTGGAGCAATGGATGCAAGCGATAGGAAAAGAGATTAATAATAATAATAATAATAATAATTTCTTATACACCACCTTTTGCCTTGGCAATCAAGGCAGCTTACAAGTACAAATACAGATTAAAAACATGCATGGCATAAAACCGTAATACAATACCCCCTTAAAACTAAATACAATAATAAAAGCATAAAGATTAAAGCAACATATGTTCTGGAACACCAATAGGAGTGTATTGATTTTTAGACTCTGACAATGATTGGCTATTTTATTTTATCCTATTTTATTTATTTTCATTTATTTTATTATATTGTATCCTATTCTCTTAATATATTATTGTTCTGATTTTTATTATTTTATTTTGATTATTGTTTATATTTTGTACATTGTATTCATTTTATTATGTAATCCCGCCTCGATAGGGAGAGGCGGGAAATATAAATAAAACATTATTATTATTATTGTTGTTGTTGTTGTTATTGTTGTTGTTGTTATTATTATTGAGATTCCACCTCAACATTAGGAAGAACATCCTGATGGTAAGAGCTGTTCAATAGTGGAAGGTGCTGCCTCCAAATGTGGTGGAATCGCCTTCTTTGGAGGTTTTTAAACAGGCTGGGTGGCCATATTTGAGTGTGTATTCCCGCATGGCACGGGGTCAGACTAGATGGCCCTTGTGGCTCCTTCCTTCTCTCTGATTCTACTAAAGCAGGAAACACTCCATAGTTGAATGAAGCCCAGGATAAACAATGACACCAAAGCACAGTCATCTCTAAGATCTCCACATCTCTGGTCTCTTCCACCGCCGTGGAAGAACAATATTTGCTTGTTATACAAACATTGAAGGGCATCAGCGCATTCTTTCTCCAAATCCAAATCCTCTGCCAAAAAAAAGCAAAGAAACCCAACCCTGTTTTGATCTGATCTTGAAGGGGTGTGTCCGTGTGTTTTAATCAACTCTAGCTAAGGAGGAAGGGAAGAAATGTCATGAAAAGTCTTTTGCTGGGAAAGTCCCTAGGAAGTAGACTGCTGGGAAATGCTGTCTGTGGTTCAAGCATAAATTCAGAGAAACTTTCAAAAGTTTCACAATCGGGAGATCAGTTTGACTTGGGAGAGAAGTCCCCAGCACAAATAAAAGGCAGCGTCTGATTTGACCTCCCGGCCAAAACTTGTTCTGTCTAGAAGCAGAATGGAGATCCGTTTTCCGTTTCTTCTCATCCTTGTCAGTCTCTTGGGGTCCCTTGGCCAGGAAGGTGAGTACAATGAAGAGATATAGAGGCAAACCAGGTCTAGTCTTGGGCTTGAGTTGAATGGCTGGGCTGTGCATCTAAATTGAATCGAGAGGTGATTGTCTCTACTAAAGCATTGAAAGTAAAGCATTTCTCTGAAGATGCCAGCCACAGATGCAGACGAAACGTCAGGAATGCATTCTTCTAGAACACGGCCCGAAAAACCCACAAAAACCATTTAGACTTGGGTGGAAATTGAGGGGCGTAAATTTTCATCTCAGAGAGTATGTTGCAACCAGTTTCTCTTCTGGTCCACAATGAACATCAGAAGGTTAACTGGACACAGGGAGGGACGGGCCACAACTATCTGCTGACTGTTTTGAACTGTTTCCAGTTATGGGAAACGCAACACGGGTCTAAGCCTATGTTAAGTACTGAGGATGCCCCGTATATTTCGAGGGAATAGGTAAGGGAAGGAATTAGGGTTACAAGAAATTGGGATGCCAAAATATTTGGAATCATAACAGAAGGATCTCGTGGCACCTTTGAGACTAATTGAAAGCAAGACGTTGGCAGCATGAGCTTTCGTAGACTTCAGTCTACTTTCTCAGATGTAAAAAAAAATATATGCATCAGAGGAAGTAGACTTTAAGCTTACAAAGGCACATGCTACCAACTTCTTTCTTCCAGTGCAACTCTATGGTCAACCTCAGATGAACGTTGAACATGGAATCATGCTGGAGGACCTACAAATGCCTAGAAAGGTATTTTCTCTAGGAATCTCCAAGTCCTCCAGTGCAACTCTATGGTCAACATCAGCCAGAGGTTGATCGTAGAATCGGAAGAAGTAGACTTAAGTCTACAAAAGCTCATGCTACCAACTTCTTCCTTCCTATGGGCAACCTCAGATGGACATTGAACATTGAATCAGGCTGGAGGACCTAGAAATGCCTAGAAAGGTATTTTCTCTAGGAATCTCCAGGTCCTCCAGTGCATCTCTATAGTCAACATCAGCCAGAGGTTGATCATAGAATCATGCTGGAGGACCTACAAATGCCTAGAGAAGTGTTTTCTCTAGGAACGTCTAGGTTCCCCAACACAACTCTATGGCCAACTTCTGGCAGAGTTGCGCTGGAGGACTTTGAGATTTCTAAAGAGCACGTATTAATCAGAACTGCAAATAATCAAATCCGCAAAAGTCAAAGCCATAAATATGGAGGGCTGACTGCATTCAATTTCCTTAATATGAACCCTATTTGCATATTATACATATTTGCACTAAATGCAAACTAGCCTAACCGGATTTGTGGGAAATAATATGACGAGTGACACAGAGAACAAACATAAGGGCGGAAAGGGCCAAGTAACCTCTACCTGGGATCCTAGATGAGAGAAGTATTTTATGTTTTGACTTTCCGCAGATCTCCAGGAGAAGGTGTTGATCTTCCCCGTAGAATCAAACAACGCCGGTGTGATTCTGAAGGCTCCGCTCCAGCAGCAACTGACCAGCTTCACCGTATGCCTGAGATACTACACACTCCTGACTCGTGAATATGGACTCTTCTCTTATGCCACAAAGACAAGTGACAATGAACTCCTACTCTTCAAGCCCAAACCCAACCAATACAGACTTTATATTGGGCGGTCCTTTGTAACCTTTGTCCTTCCGGAAAAAAAGAACTCAAAACCTGCTTGGGAGCACATCTGCATGAGCTGGGAGTCTGCCACAGGACTAGTGGAACTGTGGTTGGATGGGGAACCCTTGCCCCGAATGGGGCTGAAGAAAGGCTACTCTATCAGTCCCGAGGCATCGATTGTACTTGGGCAAGATCAGGACTCCTTTGGGGGTGGCTTTGCTAGCAACCAGTCATTTGTAGGGGAGATCGAGGATGTGTGCATGTGGGATCGGGTTCTGACCGCAGATGAAGTGGGGCTAGTCTTGAATGACCGCATTCTTTCCAACTATCTGATCAACTGGAGATCCTTAAATTACGAAATCAGGGGTTATGTTGTTCTTAAGCCCTCCCTGACCCCTGCCCTGCGCTAAGGAATTCTATAATAATTATATGCATGCATTCCCCTTCACCAATGACTTTCCAATAAAGCAAAACAGCATCTGACCCAGTTTGCATTTCCCTTTCTTTTTTAATGTCCAAAGGAAAAAAATGCAAAGATTTAGTATCTTGATGCTCCTGGGGGAAAGGCAAGATATACATGAGATATATTTTAGAGGACTGCGTTTTAATCCAGTGAACGACTGGGAATATTTGTTTTGTGACTTGAAGTCGCACCAACGCCATTATGAATGCAGACTAAGAAAATTATACACGAGAAGAGCCATCTTTAATGCAAGATTTTTATTTGCTGTATATACACAATTCAAGCTATTAAAATTTTTAATTTGCTGTATATACACAATTCAAGCTATGAAAATTATACAATATTTACATACAATTAAATAATTATCCAAAAATTCCTTCACCTCCACAGATGCAGCTGAACAGTAGCTGTAAAGAACATGAGAGGTCAACAAACCTTGTTTGGCTGCAATGCCTCAGACCTTCAGTTATTAACTCCTAAACCAACAAGGTTTGACATTTTTTCGTAAAAAAGAAGTTAGAATAAAAATTATAGATTGTTCCCCTCAAAGTTCTTTTATCCCTGCAGATAAATTCTGAAAACTTGTTTACCTTTTAAAATAAAAAAAGAGGGGGCAAAGTATCAGTTCGGCATTAACTAAAAATTGCATCTTTGGGTGACAATGTTTCCGGAATACCTTTTTCTCTCTTTTATATCAGAGTGTTAAGAAGTTTTATGGGCAAATCCAGATCCGGTAGAGATTAAGGGAAAGGGGTTCCATATTATTGCTCTTATTTGATGCTTTAAGAATTTGAAACATGTTGGGGGGGGGGATGAAATTTCTCAAGGGAGAATGCTTCACAGAAAAGTGTGCCGTTAAAGTAATAAATAATGGAATGATGCTGCCATAAAGGACAACATGCCACATTGGAGGAGTGAAGAAAAGCCTTTAAACAAAGAGGAGCGGAAACAAATATGATGCCCACATTAAACCGCTGCAAACAGGCAGTAAAATCTCCAAGCCTCCTTGTTCAGACAGCCTTTGGTTATCTAAGTGTCAGACATCAGGAAATTTAAGCTTCAGCCAGTATTGCCAAATATAGTGAAATATAGAAGTCCAAGTATCTGACAGCCCATAGGTTCCCCTACCCCTGAAACTGCAGCTTCAGAAATGGGCTGAACACAGTGACCAAGAAAGGAATACATACTGTCGATGTTTAGCTATATGGATAACTGTCCCAAATTTCTTCCAGTTAAAGGTCGTATTCCTCACGTGTCTTGATTTTCTTCATCTCAGTCCTCTAAACTTTTCCTTTCATATGGTTTTGATGGGGGGGGGGGGGAGAATGAAACAAGAGGCAACATTACTGATTGAAACTCAAACAAAGATGACTCCCTAGCTTCAGAGTGATATGAATGGCATCATTTTTCACCTGAGATTTAATTCCTAACTCTCAGCAACTCCACACAACACACTATGATATAGCAGCGGCCTATTTGAGTATGACCATCTGCTGACTTGAGTCAAGTTTTAGTTTTGTGTAGTTTAGTGTATTCAGAAAAAGGTCTGGCATCAGTTCTGCCGCAAAGAAGGGATCTAGTACTGAGACGCAACCTCCCAAACTATGGACTATGTATTCTTGAAGATGGAAATAATCACAGATGGAACCAGGCTGCTGTATTACCTATAGAATTAAAATTCTTATTGGGATGTGAAGACTAAACAAAAATAGGGCTTGTGAAAGACAGCGGAAGAAGCATTTCAGGGATGTTGGTTATACTCATTGCTACAGGCTGCTATATAGTAGCTGTTAAAAGGATCATTCCTTCCCCAGATCATGTTGGAATCACTACCTTCATAGTAGCAGTCATTTGGATGCCAAGTCATCTGTTCCAAGATGGTGACAAATCCTTGACACAGGTGGAAATGGGTAATCTTTTAGTTTTATACATGTGCAACTTTCTGAAATCTTTCAAGCATAGATAGAAAACACTGACCCTCCAGGTGATGTCGGACTGCAGTTCCCATCACCTCACAGTTGGCTATACTGACTAGAGCTGATGGGATCTGAAGCCTTACACACTTGTTTGCACACTCTTCACTCCTTTTTTTAGAGGATGCTCACACATACTCTACCAAATGAACTAAGCACTCCGTGCTAAAAATGGACACCACCGGCATCAATCACAGGCTGACCATCAAGATGCACTTACCAAGAACAGACACCCACATTTCTAGGGATAAAATGGACATATTTTACATTATGGTTTCCTCTCTTTCTTATTCAGATTTTGTCTGGTTTGCAGAGATTCTTCCACCAGGTCAGATTTACAATATCCCATTACAAAATATGACACAGGCTAGCCTTCTCCTGACAACTGTCTCTCTCAATTTTATTATGAAATGCTATCGGGAGTGGGGAGAAGAAACATGAATGAGAGAGACATACATACACTGAAGTCGTTCTGAACATAGGAAGGATGAACTTAACAAAAACCACGGCCAATGCCTTTTACTGAAATCAATACTTTAAACCCCTTCTCTGCTGCCTCAAACCACACCTTCAAGTCTAAACAGCTCTGCTTCTTAAGTCATTCTCAGTCAGCATTAATACTGCATTTCACAGTTCACAAATCCCCCTACTATAGTACGCTTTGAAACCAAGTAACTTGGAGTTACAATAATATACCTGGCTTGGCTTGGGGGGGGCAATTTAAACAAAAAAGACAATAAAATGTGATGTCCCAGGAGCAAAAGAAATTAATTTAAGAGACACTTTGTGGGATTTGGGAGGAGGATCAGAGACCTTGGACCTATCATGGAATTTCTTCCTCTAAAACAACCAGGGCAAGAGAACCCTAAGGGGGGGGGGGGTAGTGTCATTCCATTCATCCTAAATGGAATTACTAGATGACTATCCAAAGTGTAGCTGGAGGGAGATATAGCTGCACTCAGCACTAATATGACCCTGAACAGTGAACACAGTCAAAAAGCATGGGATGGCCAAACTTCTACTGAATTCAATAGTGGAGCCCAACATTTGGAAAGCAACAGCTATCCTTGGATCTTAGCCATTTTTGCAAAGCTCATGTTATCGCCGTGGCTTTTTCTGGATTAGATGCGGTGCCTGCCTGTGAATGTTCAGTTTGAAACAACTAAGGTTTCAGACCAGTATAGACTGGCCACAGCCTGCAGTTGCAGCAGAATTGAAATCAATCTGGATGCCATCCAAGACCGCATAATGCCCCTCCCTCCAAACAAGTCAAACTTCGTATGTGCCAGGGATGTCTAGATCTTTGCCCTTTGCTATTGTATCTTTTTAAGAACCAAAAAAGGAGGTGCAAAACAGGCTTCCAATTGTGTTTAGTATGCTGAAAAACAAGCCATTTTCATGAAGAAAGAGGGGCACACTCCTCGGAATGTGGTCTGCCATTAAGAACAGAAAGCCTCCTCTTGATCCAATCTAAAGAAAAATCCACCAAACTTTCCCCCCTAAAATCTTGAAAGCTCCTCCACACTCCAAGATATGTTTTTTTTTTCTTTTGAAAGGGAGATTAGGGTAGTAAAGTGCTGCTGCCTACATTTTTGCTAGTTTTTGCTCTAAAACAATAAAAAAGAAGGCAACTTCAAGCACACATTCCAGCCAGCTGACCCTGAACTACTTTGCTTGGAAAGGGAACTCATGGAGTTTACCTTCTACTTTGCTCAGGAAGGAACTCCATGAAACCAAAACAAAACAAAAGAAAAAACACCACCACAAAACTAGAAAAGAACTGAAGTAACAGAAAATGAATTCTGTGTAGAAAAAAACTACCCACGCTCCACTCCTGACGGGAAAATGCTTCCCCAATGTTGAGATGGCATCTCAGGAAGGAGAGAGAGAGAGAGAGAGAGAGAGAGGAGGGAAGGAAGACATCTTTAGGGCTGAGCACAGTCCTCCTGTGGAGTACAAGTTTGTTCAGTTGAGATCTAGATGCAAAAGACTTTGGAACAAGGACTGTTACCACATCGGGGTGACACACGATCAGGGTCAACCAATCTGTACTTTAGGATGGGCACTGCTTTCCTCTTCAACGTATAAAACAAGGCAAAGTCACATCCTCTCTGCCTACCCTTGTCCTGCCAAACAGCGCCCCCAGAAGCCTCCTATCACATTGGCACTTGATGGTCCAAGTTAAAACACCCAGTTTTATTTGTCCTGTCCCTTAGCTTCCACTGTATGCTGCATTTTTCTTTACTTTTTTTTAATGGAAAAAGGAAAGAAAAATTCCTTAAACGATTAACTCAGGCATAGGACAAGTCTTGCTCAATGGGGGCAGCAGGGATATCAATGGGAAGAAGAAGATGGCAATTCTAGTTTTTGAAGTCGGCGCCTGCGCAGTTCTGCTGTATCTGGCTCCTCTGGCAAAGAGTTCTCTCCATTCTGCTTGTGGTCAGATGACTCTGTGTAACCCTCAGCACCTCCACCCAAGAACAAGCCTAAAAGGAGAGACAAGAAAAACTGTAGGAAGTGGTAGAAAAAGCAATGCAAGAACCTGTTTTCTAGCAACAAGTTTCTAGTCCATATAGTTCAAAGCTGTTTTAATGAACTAGGTTTAGGGGTTGATTATGCATATTCTTCTATCATGGTATTTTAATTTTTCTTGTTAGCTGCCTTGAAGTCTACTTGTGGAAAAAGCAGGACAGAAATACTAAACACAGCTCTTTGTCTTTTGCTAATCTTTTCTGTGTGTTCTCTTGTTCATCCACCACAAATTCATCCTTGGCCTGCTCCCATTTATTCCCAACGCCATAGTCCTGGACCCCTCCTTTCTCCCAGGCTGAGGTTCAAGGTAATTTACAAAAAGGCAAAGGATAAAGTAAAACATACATAATAAAAAACATACAAATCAAGATTAACATTAAAGCAGTATTAAATAACAAAATTAAAACTAAATAAAATCTTACTTTAAAACAGAATAAAAAAGTAAAGCAACATAAAAGCCCCTGTTTTTGGTTAAGATCAGAAGATCAGTTTCCCACCAACCAAGCCTGTGAAGGCAGTGGGATAAAGAGAAGCGTCCCTCCCCTGCAGATTTTAACGTTTGGTCAGGCTCATTAGGGAAGATATGGTGCCCTTCACTGATCAAGCTAATTTCTTTCAACCTTCAAACCTGCGATAAAGTAGATGTAACCCTCCAGCTAAAACTGGACTACAAATTCCATTAACCCTACTCAGCATTCTTGCAAATTCATCAACATTATGGGGCCAATACACGCCTCACTCTTGCTGTAGACACATTCCTTTGGCCCTGTCCTTTCTAAGTCAACCTCAGAAAAATCACTCAGTCATGAAATTCAATGGATGAAATTTGGACCACTCCCTTGCTTTCAACCCAAAATACCTCACAAGGTTGATGTGAGGATAAAACAAGGAAGAGACAGTCACATATACATCACCTTGTGCTCATCTAGCTGGTAAATAATACTTCCAAATATGACCTGTTATCAAACCAACACACTCCAGTTACCTGCTTGATCTGATGCATCTGTCTCTACTGCTGCTGAAGAGGTTCTATCTGCAGAATGGAAGACAGTGGTGGGCTCAGTAGTACCAGGTTCAGGGCTGGGGGTCTCTGGAGGGGATGTTGAGGTGGCAGGAGCACTTGGTGGCTGTGCAGGTCGGGGTGTGCTATAAAAGAAAAGAAAAAAAGAACCCAAAACAGAATAATGTGCTAGGTTGTGGTAGATTCAGGTTCTATTCCCTCTAAGCCAGGAAACTCTCTGGGTCACCTTGGGCATCTGTCACACTCACCCTCTCTCTCAATCTCACCCACATCACAGGGGTATAGTGAAAGGATAAAGCAGAACTATACTCTGCCTTGAGTTCACTTGAGGAAAGGTGAGACTAGAAACAGCTTTATTAGCTGGCTAGAATTAAGCACCATGCTGTTTTTAACTGTTAGGTCTTCCTTTTTGGGATCACAGGGAGAGATAATTATGGAACGAAAAGGAAACTTAAAAGCCATATTCTTCAGCCCCTTTCCATGTAGGAATTCAAAGCTACTGTATTCCCAAAAGACAGCAGTCTAACCTCCCTTTAAAAAAAGGAGAGTTCTCTCTTCTGTAGCAGTCTTTTGTGAAAAACTAATGGTTCCCTTTAAAATAAAATGAACACCTTAATACTAGAAACAAAATAGAGCCAATGGATGCACATAAATGCTGGATCTCTGTGGCTGGAAAAAAATCTTAGGTAGGGCATTGTAAGTCTGTATTAAAGAAATGGAAATTTATACAATAGATATGGTGAACTATAAAATCTGAATAAATAATTAAGTCAAACAAATGTGCATCATTCTCTTCATGTTCAATGTTCAAGTATTAAGTGATGAACCCCAGGAAGCCAAAATGGCACCATTCATGTACAAGAGGGAAGAACGAACAGGCTTGGAAAATACCCCAAATTTGAAGTGCTGCCTTAGTCTTCATTAAGAATGTTCTTCTAAAGTTTCCTGATTGCAGAATTGTGAGCTGCTGCAAAATACCCCTTCCATTTTCTTTTATCTTTCTCCTTATCAAGAGTACACAAATTTGAAGGGTAATTTACCTGATTGTTGCTAGCACAGTGAGGTACTGGTTGATCTGCAGCATGGCTGCATCAAGAAGTGTATGAATGTTCTGCAGGCACTGAAGCCGGGCTTCCAAGTGCTGTCGTTCATGACCTTCCATAGCGCGCAGTTCTTCTTCTGTCAGTCCTGCAAACCCAGAGGGTGGTACAGGCATAGGAGGAAAACCTTCGAAAGGACAAGGAAGACAGAATGTTATGTGTGAAAAACAGGCTGAGAGGGAATTAGCAGATTGCAGGCAAAACAATTACAACAATATTAGGAAGGGCTTGATCACTTTTATGGCCTCCTCTGTGTTAGTACCCACACTCTGAAACTTCCTGTATCGTCAGATTTGCTTTGTCCACTGTGAAACAGTGTGATGTACAATTTAGAAAAGGAACTCTTGCATACAAAGTGAAGAGTTGGCTTCAGACTCCTTGGGCCCAATATATCTTGCTGGTTTGCCCCAAGTCCTCTTCAAAAGAGGCCATAGCAAACCTAGCAACTAGTCACACAAACATAGCTACGCAGTTTTGAGTTCTGAATCTTACCAAAGAGAGGCGGGAAAGGCATCCCCATCCAAGGGGGAGGAAAAGGAAATCCTGGCACTGTCCCTGTGGAGGCGGCAGCATCTGATGTGGAGGCTGAGTCACTCCTAGGCCTTGATGTTCCTGATGGAAACACAGCAACAGAAACTGTTGGGAGTGTCAGACAAAAAACCCTATTGAACTGTACTCACCTCATACACTATGGAAAGGGCACAACCTAAGCACACTAATGGTTCACTAGAGCAAGGAAGGAAAATGTGCTGCCCTGCCAAGTGATCTGAATGAAGGGGGACACCTCTCACCTGCTACTTGAGTTCCTGATGTGGAAGGAGTGGCTGCTGAAGGATTGTCCGTGTTGTTGGGCGGTTGAACACCAGGCACTGGAGGGAATGGAGCCATGGGGGGCCACAGGGGGAACATTCCTGGAGGAAAAGGTGGCAGGATGCCTTGGGGAACTGTAGCATGGGGGAGAAAACACATGAAAGAGACCTCTTGCATTCCCCAAGAATGTGGGTTAAAGATAACAGTAAATTAGAGTCTGCTGAGAGTAGAACAACAAATACAGGGCTGTCTTTTGAAATTTGAAAAAAGATAAGTTGAGCAAAAGTAAGTCTTTGTAAGCAAAGTAAAGAATAAAACCTTTCATTCACAAGAGCAAGGGACACGTTAGGTATGTTGTGTACAAAAAAAAAAAATCTGCCTTCAGTACACCTTGGTACACTAATGGAGAAAAACAGATATATATCTAGAGATATTTTGAGTTACATGTAAGAAGGACAAGCAAGCTTCCAAGAATTTTTGAGGTTCCAATTATAGGAAATATGGTGCATAGCTGCCTGAGTTACTATGGCACCCATGGAAAAGAATCATTGGCATTCACTGTCATTCTCTGTAGTGTGCAGGACGGCTTGTCTTAAGAAGTCCCTCCCATTACTTCCAAGGCTCTCAAACTAATAAACCTGATATTGTGAAGTCGTAGGCTTTTATGGCTGGCATCCATAGTTTTTTGTGGGTTTTTTGGGCTGTGTGGCCATGTTTCTGACGTTTTGCCAGCATCTGTGGCTGGCATCTTCAGAGAAATGCCAGCCACAGATGCTGGCGAAAAGTCAGAAAGGAACTCTTCTAGAACATGGCCACACAGCCTGAAAAACCCACAAAAAACTATAAACCTGATATTGTTGCATAGTTTGAAACATGTCTGAAACAACTGCTTAGAAGATGAAAAGAAAACTTACAGTTTGGGGGCTGGGGAATCAGTGGGGTCTGATGTGGTGGCTGTTGTTGTTGACCACCTTCTTGCTGTTCAGGGGGAGTCTGAGACTGAGTGGGGAGAGAGGCACGGAGGACATCCATCCGGCAGGTGGGGCAGGTCTGCTGACGCTGGAACCACGACCGCAGGCAGCTTAGAAAGAGGAAGCAGTAATTTATTATACTTTTATCCTGCCTTTCCCCCAGTAAGCTCACATTGGTGTAAAAATGGTTCTCCTCTTCCCCAATATACCCTCACAACACCAACCAGATAAGGCAGGCTAAATAGAAAGACTGACTGGCTCATGGTCTCCCAGCATGTCTCAGAGTTCACTGGGGTCTAGACTCTGGATCTCTGGAGACCCAGGCCAACATTAACCACACTAATTCTCAATTATTGCACAAAATTTAATACTCTGCAGATTCAATGTCCTTCTTTGAAGGGACTCAAGGTCTTAAATACCACCCAAGTCTGGTCCCCATATTTATATGAGGGGAATGGCTATGATTCACAAACAGGCTATCTCAGGGACAGAGCTGAGAAAGCATTTTCACATTTTTCGCCCAAGACTCTGGATACCTACTGCCAGTCACATTCAATAATGCTGTTTTAAATGGTCTATGTATAAAACCAATATAGAACATTGAGAGGTATAAAAAGGTGGGTTTACAAAAATCCAATTAGGCAATCCCACCTGGTGTGGAATATGTGATTGCAAGGCAAGCGTTTTGCTCCCGTCACCATCTCCTCTCTGCAAATGATGCATACATTGTCCATGGCTTGCAGCTCTTCTGGGGTGGCATCAGGGTACCTGAAGGAAGGAAAAGATTGCTGAAAGCCCATGAACTTTCCACAAATATCTAAAAGATAAAATACATGCCAGAAATCTGACATTCAGAATTCCCCAGCTGTGAGTTACTGGTCAAATAAAGACTGAAATGCAATAAAATCATTCTTTAAGAATTCCCCACAGCCCTAGGTAGTTTTAACAAGTTAACAACTCATGCCTCCAATGCCTCCGCTTCACTACTCAGTCCACCCTAACTGGTTCTTTCTTTCAAGCTGCTGAGATAATGATTTCCTCTGGTTGACCTCCCATCCAAGGGTCCCTGGAAGGAAGCCCCACCTTCAGCACATTAAATACTTACAGGGTGTTCATATTGCGGATGGCCCGGCGGGACATGATGGCATCCGTCACAGCTTTCTTGAACTGCCTGGACAGACATAAGCAAAAGTCAAGCCTCTTACAGATTTTATCAACATCTCTCAAAGAACAGCTATAAGAACAACAGACTTGAGAAAATAAAAGACAGTATCAGAGAAGAAATAGTTTTTGGATGTATCTGCAAGAAAAAATATTTGTTTTCAATCTAAGTCAATTTGTAAATTCTTTGTTTCTAAAAAAGGAAGTATCTATTTTCAGAAACAAAGGACAAAGATCGTAATCAAGAGATGTGATATAACAGTATCTTTATATGGCATCAGTGCATAAAACCAACATGGGGCCTTGCAGGCATGTGGAACTAGATAATATGTGTTTGATGTTATATGAAGACAGATAATATATGAATTTGTTCTATCATATCTGTGGATAATTTATAGACTGTTGAAAATAATTTACAACATTTTGCAGGCTACTCCAAAAAGTCTGTGGGGTTGAGGCTGAAATAAAAATATTTATACATTCAAGTCAAAGAACTTTTATTCTGTCAATAATGATAGGTCAACACATGAACACATATGAATAAACAATATTTACTATAACCTGTCTTACCTCATAGCCAGATACATGGGCCGGATGGCAAATAGCGGGAAAGTGTGTACTTTGATCATGATGGTCATAAAGGCCACATACAAGAGGACCTTGATGAAACCTGGGAAAAGACCAACAAGTGTTGTCAGATTTGTTTTAACACCTATGGTTCATTACCTGCTATATTTATGCAAAATGAAGTGGTGAAGCTGCCTGAAACACATACATGTTGAATTCTCATTTTACGTGGTGGCAAAGGAAAATCTTGGCTGGGATAAAATCATAACACACTGCCAGAAATAGTGCACATTAAATTGAGGCACTGCCCTGGCTCAGTGCTAGGGAATCATGGGAACTGTAATTTATTGTGGCACCAGAGCTCTCTGACAGAGAAGGCTCAATGTCTCAGATAAAAATACAATTCCCATGACTCCCTAGCACTGAGCCAGGGCAGTGCCTCAATTTAATGTGCACTATTTCTGGCAGTCTGCTTAGGCCTATAGTGGCACAAGCTCTCCCACCATTCTCCCTAATATAGCGGATAACCTCTTCCTCTGATTTCCTTACCTGTGAAGAGCTCTGTATAAAGCATATAGACAGCCTTGTTGTCCCAGGGATTTTCACTTTGGAGGTCAACAGAATGCAGGATATATTTAATGAAGATGGTAAGCACCATTGTCATGAGAATGGCATACTATGGGGGAGGAGAAAAAGAAAATCTGAAGTCAGTTGATAGAATTGCTTCTCCTTACTTCTGTCCTCATTTCGTTGATCATAAAGAGTGGAAAGCAAATAGAATCACAAGGCCTTCCTCCTATTCTGCCGGTATCAATGCAAAGCAAGTGCCACACGAGGGCAGTAGAGCCATGCAAGGAATACTATGCCCTACTGCCAAAGGCCCAACCTAGTCATATGGCTGAAGCAAGGGAACCAAGCTATCAGGGTAGAAAGAGAGAGAGAAGGGAAGCAGCATCATTTAAATAAAGCCCAAATGAAAGCCTTGTCTTTCTCAACAGTATGAGAAAGAGGGATGATATGAAGCTTGTGACCCAAAATGTGGGCCAGAAAACAAAGAACTACTTATATGCATGTCAGGGGCTTGGGAGGAACTGTAAGAGAGAGCGCATGCACTCTCTGCAATCTGCCTGCCAAATGGATCTTAGGCAGCTTCCACTATCGGCGCAATCTTATACAGACACACTCACTGACCTCAAACCCAAAGACCAGCTGGACAGAGGCTCCCCGTGTAAGAATGCTGTGGTAAGCATGGCTGACAAACAGGAAATCCAGGATGCCCAGAAGAACCATCAAAGCTGAAACAGCAAAGAGAATTTAACCATCAGGGGAATACAAACAAGAAGGAAAAGAGGTGGAAGGAAGAAACACACAATGGCAAGCCACTCACCATATGAACAGTGAACAGTCTCATGTTCCTGAAAAATGTGAGTTCAGTTAAGCCTCCATATCCATGAATTCTGCATCCACGGACACAACCATTTGTGGCTTGTAAATATTCCAAACAAAATTTCCAAAAAGCAAACCTTGATTTTGCTATTTTATATAAGGAGCACCATTGTACTACCCATTGTATATAATGGGATGAGCATCCACGGATTTTGGTATCCACGGGATGTCCTGGAATCAAACCCCAGCAGATACCAAGGGCCCACTGTACACTGAACAGTTAAGGACAGTTAAGAGGGAGGGATGTGGAACCTGTGGCCATTCAGATGTTGGTGGAGTATAAATCTCATCATCCTGGATCACTGGCCACACTGGCTGGGACCAATGGAAGTTGGAGTCCAAAATACCTGGTGCCACATCCCTGACTTGTTGCATAAATAAGATGTGGGACTGCAGAAGCCTCATAACAACTCTGAAGAACTACCAGAGAACTTTGCACAGTGGTTTGCAATCTCAGGGTGTCCAAATGTTGCTGGATTACAACTTCCAGAATCTTTCACCATTAATCATGCTTCTGGTAGAGCCAAAACACAATACAGAAATAATCCAGTTTGGGACTGCTTTAACTGTCTTGGCTCAATGCTAGTGAATTTTGGAAAGTGTAGTTTTGTGAGACATTTAGCCTTCTCTATCAAAGAGCTCTGGAGCCACAACAAACTACACTTCCCAGAACAGTTAATGTGATCTCAAACTGGATTATTTCTGCAGTGAATTCTGGCCCACAGAGAAGGAAAGGCTCAAGAAAACATTGGTACTTACAGACAATGCGGAAATGAAAGAGCCAGGAAATGTTAGGACTTCTCTCCATCTAAAGAAAGAAAATACAGGCCAGATGTCAACCATTTACTCCAAACTCAAATCAAGTAGCAAGTGAAATCTTTAATTGTCCATGCTTATTTATACTTCTATTACAGACATGAGGAACATGTGACACTCCAGATGGTTGGGGCTGTCACTCATCACCACTGGCTATGCTGACTAGGCCTGATGGGAGTAATAACATGCCCCCATCAGTTTCTTAGTGCTTTAATCTTGTACAGAATCTAAAGCTTCTGCAAACAATCGCCTTTCACGCACATGAAGCCTGCAGAGCTGAGCACTGAAGGCTGAAAAAAAGTACAACCCAGTCCTGTTACAGTTCAGCTTAGCTTCCCAACAGGGAAGGCAAGTTTTCCAAAAGTTTAGGGCTGGATCCATACTGTAATTTTGATACCCACAAAGTAAAGTAACTGCAAATGACACAGCTTGACACAGCTTGACAGAAGAAAGAGCCACAATATGCACCATCAGTGTAAGCAGCTCATTCCAAGAAGTTCATGTGACTAGTACTTCTGGAAGTGAAGTTGTGGCCTCAGCTACCTTTGTGCAGCTCCCAAAACTCAATGGATGCCACTAACTTTTCTCTATAATGCAATTCACTGTGTGTGTATGAGGGGGGGGAACACTTTCCTCTGGTTCCTAAATTTGCTGTATATCTGTTACTAGGAGAAGAAAAAACTAGCAGGGAGATATGGGGATGCAATGAGATATGGGGATGAAGTATGCACGTGTAGTGTGATGAGCATATGCACATGTTCATCCCTGCCCACTCCAGCAAGGACCAAAAAAGTTATACAATTCAGTTTACACAAAACAAACTACATTGATTAACCTTAGCAGGATATTCAAGGCTGCTCCAACCTCTGCCAAATTCTAACAAATTTAAGCAGTAAGAACATTTTAATCTATCATACTCACAAAGTCTACCCGATCCTCAGCCAACCAGTGGAAGCACTTGAGGAAGAGGAGGAGGGTGAACAGAGCCACAAAGCGTGGACTGAAGTCATCCCTGAAGACTGTGAAGGCAAGGCAGGTCTCGGTCACTGCATACCATGACCGCTCAAGTAGATGCTGTGTGAGAGAAATTAATTTAAGCAGCTCTCTCTAATCCTAGGTCCTTCCCTATGTTCCACCTTCTTTTAAAGACTTCCAGAAAGCTGCTGCCTAGTAATCTCCGTTTCACGACAGTGATGGTAAACTTGAAAAAATGGGAACATCCAATATGTCAAAAGTAAAGCAACAGGAGATAAATATGTTTTGAAACTTCCAAATTAATCTAGTCTATCAACAAAACCTTACATGCAAGTTGCACTTTTGTTTTACAAATGCACATTTTGACAAACTGGAAAACAACTGGGTAGAGGAAAAATTATTGCTCATGCAACACGAGCAATAATTTTTCCTCTAAAATGAATAGAAGATGCTGCCTGAGCAAATGATAACAGACTTTCTGGTTCTTTCTGAATGATGCCTAACTTTTCAAGCTTTCCATCAGGACCAGCAAGGCTCACCTCCATTTCTGCTGCTCGGAGCTGTCCAAAAAACACTTTGCCCATGAATTTGCCCAACAGGAACACCAGTACAAAAGCCTGGATGTACAGGACCTGGCACAAAAAAGTAGATAAATGACAAGAGTTGGGAGCCATTTTAATAACTATTCCTGTTATAGCCAGACCTAACTTATTCAGGGCACTCTCATGTGTGGCAGAGTTCAAAATTCAGACACTAAAAGGGTAAAACTGTGCTGCCTCTTTCCACTCTTGGCAAGGAACATTGGTTTTGAAAAATCTGTTATACCAGCCTCTCCCTCCAGTCCTCCATATCAAACAATACTTTCTTTACCAATGTAGAGCATGGTGGGGAAAGTGCACCTCTATAAATGGTTTTGGACTGCAGTGCCCATCTGTACTGGCTGTCATATCCAATATAGAGAGGAATGCTGAAAACTGCCATCCAAAAACATCTGAAGGACTTTTCCCCCTGTGCTGTAAAGAAATTTCCAGAATGGAAATCCACAAGCACAGATAGAAGCATCTGAAACTTCAAGTAGTCCAAGCTCCAGATATCTTGAACTATATCCCTTATCATCCCAAGCAGAACAATGGTTGGGAATAATGGGAGACTTAGTACAAAATGTGAAGGATACCAAATAGGAAACAGAGAACAATAGCAGACAGTCGGGACAAACAATAGGGCATCAATACATCATGCATTTATGTTTGGCAACACATTCAGAGATAATTGGAAAATGATACATAATTGGAAACGCTTAAGTGCACTGTGCTCTCTCAATGGTTAGAGTCTAGAACATCATGCTAATGGAGAAATTAAGTGAAAAAGGGTTACCAGTGATATCCAAGACTACTCTAAATTCTATAAGACTTGATACAAATGCCAGTCTTCTCATTTCTCTTTCTTCACATGTTGATTTTTTGAAAGACACTGTATTATTATTGTTGTCATGACAGGTAGAGAGTTCTTATTTAGACAATCAGGAAACGTTAACTTAATACAGTGATACCCTTCTGGCAAATAAAGGTATGCAACATACCGCCATGCTAGGACTGGACTTGGTCAGGTACACCACAGTTGGATAGAACTGGTGCTTGAGATAATAGGCGTGAGCCACCACAGCAGAGGTCAGGGCCAGGCTGGCAGCCATCATGATGGCTGTTCGTAACATCTCCTTAGTCCCACGTCCAGCAGCCTGTAAGAAGAGGAAGAAGAGAGCTGTGTTGGCTGAAGAAGTGTTCATCAAGGCTTGTCGGAAAAACAAAAATAAAACATCATGAGCCACTCAATTTGCATTGCAACGCTCTGGTGCATCCACACTGCTATTCTTAGGCACCTGCTGAACCACATCCTACTGCACATGTATGCTATTGGTATATTAATGTAATTCAGAGAAGAAGGAGAAGGCTTGAAAAAAGTTACTTTGAGACTACCGCTCAGAATCCCCCACCACTGGTCATTCTCATTAAGAGGACTCCAAAGTAATTTTTTCTACCCTTGCTCTAGCATTGCTCACCTAAGTCAAGAAAAGCTACAGAGCTAACAACCAGAAACATGCTTAATGCTGTTTTAAATTAACAGTTCGGTGGTATTTCAATATATTTCACACACCAGTGATTTCTGGACACATATTTCCAACATGCTGGAAGGACTCCAGTTCCTTACATTTAAACAAAGCAGCATAAAGATCTGAGCACCTGTTGCCTTACAAGAAGAGCACTACTTCTACTAACCTTATATACGGTTATATACGGGTTGTATTGTAAGCCGCTTGGATTGTCTGGCAATAAGCGGGATACAAATAAACTTTATTATTATTATTAACCACAGAGAAAAGCATTACTACTTTTACAGTTGCAATAGTAGTGTTGTGGTACAAAATGAATGTTTCAAGTAGGGTGTTAGGCAGACTGGGCTCTTGCAAGGACATAAATAAACAAACAAACACCAAGACAATGCAGAACAATGACATATGGAACATCTCCTGCTGAGCTCAGAAGCTTCCCTATCCAAAGATGCAAAATTTCACAAATACTGCCACACATTTTCAAGCTTATCCTTGAAGCCACGAGGGCTAGAGAGACCTCCAAGATTGCCCTGCTCAAGTCAGATTTCAGATTCAGGGACACTGTGGCTTCCTTGATGGAGTCCATCCACCTGGAATAATGCTAGGGAAGGTGGAGCAATGTCGAAAGAGAGGGAGACCACATATCAGATGGTTTGACTCAAGAGTCCTGAATCTATAAGACCAAAGCAGAAGAGTGGAAGATAGGGGGGCCTGGGGATGCCTCATCTATAGGGTCACCACTGGTCGAGGTCCACTTGATGACAGTAATAACAAAAGAGAAAAAGAGGAACACCACACACTGGAACGGATCAACTCAATTAGGGAGGTCACGGGCCTAAATTGGCAGGACTTAAGCAGAATAGGGACAGCCAGCAAGGTGTAGTGGTTTGCGTGTTGGACCATGACTCTGGAGACCAGGGTTCAATTTCCTGGCTCATCCATGAAACCCACAGGTTGATCCTGGGCGAGTCACACTCTCTCAGGCTAAGGCAAGCCTCCTCTGAACAAATCTTGACAAGAAAACCCCAGGGCAGGGTCACCATAAGTTGGAAAGGACTTGAAGGCAAACAACAACAACAACAACGTGGATCAGTTTAATATGTGTATATGTTTGTCATTTTAAACTGATGTGTATTTTACCTGATGTGTTTTAATCAATGTTGTTTATCTGTTCATTGCTGTTGTTCCTCACCTCGATTAATGTGGAGAGGCAGGTAAATTATTTTATCATTATTATTATTATTATTATTATAACAACAAGCTGTGCAGTAGAGGACAGGGGGTCTTGGAGGGCCGCCGCATTGTTGTTGTTGGCTGCCCTCAATTCAATTCTAACTCACAGTGGTGGGTGAGACACCTCCAAGAATCCCTATCTTCCACTGCGGTCTTGCCCAGATCCTGCAAGCTCTTCCCCATAATCCCTCTGATTGAGTCTATCATCTGGTCTGTGGTCTTCCTCCCTTTCTTTTACCCATTACCTTTCCTAGCACTATTGTTCTTTCTAGCGATCTGTGCCTTCTCATGATGTGGCCAAAGTACGATAGTCTCAACTTGATCCTCTTTGCTTCCAAGGAGATTTCAGGCTTGATCTGTTCAAGAACCCATTTGTTGGACTTCTTGGCTGTCCATGGCATCCTAAGGACTCTTCTCCAGCCCCACATTTCAAAGGAGTTGGTTTTCTTTCTGTCTGCTTCCTTCCCTGTCCAGCTCTCGCATCCGTACATGGGGATGATGGGAAATACAATGACCTGAACGATTTTGACTTTAGTGCTCAGTTGTATGTCTGCTCTTCAGCATCTTTTCCAGTTTGTTCATAGCTGCCCTTCCCATTCCTAGTCTTCTTACTTCTTGGCTGCAGTCTCCATTCTGGTCAATGTCTGATCCTAGATGTGGGAATTCTTCAACTATTTCAAATTCCTCGTTGTCTAGATTGAATTTGTGTATTTCTTCTGTAGTCGTTATTTTTGTTTTCTTTACGTTCAGCATCAGACCTGCCTTTGCACTTTCCTCTTTGGCCTTCCTTATTAACCATTTCAATTCTTAAACGTCTTCTACTTATATTATGGTGTTGTCCGCATATCTTAGGTTGTTAATATTGCTTCCTCCTATCTTAACTCTTCCTTTTTCTGATTCTAATTCTGCTTTTCTTATGATGTTTTCAGCATATAAGTTAAACAAGTAAGGTAAGAAGATGCAGTCTTTCCTGACCCTTTTGCGCCAACTCAAGTCCAAGACACACTGCAGGAATAATCTCAGTTTGAGACCAATTTAACTGCCCTGGCTCAGTGCTAGGGAATCCTGGGAAATGTAGTTTATGTTGGCAACAGAGCTCTCAGTCTGACAGAGAAGGCTCAATGTCCCACAAAACTACACTTCCTTCCATTCCCTAGCCTTGAGCCAGGGCAGTCAAAGCGGTCTCAAAGCGGATTATTTCTGCAGTGTGTTCTGGACCTCAGTTAACAACAACAAAACCCACCTGGAAAGCCTTGTTTCCCCCCACCCCGTAACCATGACAACCGCCAAGGAGGCCCCTCCCTCCTTCTTCCGGTTAGGCCTCACTTCCCTTCGTTACTCACAGCCTCTCCATCCCCAAATATTCGGCATACTCACCCTAAACCCGGCGACACCGGGTCCTCCAGAGCCCCCGTCAACCACCACCAGATCCTCTCTTTTCTCTCTCCCTCTCTCTAACCGGAAATCCCGACGCTGAGGAGACACCTCACTTCCGGTTGGAACATACCAAGTGTCTCCCCCTCAACGCCTCTCCTTTTTGTTCTTTCCCACCTTAACGGAAAGGCGCTACTTTCTCATAAGAATAATTTTTACGCGCTTTCTAACTTTTTTAAAGAATCAGGTTTTTTCCCTCCCCTCCTTTTACGCTTTTTTCACAGACAAGTGCACCCCTCTCTTTGAGTGGTCTGGTGGTACAGTCCAAAGCTTTCAGCTCGGTGTTGTCTTCTAACTCCGGACGGGCGAAAAAAGGTCCCGTGGCTCCCTCCGATTGGTCCAAAGTCAAGGCTCTTAGCCAATCAAAAAATTGTTTGCCGAGTTTGACCAACTGGAATGGGAGGGGCGTTGCTATGGGAAGGGAGGAGCCCAGGAGACAGGAAAGAGACCGCCTTTGGCTGCGTCCGCATTGCAGAAATAATCCAGTTTGGTACCGCTTTAACTTCCATGGCTCAATGCTGTGGAACTTCTGGGAATTGTAGTTTGTTGTGGCACCAGAGCTCTCTGACAAAGAAGGCCAAATGTCTGACAAAGCTACGATTCCCAGAAATTCCATAGCATTGAACGATGGAAGTTAAAGCGGTACCAAACTGGATTATTTCTGCAGTGCGGATGCAACTAAAGTGTATCAAACTGGGTTATTCCTTCAGTGTGGATGCAACCAAAGTGGTATCAAACTGGGTTATTCCTTCAGTGTGGATGCAGCCAACGTGGTATCAAACTGGGTTATTCCTCCAGTGCGGAGGCAGCCAAAGTGGTATCAAACTACCTCAAGGTCTCTGAGGCTGCGCTAAGTTTACCTCAGCAGATACGCTTTGATTGACACCCTCAAGGCACGAAGGGGCGGGGCGTGTAGCAGCCACGGCTTATTCCCGCCTCCCTCCGTGGCTCGGGACCAGTGATTGGCTGAGACGGCTCTCCGCTGAGCCTATAAAGAAGCCCCGGAAGAAGTCAGGCGCGCCTGCGTGCTTCCCTTGCGAGGCGGCACGTGACTGCTGGGTGGGGTTTTGGTTTCGGTTTCGCGGGAGGAGGAGAAAAAGGCGGGAAAATGGCTGATAGAGGGAAATGGAGGCTCCTCTTAGGCTTTATTGAGAATGTATTTATTTACCCGATCAGCCCATTTTGTTGTCAGTTCCCCAGGAGCCACTATAATAGTTTTTATTTATTTACTAATAATATATTTCTATTCTATTATATTATGTTGTGTTATATATATGATATATAATAATAACTCATAGTATTTAATTTATTAATTTATTTACTGTTAATAAATAGTGTAAGCCTTATGGACAGTTAAATAATATTTATTTATTTACTAATAAATAACAATAATAGTAAAATAGTATAATAATAATAATAATAATAATAATAATAATAATAATAATACAGCCCCTTTTTCCTCAGCTTGATAATCTCTCCAGGAATTGTTAAACCTGGTCCACAGCGTCTTAAATGCCTAGTAGGGTGTGTTCAACCCAAGAGTCCCTAATTAGCAATGAATGGATAGATAAGGATAGATAAGTAGATTGATAGCAGAGGTAGAGATTGTTGTGGTTGCCTTCCAAGTTGTTTCCAATAGGGATAGATGGATAGAAAGAGAGAGAGCGAGAGAGAGTAGAGAGGATAGAGATAGATTGATAATAAAGATAGAGATTGTTGTTGGTGCCTTCAAGTCATTTCTAGTAGAGATAGATAGAAGAGATAGGTATTGTGGTTGCCTTCAGGTCATTTCCGATAGGGATAGATAGATAGAGATAGATAATAGAGATAGAGATTGTTGTGGTTGCCTTCAAATTGTTTGCAATAGGGATGGATGGATGGATAGAGATAGATAGATAGATAGTAGAGACAGAGATGGTTATTGTTGCCTTCAAGCCGTTTCCAATAGAGATAGATAGAAGAGATAGAGATTGTCGTTGTTATCTTCAAGTCATTTCCAATAGGGATGGATAGATAGATAGATAGCAAAGAGAGAGATTGTTGTTGCGTTCAGGTCATTTCCAATAGGATAGATGGGGGGGGGGGGGGGAGAGAGAGATCCATAGAGATAGAGACTGTTGTTGCCTTCAAGTCATTTCTGATAGGGATGGATAGATAAGGATGGATGGATAGGGATAGAGAGATAGATAGGTAGAGATAAATAGAGAGAGAGATAGGCAGAGATAGAGATTGTTGTTGTCTTCGAGTTGTTTCCAATACAGATAGATAGGGCTGCATTTTGCCCAACCCTGTTCCTAACCCTAAAGAAAGACTGGAAATCATGCAGCTCTCAACATGTCATCTGCAAGTCCCATAAATCTTAGCCAATGTAACCAGTGGTGAGGAATGCTGTGGCACTTTTAAGGGAAGGCTATAAAGTCCAGTATGATAAAAGTTTAAATTTTCATTTGATTTCTAAATCTGGGACTCAGTTTCCTTGGTGACCTTGGATTCCCCAGTCCCGATTCAACTCTATGCCATGCTGGTTTTCTAACTCAGGGGTAGGCAACCTTTCCCTTTTAAGGGCCGAAGGACTTCAACTCCCAGAAGCCTCAGCCATGTTGGCCAATAGTCCCATATTGGCCAATAGCTCCTGGGATTCTGGGAGCTGAAGTCCCTCGGCCCTTAAAGGGGACAGGTTGCCTACCCCTGTTCTAACTTATAGACAGGACTGTTCCAGGACATGATCGGGGGATATGTAGTCATTTCTGCTTGTGCTGAAGACCATGTGTGATCAAATTTCAGCAGGTGGGAACATAGCCAGACGCTTAGGAAGAGGAGTGCACATAGCAATCCCTCAACAGATTCCTGTGCTGTGCCATGTGTGTGGGCTTGCATATATCTCAGGACTGGGAGCAATGATTTAAAGAGTTATGCTGGCTTTGTGGGCACAGTTTGGGCCTGCCTGTTCTTAGACTGTAAAATTGGAGTATCGACCCAGGTGGGAAATGTGTATTCTTTGGCCTCCACAATTATTGGCCAGATTTTAGCAGGATTCCCTTTGTGTTAATGTTTGCTTACTGGGACTATGATCCCACTGGGAGAGCTTGAAGTTGTATGCTCCTTGCACATGGCACAATTTTTTACCCAGAACCTTAAAAGGAAAGCTAAATAGCTCAGTGGTAAAGCACAGACTTTGCACAAAGTCAATCCCTATCATCTCCTGCTAGGGCTAGAAAAAATCGTGACAACCTCCAAGGGGCTGTTAGTGGTCATTACCTATCGTATTGTGTAAGATCGATCAGTGGTGTGACTCAGAAGAAAATGTAAAATTTTGACAGTTCGTAGCTAATACTAAACTTGGCAAGTGCATCTCTGTTTTTCCTCCCCAGAAAAATAATTTTTAAGCTTCTGCGTCACCACTTGAAAAGGTGATATGAGAGACAACAAGAATGCTTTTGTCCCCCCTGCGGTCACCACAGGGGTGAAGCCAGGGAGCACAAGGTGGCGGTGTCACACCATGCAGGATGTTCGGGTACCTAGCAGCGGCGAGCAAGGCCCTGAGGGAGACCTTTCCACAACAGCCCTGCCAATTTCACAGCAGCCATTCTTTCTTCTGCGCAGAGAAGAGCAAGAGGCTTTCTTCAACCTCCTGGGTGAGATAATCATAGAGTTGGAAGAAACCCCAACGGCCATCACACAATCAAACAGATGGCCATCCAGCCTCTGTTTTAAAACCTCCAAAGAAGGAGACTCTACCACACTCTGAGGAAGTGTGTTCCACTGCCAAACAGCTCTTACTGTCAGGAAGTTCCTCCTAATGTTTAGGTAGAATCTCTTTTCCTGTACTTTGCATTCACTACTCCATGCCTTGGTCTCTGGAGCAGCAGAGAACAAGCTTTCTCCATCCTCAATATGAAATCCCTTAATACAATCTGACCACTTCATTGTCCTAGCTGCTCAGTTGGGCACCAATTCATGGCCCACTTTGAGCATTTTTCCTTACATGATTGAAATTGTTTGGGGAAAGGAAAGGAATAATGTATGATGGCCTTTACCCCATGTTGAATCCCCATCTCTATTTTAATTGTTTTCGCATGAAAGATTCTGAAGTGGGGTTCCTGCTTTGAGCAGATAGAATTGCCACATTATTTAGAATAGTGGTTCCCAAACCTTGGTCCTCCAGATGCTTTGGACTTCAGCTTCCAGAATTCCGAACTGTTGACCAAGCTGGATGGGCTTCTGGGAGTTGAAGTTAAAAATACCTAGCAGATTAAAGTTTGGGAACCACTGATTTAGAACACTGAACAATCGAGGTAACACTTTCTTGTTGTTTTATAGTCTTTCCTCCAGAAGAAAATAGCTGGCCCAAGAGATGGAGGAAACAGAGCTAATCTTACAATTGGGCATATTTTGGGTGTCATAAAAGAGCAGCAAGTTATAACCTACAGAATTTGTTGCTCCCTTATTTTTACTGCCAAGTTTATAGGGACACCAGTACAGGTAAGATGTTACAAGCTAAACAGGAGAAAAACAATTGGAGGTGTATCACTGATGGATTTTTGTTTGAATTTGCTAAATGGTCAACATAGCTACCCCTGAATGTTTACAAATAATGAAATGTGCAATTTAAAACAAAACTGCTTTTCTTCCTTCTCATCAGAGGATGGCTTAATACAAGACTTCCTCTCCATGGACACATGCTACAGAATCTCAGATAAGGTAACTTTTCTATCATCTCCTGAAGCATTGCAGCAACTTGTCAATTTCAACTTGTAACCCAAATTTTAATTCATAGTCACAGAGCTTGGAAATAATTAATTAAATGTGCATTGGTTATACATAATTCATTTTGAAAATAAACAATTTAAAAATGGTTGTGTAAATCATTAAACATGAAGAATGTGAGAAGGTTGAATATTATCAGTGTTTCCTGTTATTTTGTCAGTTCAAGGGAGTTACTGGGGATAGTGGCATTTTTTGTTTATTTTATTATTATTTTAAATTAAAACTTCCAGATATGGTTGGGTTGCCGCTTCTGTCATCCTTCACTATTGTTGGCAAAGGTTGATTCAAGTAGTAGACCCACTTGCAATACCCAGTTGGCCAAACTCAAAACAATACTTAAGTTGAACTCAAAGGGGCACCAGATTCCAGTCTAATAACCAGGAGTGGGAGAGGCAGAATGTTAATTTGACCCTTTGCTTCTTTTGCAAGAATATCTTCCTGCCAGCATTTTTACCCTTTTCATCCTTCTCATTCCACTCTTAAATTGTGATTGTAGTCTAAGATGTTTGACTTGGTTAACACTAGCTTTCTTATTCAGTATCTTATAGCTATGACTATGATGTACTTCAAACGTGCTGGCTTGAATACAAGAGAATACACACGGATTAATCTTTTCCTAGCTCTGTAAGTTTTTTCGTATTGCACCACTGTTATGGGAAGACTTATACTAGTTTGGAAAGGGTGGTGAAGAGGGTAAGAGCTTGGTCATAGAGAACTGTATTCTAATCTGAGTACAGATCTCTAGCCATCTGTCCATTCAGCTAACTTTTTCTTCTACTTCGGAAATGAGCCAGTACTTGCCTATGAACATGTTCAGGTGTCCCCCATCTCCAACATCACCTTCTCCTAATTGCAGGTACCTAGCAAATGACATGGAAGAAGATACAGAAGACTATAAATATGAGATCTTCCCCTGGGCACTTGGTGACAATTGGAGAAAGCTAATCCCAGAATTCTTGAAAATGCGGGATGGTTTTTGGGCTAAAATGAAGTACAGAGCATTTGTTAGTCGCCGATGCTGTGATGAGGTTTGCTGTAACTATTTTGCCTTGCTTGTCCTTGGTTTGATCAGATGATTTTGTTGTTGTGGCGTAGTGGTTAAATGCCTGTACTGCAGCCACTCACTCGCATAAGGTTGTGAGTTCAATCCCAGCCAAAGGGCTCAGGCTCGACTTAGGCTTGCATCCTTCTGAGGCCACTAAAATGAGTATCCAGATTGTTGGGGGCAATTACCTTACACATTGTAAACCACTTAGGGAGTGCTTAAGTGCACTGATAAGCAGTATAGAAACAAACTTGGTATTGCTGTCATAGTTAAGATAAATAAGATGCTAGGTTACCAGGTAATGGTATGGAGTGCAGAATGAGCTCTGCTGTTGGGTGAACCAAGGACAGCTAGGACATTTTCCTACTTGAAACAAAGGAAAAAGATGGTATCTCCATTCCACATATAGAAAATCAGTTGGACTGGCAGTTCAGTTTTAATTCAACAGTGGTGAGAGGACAGCATCCTGCACTGAATCTGTGAGGAAAAAACTACTTTATGAGATGGACATATTGATGTGGCACAGATAGTTCTATCCACCAACCCCTTACCACTGCATTATGACTCCTCCCTGTATTTCATATTTGAAGCAGCTACTTTGCATGGTAAAGTCCTGTGGGGGACCTACCACAGTTGCATTTTTGAGCAATTGAAAGGGTGTGAAATGTTGAGTAAAAGAAATTGACAGGAAATGGTTGAATGGAAATTATGGAAGCAACCAAACTCAATGCTGGAGTACATGTTTTGTATGCCGAAAACCATGTTCAGACCTAGGGAGCTGCTACTAGTACTGTATACGAGGGGGTGCTGAAAAGTTCTTGCCTTGACCAAGAAGGGTGACTAGAACCATGAAACTTACATGCTATTTCACATGTTCACCCTAAAGTTGGTCCTTCTGAAGCTAGTCGGTCACCGAAATACCTTCCTTATTCTAAAAAAGTGTGGCTGTTATCTTTCCTGCTGACCTTTGAGGCTTTAATTTCTTTGGCCTTGGAGAACCAGAATGCCGCCACTGGAAGGACTTGTTTGGCCTCCAAATCATAGTGATGTAGTCATGTTTCATCAATAGTGACAAGTTGTTCCAAAAAATATCACCCGATTGCTCAGAATGCTGCAAAATCAACTTGGAGGTTTCCACCAGTTTTGTTTCTGGTCAGCACTCAAACATTATGGCACCCACTTGGCTGACAGCTCCTGCATCGCTTACTGCTCATGAATTTTAAACTCAGTGCATTCCTGGGATATCTAGTGCATCAGCAGTTGTTTTAGCTAAGATTCACCAATCTGTCAAAATCATGTCATGAATATGCTCAACAATTTCAGGAGTTGACCCTTGAAGGCTTGCTTCCTCTTCGGTCTCAAAATTTCCACACTGAAAGTTGGCACACCACTTCTTCACAGTTAAGTGTGACAGTCACTTGTCATTCAATGTTTGCAAAATACACTCATAGATTTTCTTCTGCAGGAACAGGCACTTCATGACAGCACTTGAAAATGCTACACTTTTTGTCAACATGGTTCTATCAATGATCTGGAAAATAAGGAAGAAATTAGACCTATGATCCTGCAGACTGGCAGCTTCCAATAAAAAAAGCACTGCTTCATGCATTGTTGTTGTTGTGTGCCTTCACATAGTTTTTTATCATCAGGTTTTCTTGGCAAGATTTGTTCAGAGGAGGTTTGCTATTGCTTTCTCCAGAGTCTTAAGAGGATAATGACTTGCCCAATGTCATCCAAGCCAGGAACTGAATCCTGATCTCCAGAGTCGTAGTCCAACACTCAGACTACTATGCCACACTGGCTGTTTCAAGCTACAGTGACAAAATTACACTCAGATTTTGGGAATTGTGTTGGGCTGAGAACTTTTCAACACCCTCTCATACTATACAGAGTTAGATGAACCTGGTAGTCTTACTGGACATAATGCAGCTTCCTAGACTCTTGCCCCCCAGCACACACATACACACTGTATTTGGTACTCCAGTTATTACCTCCTTGTGACTATCACTCTTTATGTTACCTAGATAATGTTGAGGAAGCCATCTCACTGGGCTTGGTCCCGTGAACGAGCCGTCCACCACAGTGGGGCACTGAGGAGTTACCTGAAGAATGAAAATGACTTGTTCCCTAAAGGACCTGGCGTAACACCCCCAGTCTGCCTTCTCTGTTCATTTGATCTAGAAGATCCCGAAATTACTTCCTCGACCAGTGATATTCCTACCAGTGACCTGCTGCCTTCTTCGCCATTGAACCAGGATTCAGATAGCTTTCCTGTATTGATGATGCATCTGAAGACAGACTGCAGTATGCAGAGTAAGTTTTATCTTTCAGCTTTAGGGACCTTTCTAACATGGCGTTCCAGACCCCTGCAGAAATGGAAATTTGCAAATATTTAAGCCCCATTGGGGTGAATGGCCATGTGTTTTTGCGTGTGGCTCTGTGGGCGCGTGCGCCATTTTAACCCTTTCCCTTGCCGGTCCGCGAAGGACCAAGACCGTGGACAAAGTCTGTGAAAATTAAGGGACACCTGTACAGTGGGCCCTTGGTATCCACTAGTGTTTGGTTCCAGGACCCGCTCATGGATATCAAAATCCATGGATTCTCAAATCCCCTTAGATACAATGGCATAGTAAAATGATAATCCCGTATATAAAATGGTAGTTTGCATTCTGGAATTTCTATATTTTAAAAATATTTTCAAGCCATGGATGCTTGAATCTGTGGATTAAAAAAAAAATGATGGATAAGGATGGCTGATTGTATGTTCTAACATTGACCCACTGAAATTCTAAGTTGACCCATTGAAATGGTCAACTTAAGTTGTCCCCTTTTGGGAGCGGGCGAATTCAGTGCTTGAAGTAACAGATCTTAAA
Source organism: Phrynosoma blainvillii (assembly GCA_026167975.1). Lineage (NCBI taxonomy): Eukaryota > Metazoa > Chordata > Lepidosauria > Squamata > Phrynosomatidae > Phrynosoma > Phrynosoma blainvillii. Next base: position 11,649,924 of record JANUYF010000016.1, read on the forward strand.
TTCGTACAGAATGAATGAGATCCCTTGTTACAGTGAGATAGTGGAACAATCTGTTAATATATATGTAGGGTTGAGAAAAAGGGTTATAGATCCATTTTTTGTAACTGTCCCAATCCAAGCCTATAAGTTGTAGATATTTTTCTTTTAAAAAAAAGGACAGTGAGTGAGTAGGAAGTTTTTCAACTGTGGAAGGTGACATTTCATCCATAGTTAACTTGTGTAGGTGGCATGCTGGTACTGGATACCAGTGGCATCCCTACTCTTTTTCCCCACCAGTGGGCTTTCAGAAGACAGATTGCTCTTGTGAGAGGTCCAAACTGATATTTAAAGATGTTTGAAAGTAAGCACATGCATGCATGTAAGCAATTTAATATTGGAAACTCCTTTTCCCCCTTCTTTTTTTCCTATTCTGTAGCCTCAGCACTTGTCTTATCCCCCCATCAGAACATTTCCATCCTTAAGAGAGTCATAATCTATTCTTTTACAGTATGGTTATCTGTAATTAAACTAATGGTTTCTAAACTCCTTACCTAGTATGTTTTCAACCTAAAATTTCTGACTTGCAGTCCAGCAGGATCCAGCGATGGAGGCAGATGAATGAGACATGGATTGCCAATTCCTGAGATACTGACTCCAGCGGCTATGAATCCTCTTCACACAGTCCTTATTTACTCCCTTGAAGCGGCACTCCTTGGATGTTCATATTCTTCATTTCCATCTGCAGTGGTCTACTTACTAAGCACTTTATCTTCCGGTTCAAAAAGAATGCACAATAATGCCCGTATCTGTATATGTTAAAAAACAAAACACCTGTGTAATATGACTTGTACAATGTCAAATGGGCTGGCAAGCCAACTCTTAATAAAGATGTCTAAAGAGAACAGGCTCATTTTTTTAACTTTTAATGACATTTGACTCAGGTTCACTAGTTCTGGCTCTCTCTCTAGTTTGAATTTAAATCAATTTTAAATAATTTAATTAAATTGAAATAGAATACCTCCTAAAACAATGTGGAGTACAAAGGTTTTAAAAAGCACTAAACCAATTAAAATACAGTTGGCTCTCCACATTTGCAGCTTTTGACTTTTGCGGATTTGATTATTTGCAACTTTGATTAATATGTTCTCTCCAGGAATCGTAAGTCCTCCAGCACAATTCTGCCAGAAATTGACTATAGAGTTGTGATGGGAAACCTAGAGATTCCTAGAGAAAAGCTTCTCTAGGCATTTTAGGTCCTCCAGCATGATTCTATGATCAACATCTAGCAGATGTTGACCATAGAGTTGCGCAGGAGGACCTGAGATTCCTAGGGAGGTGTTAGGTAAAAAGAATAGTGTTTTTTATTTGCAGTTTTTCCACATTCATGGGAGTCCATCCCTAACCCCAGCAATTGTGGAAGGATCGCTGTATACTTTTAATGCGTTAAGAATTAGAACAAAACACTGAAAAATACACCTTACATACCAAAAAAAATATCGCCCAGTGGCCCATTGGTCCACCTTGATCTGCCAAAGCTGAAAGCCTCATTTTTAACCAAAAAGGTCTTTGCCTGTTGCCAAAGGGTTGAATTAAGGGGTCAAACAGCAGAAAAGTTAACCACACCAGATACTTTCTATGTACCTATCCAAAAATGATGACAATTCTGGGAAGAATTTTTTTAAAAAACTTCAGACAACTTCTCAAGAAGTGACACATAGAAGGAAATTCTAACATCATAGAGTCAGAGTTGGAAGAGACCCCCAAGGGCCATCCAGTCCAGCCCCATTCTGCCATGCAGGAAGACACCGTCAAAGCACTCCTGACCCCATCTTAGCAGATCCAAACATTTACCACCCAGCCTAGAAGTATATATTTGTAACAGGTTCTTAATGAAAAGAAAAACATAGGCAAAAAAACATTGAGCTCAACTTGTGATGTGTTTATTTTCAACAGTGAAAGGGGAAACATCCTGAAGTGGGTTACTGTTTCCATTTGTTTCATTAGGCAAGATGAAGTTTGCAGAAGAGGCAGCTGAAGGGAAACAGTAACAACTGCTTAAAACAGGGAAATGCACAGAAAAAGGAAAAGTGGGCATTTTCTCCCTCTCCATCCTTGCTCCTTCTTGGCACTTTTGGGGGCATTTTCCCCCTTTCCATCCTTGCTTCTTGGCATCCTTTCAGTAGTTTCTCCCTCTCCATCTTTGCTTCTTCTTTGCCTCCTTTTGAGCATTTTCTCCCTCTTTATTTTTGCTCCTTCTTGGTTTCCTTCTGGGCATTTTCTCCTTCTCCATCCTTGCTCCTTCTTGGCATTTTTGGGGGCATTTTCCCCCTTTCCATCCTTGCTCCTTCTTGGCATCCTTTGCACATTTTTCCCTCTTTATTTTTGCTCCTTCTTGGTTTCCTTCTGGGCATTTTATCCTTCTCCATCCTTGCTCCTTCTTGGCATCCTTTGCACATTTTCTCCCTCTTCACTTTTGCTCCTTCTTGGTTTCCTTCTGGGCATTTTCTCCTTCTCCATCCTTGCTCCTTCTTGGCATTTTGGGGGGCATTTTCCCCCTTTCCATCCTTGCTCCTTCTTGGCATCCTTTGCACATTTTTCCCTCTTTATTTTTGCTCCTTCTTGGTTTCCTTCTGGGCATTTTCTCCTTCTCCATCCTTGCTCCTTCTTGGCATCCTTTGCACATTTTCTCCCTCTTCACTTTTGCTCCTTCTTGGTTTCCTTTTGGGCATTTTCTCCTTCTCCATCCTTGCTCCTTCTTGGCACTTTTGGGGGCATTTTCCCCCTTTCCATCCTTGCTCCTTCTTGGCATCCTTTGCACATTTTTCCCTCTTTATTTTTGCTCCTTCTTGGTTTCCTTCTGGGCATTTTCTCCTTCTCCATCCTTGCTCCTTCTTGGCATTTTGGGGGGCATTTTCCCCCTTTCCATCCTTGCTCCTTCTTGGCATCCTTTGCACATTTTCTCCCTCTTCACTTTTGCTCCTTCTTGGTTTCCTTTTGGGCATTTTCTCCTTCTCCATCCTTGCTCCTTCTTGGCATCCTTTGCACATTTTCTCCCTCTCCTTTCCTACTGTTGCAATGCAGAGAGGGACTCCAAAGCCTTGCCTCCTCTTTCCAATGGGGGACTGGCCAGCCAGGCTTTCTTTCCTGCCTTTCCCCCCCCCCCATTTCTGCTGGAGATCCCCCCCCAAAAAAGCCTCTCCATTGCGCCCTATGCGCCCTTGGTGCGCCTTTTTGGGTTCCGGCTTCTTTGGCTCTTCCTTTTGGCCAAAGCCCAGGCAAGGAGGAGTCTGGCAGGGAGGAGTCCCTTCTCTGCAAAGAGGCAGCAGCCTCCAGGGTTTGGGTTGGGTTTTATTTTGCTTTTCCCTTCCGCCAAGATTGCCTGGACTTTTTGGAGGCACCAGGCCGAGCTTGTGATCAGGTAAGTCCTTGGGGATTTTGGACTTGCAGACTAGGATTCAGAGAAGCCCCCCTTCTTGGTTGGGAAGCAGCTGAGATGGGTCTGGGAGGAGAAAGGAGTTTTGCTCTTTTTTCTCCAATCCCTGTTACACAACCTCTCCTCCTTCCTGGGCACAGAGTTGACCAGCTTCCCTCTGGCATTTTCTACTTTTTGAGGGTGGCTGGCTAAGAAAGCTGGCATCCCAGGACATGTATTTGGGGCATTTGGGTTGGCATCATAAAGGTTGTATCCCTGTTGGGTGGATTTGGGATGTTGTTGGACTTTGCTACATGGATAGCTTTCCTGAATTCCTGAATTAGGGTGGCTGGGTAAAAGAAATCTAGAATCCCAGGGTGTATATTTTGTGCATTTGGGTTGGAGCTATGAAGGGATCCCTGTGGTGTGGATTTGGGGTGTTGTTGTGCTTTGCTACAAGGCCAACACAGCCACCCTTTGGATATGCTTCCTGAATGCCAAGAGTTTCATTTCCAGTGCAAAGAAGAGGTGTGTGGATTCAGGCCAGGGTGACCAGACTTGTCCTCCTTTTCCAGGACACAGCCTATATTTCAGCCTCCTATCCAGGAATGATTCCCAAATGTTCTCCATTTGGGGCATGGCTATGAAGCATGGATTGATATTTCTAGGTTTTGAACTTTTCTTTGGTTACTGTTTTTATTTGAACATCCTTCACTGTTGAGCATGACTAAGAAGCATGAATTGATATCTCTAGGAGTGTTGTGAGATCGTCTTTGGTCACATCCTCCATTTTTTTTTCTTAAATGTCCTCCATTTTCGAGCATGACTACGAAGCCTGAATTGATCTTTCTAGGAGTGTTTTTTGAGCTTTGAGTTGCTCACGTCCTCTGACATTTTCTTGAATGTCCTCCATTTTTTTGCGGTGCCTTCGCCTCCTTGGCGGTGAGGACATCTGGTCACCCTGATTCAGACCTGAACTGGAAGCGTGGCTTTGGCTTCTGAAGTTCAACTGGTGGCAAAATGTTGGATTTCGAAGGGGAAGCGCTCCTTATCATCAGAGAAAGTTCCAACTGCAGAGAGTCCCGTTGATCCATGTTGACAAACTCGTTCTAGCACTTTGCATTTCCACCAGAAGCCAGGCTTTTGTAAAACCAATTGCTCCTTGTTGTTAACTAACGCCACATCAACTTATGACAACCCTATGAATGAGAGAGACCCCCAGGTCCCCCTATTCTCAACTGCCCTGCTCAGGTCTTGCAAACTCAAGGCCTGAGTGGCTTCCTTGCTCATGAAGGGATGCATATTGAGGAGGGAGAGAGCTTGTTTTCTGCAGCTCCAGAGAACAGGATCCGGAATAATGGATGCAAGATACAGGAAAAGAGAGTCCACCTAGACATTAGGAGGAACCTCCTGACAGTAAGGGCTGTTTGACAGTGGAACACACTCCTCCCTTGGAGAGTGGTGGAGTCTCCTTCGTTGGAGGCTTTGAAACAAAAGCTGGATGGCCATCTGTCAGGGATGCTTTGATTGGGAGTTCCTGCATGGCGGGGGGTTGGACTGGATGGCCCTGGTGGTCTCTTCCAACTCTAGGATTCTAGGATTCTATGACCATGTCAGACAACTGATCTCAGCATTGTCAAGTGTGGTTCTCCAGATGTTGTACTGCAACTCCCATTACCCGTTGCCATTGTACTGGCTAGGGTCGGTGGGAGTCGCAGTTCAATAAGAGCTGGAAGGCTACACTTTGGCCACCTCTGGTTTGCATTGAGTAGCAGCAACATCTAGAGAGAAAAAGCCAATGGAGAGCCAACGTGGAGTAGGGCTTTGAGTGTCATATTATGACTCTGGAGACCAGGGTTCGATTCCCTGCACAGCCATGGAAACTGACTGGGTGACCTTGGGCAAGTCACACACTCTCAGCCTCAATGGATGGCATTGGCAACCCCCCTCTGAAGAAACCTGCCAAGAAAACCCTGTGATAGGTTTGCCTTAAGGTCTCCATGAGGTGGGAATGACTTGAAGACACCAGCGACAGCAACCAACAAACCTTCTGCATGCACAGCATGTGCTCTTCGAAATAGAAAGTAAGTTTGGATTCTTCACAGTTTTGAATAAAGGGGTTGTTTAAATAGGAACCTGGGACAGGTGTCTCTCCAGGGTTTGAGATAAGGGCCTTTCAGATAAGGAGATGCCAGAAATTGAACCTGAGCCCTTCCGCACTGAAAGCAGATCTTCTGCCATGAAATCTGTAGCTCCTCTCTTACTGTTTAATCCTCAATTGCTTGCTCAAATGGAGCGGATATTTATTTTAGAGCCCAAAAGGACTGTGCTAAAATGCCAATTGAGTCTCCCGTTCTGACTCTTCTTGGAACTTGTTGAAGGAAGGAAAAGTCACGCGGGTGATCTCTCCTCCCAAGGTGGTGGTTGTGGGCCTTCAAGTCATTTCCGACTTACAGAAACCTTCATGTGAACCTATCACGGAGTTTTCTTGGATTTGTTCAGGGAAAGTTGGCCATTGCTTTCCTCCAAGGCTGAGAGAGTGTGACTTGCCCAAGGTCACAAAGTGGGTTTCCATGGCTGAGTGGGATTCAAACCATTGTCTCCAGAGTCATAGTCCAACGCTTAGACCACTACACCATGCTGGCGCTCTGTAAGTATCCATAATGTCAGTATTGCTGGAAAAAAGGTAGGAAAATCCTGTTAAATTTCTAGGGAGTCAATGGCATGCCCCAGATGCTGGTGGACCGATGGGAGTTGCAGTCCAATAACCTCTGGAGGTTGACACAGATCCCAATGGGGATTTTACTAACGCGCAAAAAGAAAAGAAAATGTATACACTTCTAAAAACGTATATTTTTTTTCGTGGCAGGCTCCTTGCTGTTTTGCATCCTGTAGAATACATTAACCCCATTAATGATTAAAATTACTATTAAATAATACTCCACATCTGTTGTAGCCATTTTATTGTATTTATGCCTAGCAAACCCAGGGGATGGGGGAACCAAACAAGGTACCAAACAGAACATAAAAAAAAAATAAACCAAAAAGTAACTCAAGAGCATACAGAGAGTCCAGTAACAATGAACTTAAATGACACAGGACAAAGAAATAGCAAGAAAGTAACTTAACAATTATGCAATCATATTCAGAAAGTAGCAAACAGGGTTTTGCAAAATAGGCCTTGCTGACAAACGGTGTTTCTTTGGCGATGTTTTAGTAGTGCATGGCCATTTGGATAAACTAGTTTGCACTTTCCCTGAGTTTTGCACCGTATGTGTTTGGGCGGTTTTGGTTTTGTTGCATTTTATTTCTTCTGTTCTGGCTCAGAGGATTCGAGGAGTGTCTATTCTGAGCAAGAGGAGCTAGTAAGGAGCTATTTGAATGAGTAATCTCTTGGAAAATGTAGTATATTGTCGGGTCCCTCTATCAGATTATTCTAGCATTCTCGTCTCCGTGGGGTTGGACTAGATGGCCCTCGGGGATCTTTTCCGACTCTCTGCTTTCAAGGCTACTTATTTTATGCCAGCAGTCACTGCACTGTGTTCCAGATGTATTTCATAAGAACAGTCTTTCTGGATTAAACTATGTAATCCAACTTCTTTAATCAAGCATCAGCCAGTTGGATGCCTGTAGATCGCAGCCAAACATTTGGAGAAACATCACCAATTGTAAGAGCTTTTGGGATGGTGGCACAACCTTGCTTTGGATGAACTCTTTAACTGGGTGCATTTAAGACTGATGCTTTGAGATACTCTGCCTCCAATCAATAATGTTCTCTTAGCTGTTTGCTGCAAAAATCCTCTATGGGTTTTCTTCTCTAAAAATGCTTTCCAGGCTGATGATCGGTGCCACGTTTTGCAGGTGCGGATTTCAGGAGGGTCAGTGCCAAGACATTTGTGCTATGAAGAGCTGCAGTTGGGTGAATCCCAAATATTGTTAGCATAATTGTTGCTGGCAGTTGGTTTGCCTCTGTCTGCACCATCAACAGTCCCACCTCCAAGTCTGTGTGTTGGATAAAAATACTGAAATTCAGAATAATGCTTCATGTTGTTGTAGTAGTTGTTGTGTGCCTTCAAGTAATTTCCATCTTACGGTGACTCTGAGGTGAACCTATCGCAGAGTTTTCTTAGCAAGTTTCTTCAGAGGGGGCTTGCCATGGCCATTCTCTGTGGCTGAGAGAGTGTGACTTGCCCAAAGTGAGCCAGTGGGTTTACGTCAGGGGTAGGCAACCTTTCCCCTTTAAGGGCCGAGGGACTTCAGCTCCCAGAAGCCTCAGCCATGTTGGCCAATAGTGCTATGTTGGCCAATAGCTCCTGGGATTCTGGGAGCTGAAGTCCCTCGGCCCTTAAAGGGGAAAGGTTGCCTACCCCTGGTTTACGTGGCTGAACTGGGATTCGAACCCCAGTCTCCAGAGTCATAGTCTATCGCTCAAAGCACTACACCGCACATTTCATGCATCTGATGAAATGGGCAATGATCCATGGAAAAGGACATGCTGTACTAGACCTTGGTGGTGCTACAGAATTGCTTTATGCAGCTTGAAGTTACGTCTTTAAAAATATAACTCCCCCCAAAACTACGTTTTCCAAGTTCTGCTCTTTGGACAGTTGGTGCTGTGCCTTGTTGGTCCCCAGATCCTGCTTCCAAAGCCATTGCAAATTAAATCCAGCGAGTAACTCTTTTAAAATCAAAATATAACAAGAGTTCAGAGTTGTAATAATAATAATAATAATAATAATAATAATAATAATAATAATAACAACAACAACCCTTTTGCACACGATGGGTTTCTGCAGCAGTAAAAATGCTACTGGATCTTTCATCGAAGATAGTTTGAGGCTGCAATTCAGGCCAGTGGAAGCCATTCTCAAAGCGGATTCTTTCCCATCAGCTCCTAGTAGATTCCAATCGTTTTATTTGGACACGTAGAAAATGCAAGAGTTGAACCCAGGGCCTTCCTGGTAGAAAATGCAAATGTTATCATGGAACTCCAGTTACTTCCCTGTTCTTTGATTACACCTTTCCCACTCCTTCTGCCTCCTTCACTGTGTAGCATGCAAATGAATTTCCCTGGATCTTAAATGCAAATATACCTTCTTGTTGTTGTTGTTGTGTGCCTTCAGGTTGTTTCGACTGTGTTTCCTACCATGATTTCTGCTTTCTGATTTGAGGGATCTGTAGGTAGGATCTACCTACAAATTTCAAAACTTGCAAAACACTTGACTTCCTGGAATAGCTGGATTGGGAGGCATACAGATTGCTGGACCAGGATTGAGGAGATTTGTGTGCATGTCTAATGCAACTAATAACTAATGCAGTCAGCCCTCCACATTTGCAGATTTGACTTCTTGCAGATTTGATCATTTGCGGATTTGATTAATACATTCTGGTTTTAAGACGTGGCTTTGGAGTTGCACAGAACTCTTCCTCACCAAAACGGTGAAAGGTCTGGAAGCCGCCAAACCCTATGAGGAGCAGCGTAGAGAACTGGGGAAGTTTTTAACTCGGACTGTTTTAAATATTTGTTAGACGCCTAACAAGTCCCTATATCGAGAGGAAGGCAGTATGTAAATAAATAAAATGAGAATGAATGAATGGATGGATGGATGTTTAGCCTGGAGAAGAGAAGGTTAAGATAGCCATGTTTAGGTCTTTGGAGGGATCTCATGTTGAGGATGGAGCAAGCTTGTTTTCTGCTGCTCCAGAGAATAGGACCTAAAGCAATGGATGGAAATTACGAGAAAAGAGATCCCACCATAACATTAGGAGGAACTTCCTGACAGTTTGAGAGTGGAAGACGCTCCCTTGGAGAGTGGTTGAGTCTCCTTCTTTGGAGGTCTTGAAACAGAGGCTGATGGCCATCTGTCGGGGATGCTTTGATTTTGAGTTCCTGCATGGCCAGGGGATGGATTGGATGGCTCCTGAGGGTCTCTTCCAACTCTAGGATCCCATGATCAGACAAACTAGAAACGCTCTGGAACGCCTCATTTTCACAACTGCCGCCGTTGCAGTGAGGCAGGCTTTCCAAGCTATCCTAAGTTTCCCAGCACCTGGAGCAGAAACACAAAACAAAGGACTCCAGGGCAGAGTTGTGAAGTCCAAAGCATCTGGAGAACCAAAGTTTGGGAATGGCTGCAAGTCACCAGTATTGAACTTTAACGGCTTGATTTTAGTTGCATTTTTGAGCTGGTCGACAACCCTCCTAGATCTCTGATCTTTGTTTCGTTCCTGTGCCATCTTCACCTTTTTATTCTGATAACATTTGAGCAAGTCTAGGCCGATCCATTGCCGCGAAGGGTGTGTGGCTTAGAGCATAGTTCGCCAAATGCCTGCCTTTGTTTAAAAGCAAGCTAAAACTCTCCAGCTTGCAATGAGTCATCTCATCTCAAGTGTATCTTGATGCCTGGAAGTCTGACTTGAAAGACTTGCCATGATATGAATGGAAATTGAAAGGGGGAAGATAGCCATGGTGATGGGGATTTATGATCTTTATGATCGCCACTATCTTCTCTCCCCATCTTATTATTACCGCTTTCCTGCAATTTGCAAATTAATCGGTGCGCCATCATCCTTGCCAAGTAGTACAGGGAGGTAAGAGTTATAGTTAGGATTTTACTAGTCCACTAAACCGGTAATAGATTCAGGGTTCAATTTATGTTTGGACATAAAAACCTCACAGGGTGACCTTGGACAAGGCACAATCTCTCAGCCTCAGAGGACAGCGACGGGAAGCCCCCTCTGAAGAATCCTGCCAAGAAAAAAAAAAACCATGATCGGTTCAGCTTACCATATATATTCGACTATAAGTCGGCCTGTATAAATTGAGAGCAAAATTGTGGATTTTGATATGACTCATGGATAAGTCGAGGGTAAAACTTAGGGGCATATAGCAAAGGATCGGATGAAGCAAAGCAAAACAATGTCAAAGAGCTTGCAAAATTCCAGCAGACATAACTCTTTGTGCTCACTTTTAAGACTGGATGGATGAGAGAATAGAGAGCATCGTTGCTTCCAGGACAGATCATACTCTTGCCTTTCACCAAGGGATCTTCTTTTAAATAAGAGTTAAGATACAGTACTTGCATTGACCCATGGATAAGTTGACTCAAGTTTTTTGGCTCAATTTTGGACCTAAATTTCTAGGCTTATACATGAGTGTATACAGTAGGTTCGCCTTAAGTCGGAAACAACTTGAAGGGGAGAATCTGGAAGAAAATTGGGATTGCCTCCTGGAAGTCTCTGAGCCTGTATGGTTTGGGGATACAATAATAACTTCCAGCATGCTTTGGCTCTTTGCAACATCTGCTATAATATCCTTTTGCACAGAGAGGGCGTCTGGTTTGCATTTGTTGTGGTGAGTACTCTGATGAATAATTTTCTTTTTCTTGCCCTGAAAAAAAGAACGGCAGTGATGACTCCTTTGTAAAGTCATCACTGGTAGTATCTCCGCTCGGCACGCAAAAGATCCCAGATCCATGGGGTTGCCATGAGTCGGAAACGACTTGGAGGCACATAAGAACAGGATGGTAAAACCCCTACTAAACATGGCTCAGGTTCAACCTCGGGCATTTGCAAAATACAGAGGGCTGCTGCCTCCCAGTCATTCCTGCACAGAGAGATCTTTTGCAAGCAAAGCATGCAGTTCTCCTCTCTGGATTATGGTCAAATCCCCTTTTCCCCTCCCAGCTATAGTCATCTGGAAATGAGCAGAAGCTCCAGGAATGTAGAAAAACATGCAGACTTGGGTGCAAAGATATGACTGCTTAATTTCCATTTTTCTCTTCTCCCTTCCTTTAAAAAGCAAGTTTCTAACCCATGAAGTGTATGGGCAAGCCCAAGTGAAATTTCACAAACCAGGAGTAGGAGTCGGATGGGGTTAAAGAGGGCAGCTTTTTGAAAGTGGTTTGAGTGTTGGACTCCGACTCTGGAGACCTGGGTTCGATTCCCAGCTCAGTCATAAAACCTATTGGGTAACCTTGGGCAAGTCACACTCTCTCAACCTCAGGGGAAGGCTATGGCAAACCTCCTCTGAACTAATCTTGCCAAGAAAACCCTAGGATAGGTTCGCCATAAATCAGAAAGGACTTGAAGGCACACAATGACAACACCAAAAAGAAGAGACTTTCCAAAAATTCTGTTCGCTCTCCCTTTATGCCTGCTGTGGAATTCACATTTTTTCCCCTCAAAGGATCAGGGAAGAATCTGTATGACAGAAACACAGGTTGCTTTTAATAAAATTTAAATTAAAAACAACAACCACGTTAAGAGCCAAATACAGACAGGCCTTACTGGCAACGCTTGCAAAATGCCATCTGCTCTATCTCCCCTTAGCATTCCAGCTCCCAGCTGTCAGGAGCCCAAAATGGTATCAGCAACCGATCTCTCCCTGCCCCCAGCTTTTCTGGGACGTTCTGCTACATCGACCAAGAATCAAAAACGAGACAAATCAATTTCCGATACACCGGCTTATTTCTCATTTCTAAACATAAGAGAGAGAGTTTTGCATTTATTTCCCCCTCCTCCCAAAATGGGCACTTTCATTCTTAGAATCATGGAAGAGACCCCCAAGGGCCATCCAGTCCAAACCCAGATAGATAGATAGATAGATAGAGATGGATAGATAGACAGAGTGGATAGAAAGATAGATAGATAGTTAGATAGAGATAGATGGATAGATAGATAGAGATGGATAGATAGATGGCGTGGATAGATAGTTAGATAGACAGAGTGGATAGATAGATAGATAGATAGATAGATAGATAGATAGATAGATAGATAGAGATAGAGGGATAGATAGATAGAGACGGATAGATAGATGGCGTGGATAGATAGTTAGATAGATAGGATAGATAGACATAGTGGATAGGTAGATGGATAGATAGACATAGTGGATAGATAGATAGATAGATAGATAGAGATGGATAGATAGATAGAGTGGATAGATAGTTAGAGATGGATAGATAGACATAGTGGATAGATAGTTAGAGATGGATAGATAGACAGATATAGTGGATGGATGGACAGATAGATAGAGATGGATAGATGGACAGATAGAGTGGATAGATAGATAGATAGATAGATAGATAGATAGATAGATAGACAGACAGTGGACAGATAGAGTGGACAGATAGATAGATAGATAGATAGATAGATAGATAGATAGATAGATAGATAGATAGATAGACAGTGGATAGATAGTTAGATAGAGATAGATAGACAGACAGATAGAGTGGGTGGATGGATAGATAGATAGACAGAGTGGAGAGAGAGAGAGAGAGTTTATTATTTAGTCCAAAGTCCATTGCAAACAAAACATCCAAGCTTTCATACAATGACGATTACAGAATCAACATTAAAATTAACTAATTAACTAAAACACATACCTAAGCTTAAGATAACATGTCTTGCATTATAAAACAGATCGCATTGCAATAACAAAGCAAGAGAGCTTATTAACCATTGGTGTTATAACAAAAAGCCTTTTATACCCTGGCTCACTATTTGGGATGGGAAGAACGTGAGGTTTTAAAAATCTGAATCGGAGAGAAAGTGAACTTGATGGATTGCCTTATCCCTAGATTTTAAATGTGTGTCTTCTCTTTTTGTTTCAGGAAGATTGCTCCTGGTTCGGTGATCGCCCAGGATGTCCGAAGAAGTCATTGTCCCCGTTTATTGCACCGGCGTCTCAGCGCAAGTCCAGAAGCAGCGAGCGAAAGACCTGGGTTTGGGGAAACATGAGAATGCCGTGAAGTACTTAGGCCAGGACTATGAAAGACTTCGGAACGAATGTTTGCAGAACGGGACTCTCTTCAGAGATGAGACCTTCCCTGCTTCCACCGCTTCTTTGGGTTTTAAAGAGCTGGGACCCAATTCCTCCAAAACGTACGGCGTCAAATGGAAACGGCCCACGGTGAGCGGCGTGAGAAACACGCTTTCTTTGCGCGGTGTCCCTTTCCCCGAAAGTTCCTGAAAAACCTTGATGCCCTTAAAAGAGAAGTCTTTTAAGGTCTTTTAAAGCTGTTAAAGTTATGTTTTAACCTGTGTGGACAAAGCCTGCTGATAGCTTAGAAAGCGAATATAATTCCCGGAAGGTTTCAAGGAATGTAAAAAAGATGCAAAAATCATGGAGATATGTGCATTACAATCCTCCTTCTCATACTTGATCTTGCCCAAGGCCCTCTGACATTGAAGAAATGAAAGAGAAATTGAAAGAAGAGTAAGAGTGAAGTTTAAGACAGAGGGATAAAGGAATGGTTCGTAAACTTGAAAGTAAAAGGAAGAGAAGATAGCATAGAAAGAAAGGGAAAATGCATTATGTTGCTATTGTCATAATAAGACTTTAAGGGAAGATTGTACAGTCGTCCTTCCATTTTTGCAGGAGATCCGTTCCGGACACACACACTCTTGCAAAAATGGAAATTTTGCAAATATTCAAGCCCTATTGGCTTGAATGGCTGTGTGCTGCTGCATGCAATGTGTGCATTATTATTATTATTATTATTATTATTATTATTATTATTTATATCCCGCCTCTATGTAAAACCAACTGAGCCATTTTAACTCTCCCCGCTTGCCAGTCCGCAAAGGACCGAGACGGCAGACTTGAAGTCCACGAAAATGGGGGACGCCGCCTGTAATTGAACAAGAAATGTATGGCTTTGTTGTGTGTTAATTTGTTTTATAGTAAATAAAATTTTCAATTAAAAACCATATAGCACTCTCCAAAAACCCTTTTCGGATGGTGCAAAAAGGAACTTTTCCATGTTCTGGACAACAGTAGCTTGCTGCAGGCTGAACCTGGGATCTTCTGCAAGCAAAGCAGGTCCTTGATCCTTAGCTCTGAGCCTTATGCTTCTGGGCTGCCTTTGTGGAAGTAGAAGAAATGCAGGGTTTAACCGCAACAACAGCAACATCAGCAACACATTCTCCGTTGTGTATTTCAGGAACTGTGTCGCAACCCACTCTTTATCGTCGATGGGGCCACCCGCACGGACGTCTGTCAAGGAGCTCTGGGTAAAGTTGTTTCTCCTTATCTCAGGTTGAGGTTTCGTATCAGACCAACGTCTGAATGCCTCGAAGCTGCTTGACACTCCTCTTTTAGCTGAACGTACCTTATAGCTGTAGAATTCAAAGACCTAGCAGTGTTACTCTGCAGGATTAGGATCAGTATGTAGGGAGATCTTGTAGGACCTTTGACATTCACACTTACTTTATTATACCAAGGAGATCCGGATCTCCCCAGTGATGCAATACTGAATCGATGTTCCCATTACGTTGACTGCGATCTAAACTCAGTCCGGCATTTCCAGAGTGTGAATGGGGCCTGAGACTAACTGAAAGAAAGAAGCCGGCAGCATGAGCTTTCGTAGACTAAAGTCTACTTCCTCAGATGCATTACCTAATAGTGTTCTTCGTATTATAAAATGGGGATGGGAACTGCCTTCAGTTCCTTGGAGGAGGAATGTAATGGAAGCAACCTAAGTGAACAATAGATGTTGTTTTCCGAATCTTTCTCACCATCGCCATCATCTTCAGACCCCAAGTGTACTCCGTTGTATGGGCTAAGAATTTAATTTTGATATTTTGAAATACTGTCTGTGATGTGTTTTCTTTAGTAGCTGTCCTAGGACTTTATCACACAGGAGGCAAGCATCCTCCTCCCGTCCTTAAATCGACTTTAAATCCCGTCAACATCCCGCAATAATGGGATGATTTTCACACAATATCTTGCGACATTGCAATTATCGGGCCATTATTCCATAAATAAAGTGGCATGATTTTGCTGCTTTATTCACAGGATAATGGCCCGATAATTACGACACTGCAAGACGTCATATGAAAATCGTTCTGTTATTGTGGGATAGTGACAAGATTTAAAGTCGATTTAATGATGGGAGGAGGACACTTGCCTCCCATGTGAAAAAAGTCCCTAATTCTCTTTCTTTTTACAGTTCCCCAGGGTTTAAACTATTTGACAATCAGTGCTTTTGCACATCAGACAAAGCTGGGGATGTTCTTGTTTTATATATATATATATATATATATATATATATATATATATATAGTTATATGTTCTTGGACTCTGATTCCTATCATCTCTTACCATTGGTTATGTTGGCTGGGAATTGCAATCCATCATCTGGAGGGCTATACGTTTCAGTACTTGTGCACTAAACCACGGTTTGTTTCGACCATGGATTTTTGTGTTGTTTGTGTTTGTTTAGACCACAAATTGCATAGCGAGTGAGGAAACAAATATTGGATCCCCTTCCCTTTTTCTCATCTGTTTTCTCTCTTGACATCTCCTGTGTTTGGATGAAGAGAGAGAAAAAACGTAGCAAGTCAAGGATCTGGATTTACTCGTAACGATAAACTAGGGTTTAAACCAGTGGTTCCCAAACATTAGTCCTCCAGACGTTTTGGACTTCAGCTCCCAGAAGTCCCTGCCAGCTTGGCCAACAGTCAGGAATTCTGGGAGCTGAAGTCCAAAACATCTGGAAGAATTTGGGAATCACTGGGCTGTTTCATCATTTCTGAGGCCAATTGCCTTTGGACCTCCTTCAGCTGCTACACAGAAGCAGACCTATGCAGAAGCAGCTATATAAGTTTCTTCTATCCAGCTGCTCAATATAAGATCTGACCTTTATTGTATTTATTTTATTTTTCCTCCTCCCTCCCCGTCTCTTTATTCACTGGGCATCACAACTGAAATCTAGATTGCAAGCTTGAGGGCAGGGACGACCGGGTTTCTTATCTTTGCAAGCTGCTCCGGGAGCCTTCTGGCTAAAGGGCAGGACGCAAATGCGCTCAAGAAGTAAAGAAACCCATTTGTGTGCGTGCGTCCTGCAAAGAGAAAGGCGACACTTTTGCAGGGGAGGAAAAAGGGAATAGGCAAACCCACTCTTCTAGAATAGAGGCCAAATCCATCGAAAGGAAGGGAAGGAACCCAGCAGCCGAGGCAAGCCTTGAAAGCCATTAACAGTGTGTTTTTCCACTGCTTGTAACAGAAAACATTATATGGGATGGATATTTTAATGCTGTAAGCTGCCCTGGTTGCATTGCGCAGAGGGGGCAGGATAAAATAATAAATAATAATAAGATACAATAAATTATTATTATTATTATTATTATTATTATTATTATTATTAAAACTTGGGTGCCAACCCATTACCAGGGTGACCAGGCATCCTCCTTTTCCAGGACATGCCCTCCATTTCAACCAGGAGGGGTTCCAAAATGTCCTCCAGTCTCTGATATTTTAAATGCCCAGTCTCCAGAGTCCAACACTCAAACCAGTAAACCACAGGAGAGCCAGATATACTGCTTTCAGCTCATGGCCAGAAAGGTGGGATGTAAATGTAACTTTTAAGTCATAAATGACAAACAAAGCAAGATCTGAAAATGGACAGTTTCAACTTTGGCCAGGAGTCAAAATGCGTGACTCGTTCTTTGTAACAGAAACCGTTGTTGAAAAATGAAATAAAGTTTCCCAGGGAGGTTTCCCTTGGCTCTCTTTGACTTTGCTTGCTTGCTTTTTCCTTGGTCTCTCTCTCTCTCTGTGTCTCTCCAGGAGACTGCTGGCTCTTAGCGGCGATTGCTTCGCTCACGCTGAACGATCCCCTTCTCCATCGCGTGGTCCCCCATGGACAAAGCTTCCAGAACGGCTACGCTGGGATCTTCCATTTCCAGGTGAGCACCTGTTATACCCTTGTTGGTAGATGGAGGTCTTTAAACAGAGGCTGGATGGCCATCTGTCAGAGATGCTTTGGTTTTGAGTTCCTGCATGGCAGAAGGGGGTTGGACTGGATGGCCTTTAGGGGTCTCTTCCAACTCTAGGATTCTATGAAGACATCATATGGTGCTTTGTAAAAAATTGTGTCTGTCGTGTGCATGTTGTAGAACAAGGATGGGATTCCCTGGCCTGCGCACAGGGAACGGAAACCTTGCTTTTTGGCACAATGTCAATTTCTGCAGTCTATTGGAAATCTGATTCTTCTGCTAGGTGCTCCTATATTCCTTGTTACCCTCCAGAATTGCCGCAAGAGAAGAAACTCTGGCCAATGGTGGGAAGGACACTGTTTGGGCTGCGTATACCCCATCAACCTTATTGGAGCTAAAGCTCACACCGACTTATTGCTAAGTGTATTTATTTTTTACAGTGGGCCCTTGGTATCTGCTGGGATTTGATCCCAGGACCCCTCTGATGATACCAAAATCTGTGGATGCTCAAGGCCCATTATATACAATGGCATAGCAAATTGGTGCTCCTTATATAAAATGGCAAAATCAAGGTTTGCTATTTGGATTTTATACTTGTATATTTTCAAGCCACGGATACTTAAGTCCACAGATAAAGGATCTGTGGATACCGAGAGGCGACTATACACATTGCCTAATATTTTAAATAGTTTGATGCATGAAACAACATTGTGTCTACAGTGAACCATCAGAAAGATGGTTGAATCCATGGATAAAGAATCCATGGTTTCGGAGAAACAACTACAGTCACCCCTCCATTCTCTCGGACTTGAAGTCCATGGTTTTGCGTATTCACGGAGGGGCAACCTCTACTAAAAATCAATGGGGTGCAGCCCATTCAAGCCTATGGGGCTTGAATATTGGCAAATCTCCGTTTTCGCGGAGGGGGGTCTGGAATGGATCCTCTGCGAAAACGGAGGGCAGGCTGTATATTTGTTTCTGGCTGTTTGTTTTATTTCTCTCTCTCTTGTTTCACTCGCTTGGTTCGTTCATTTCTCTTTGAAATTTTCTGCCCGTCTTCCTTTTAAAGGAAATGCAGGGGTGGCTTCCCATTCAAATTGCTCCACTCTGGCTTTCCATCTCTATGCCCTGCAGCTGCGTAACCAAAAGGTTTGCCCAAAGTCCTATTCCTGAACCGTTGGGAACACCTTTGCTCACCTTTTGTGCCTCCACCCCACCCAATACCTTTGGGCAAGCAGAGACGGGCTTGCTTGCTATTTTAATCCACGACTTGAGGCTCCACCCAGCTGAGGAATCTGACCTTGCCGTGAATGCCGCCTGAGCATTTCAAGGCTGCTTCTTTGAGATGGAGGGGCAAGGCAAGGGTGTGTTACGTAGCGAGAAGGAAACCGCCTTGGGTCTCCGTATTTGGAGCAAAGGCCACCACCTGCGTAGCTCAGTCTCCGTTGATTTGTAACCACAGGGAAATAGCTGCAGGTTGACTAGTAAAATTGCACCGTTGCCTTTCCCCCTTGAAGGTTGCTGATGCTTAGAGAAAATTGCTGAACTGGGTGGAACCAGAAAACTTAATGCAAACCTGAGTTAGCTGTCAAAAGCAGATATGGGTCAAGAGTTTCATCCCTGGTCACCATGCACAAGATTCATACAGTCAATCCTCCGTATCCGTGGATTCTTTATCCATGTATTCAACCATCCACAACATGAAAATATTCAATATTGATATATACAAGTTCCAGAAAAGCAAACCTCAATTTTGCCATTTTATATACAGGACAAAATTTACTATGCCATTTTATTGAATGGGACTTGAGCATCTATAGGTTTTGGTATCCATGGGGAGTCCTGCAACCAAACCCCAGCAGATATCAAGGACCCACTGTACTGGAGTGTCTTGTTGTACAACCTTTTGTGCAACCAGTGCCATAGCTGTGCCCTCTGTTTTGCCATGGCCACCTCAACTCATCACTTAGTACACTTAAGGAGCCTTCTGGGTGTTGATCCTGGACTTGTGCCATGGCTGATGTTGGTGTTGTAGGGCTTTCCCAACCCTGAACAAGATGTCATCTTTGGGCAGCCTGCAAGAGAGTGAGACCACTTGCATAAGGCTTTTACACCAGGGTAAGTTACCGCTGGGTGCCCTTCTCTCTTGCTGCATGTCGGCTTACTTTTGTTATGAGATAAGGCTCCAAGACTTGGAAAATCCCTGCTTTAGTTCCCATGGAAAACTATAAATCCTAGAATTCAATAGCATTGAGCCATGGCACTTAAAATGGTTTCAAACTGCATTTATTCTGCAGTGTAGATGCAAAGGCTAGATGTGCAGTTTTTAACAGGCCTTTCTGTCTTGCACCCGATACAGATCTGGCAATTTGGAGAATGGGTAGATGTGGTGGTGGATGACCTTCTCCCAACCAAAGATGGCAAGCTGGTGTTTGTGCACTCTGCAGAAGGCACTGAATTCTGGAGCGCCCTGCTTGAAAAGGCATATGCCAAGTAAGCATCTCAGTGGGATATCCTGGTTGCAGGAAGGCTTGGGTTTGCTCCACGTCTGTCACAAACAGATTCTGTGGCCAATCCTGGCCTCGCTTTTCCCCATCTGTTAAATGGGAAGAAAATGGTTGCAGCACCCAGCTTATGTTCCTAGACTTGGAAGGAGCCAATACTCTTCCCCTTTTGCTCTAGGCTGAACGGATGCTATGAGGCTCTGTCTGGAGGGAGCACCTCAGAAGGCTTTGAAGACTTCACAGGAGGTGTGACAGAGTGGTATGATCTCCGCAAGCCACCAAGCGACCTCTTCCAAATCATCTTGAAGGCCCTGGAGAGGGGATCTCTCATGGGTTGCTCCATTGATGTGAGTATGTCAACAACTGATGCTTCTTGATGGGCCGCTGGGCTGCATTTCCAAGCTAGTGGAGGCCTGGCTAGGTGTGCAAGCAACTCAACCTGGATCTATGGCAAGTAGTCCCAATCCAGTTGGTTGTGTAGGCCTGTAGGCATTTCCCATGATGGTCTCCACTGTCAGACCTGCAGGGAGTTTCCAAAAATACAAGCCGCCATCTTGACTCATATCAAGACCAGTTCTTTCTGATGCCCCACCTCCACCAAGAGCAGTTTTTTTCTAAAGCTAATGGCTCTTAAATGCATATTGCAGCAGATCAAGCCACCCTCAAATACTCTGAATTATAACAGTGAGCGCTCCCCAACAAGATAATGTTGGGAAGATCCAACCTGCTCCACTATACTTCAAATACAGGGAATGGCAGATGACATAAGTCTTCCTGCTCATCAATAAATCAATAAATTATAATCAATAAATATAATCAATCCATTCCAGGGATTTGTAGCTCTAGTACACCACTGGTTGCTAGAAATTTGATTCTTGGGATAGAAGAAAAAAAAATCAATGGTGCTTCCTGAATTCATAAAACATAATTCGACCAGACTTCATTGAAATTCACAATAGCTGCAGCTGTCTTTTTACATAGCTTTTATGCCTTTGCAGACTAATCCTCTTGCGCCGTCCCTGCTAGACAACATCCCTGATCCCTTTTGCATTAAATATTTCCTTCTGTTCTTACAAAGTCTTATGTTCTCGGGGAGCTTTTGAAATTGTGGCTTAGCTGCTGCAGCTTATATTTTCCCTCTTCTCTTTCACTCCCAATCCCTGATTTCAGATTACAAGCGCTTTTGATATGGAAGCCGTCACTTTCAAGAAGCTGGTGAAAGGCCATGCATATTCTGTCACTGGAGCTGAGCAGGTAAACCATCCCTTTGGCGCTTTTGTCAAAAGACGGTCAAACCAAAATCGAGTGGATCTAACCGCTTTAGCCGAGCGTCAAAACCGAAGTAATACACAATAAAAGAGAATACAATCTGCTGTTGAACCACTTCTGTATGATTAACTGTCCATGGAAGAAACAATTATTAGCAATTATTTGACATGTTTGTTGAACCCTAGCTAAGAAAGTCAGTGGTTTGGAATAATGGGAGTTGCAGTCCAATAATATCTGGAGAGCCACATTTTCCATTTACAATATAGACCAGGCAAGAGTGGGCAAAATGACTCAATTGGACACCTGGAAACTATTGAGAGCCAGTATGGCATAGTGGTTTGAGTGTCGGACTATGACTCTGGAGACCAGGGTTTGATTCCCAGCATGGCCATGAAACCCCCTGGATGACCTTGGGCAAGTCACAGCCTCTCAGCCTCAGGAGAAGGCAATGGCAAGCCTCCTCTGAACAAATCTTGCCAAGAAAACCCCAGGATAGGTTCACCTTAGGGTCGCCACATGTACAAAAACGACTTGAAGCAACAAATTGCACCAATGGATCCTGAAGATCATGGGAACCTGTGGCCACCCAGATGTTGCTGGAGAAAGTGTGACCCAAGGACTGTTCCAGTTATTGTTCAGTTATGAGCCATGACCAAAGATTCCCCTAATTGTACTTAAGAGATTCCACCAAGTAGCGCAGAAGAGTATAGACAGAAACGTTCTCCTTGAACCACCTTGGACAACAGAGTAATAAACAACCAAGATTTTCAACCTGGTTGAATTTCCCCAAAAGATATTAGAAGGCCTTCTTAAAAAGAAGAGAGATTTGCCAGGTTTATTTAACAAAGGAGAAAATAAATGCCATTTTGGCACAAGGCATAAGTTACCTGCGGATCTCATTGCTACTGTCAGGATGCTCATTTCTCTAGATGGGGAAGAAAGGGTTACAATTTGACATATAAGCTGAGCACCATCTTGTCCTCTCCTTTCTTGGCTGGAAGTCCTCTCTTACCTGGCCTTTTTTTCTCGTCTCTGTCCATGCGCAGATCAACTATCGAGGGCAGAGGGTTAGTCTGATACGGATACGAAACCCCTGGGGAGAAGTGGAATGGACCGGAGCCTGGAGTGACAAGTAAGCAGCCAGAGCTTTGCATCTCGGCTACAAATGTTTCACCATTGGGGGGGAAATATCGCAGCAAAGGCTGCACAAATTCACTGGCCCAAGTTCTGTGCATCCCTTGTTTCCATGGGGTTCAAGATACCAGGGATTTACTTTATTTTTATTTATTTATTTGTTCATCAATTTCCTGATACTGTAGACCTTTGCAGCTCCTATAGATCTTTCTCCAGAACCTGGGTCCTCTAGATGTTTTGGACTTCAGCACCCAGAATTCCCGACCATTGACCAAACTGGCTGGGGATCCTGGAGTCTGAAGTCCAAAACACCCGGAAGACCAACCACAATTTTTTAGCCATTCTTGCATGAGATAAAACCACCATTACTTTTCTTGTTCTGCGTGTCTGTTATTTATTTCAGTTCTGGGGAGTGGAA
Organism: Phrynosoma blainvillii; assembly: GCA_026167975.1. NCBI lineage: Eukaryota > Metazoa > Chordata > Lepidosauria > Squamata > Phrynosomatidae > Phrynosoma > Phrynosoma blainvillii. Next base: position 11,672,359 of record JANUYF010000016.1, read on the forward strand.
CGTGGTGGAGCCATCCGTGGGGCAGCAACTGAGAATTAAAATGGAAGATGGTGAATTCTGGTATGTGCTGTTTCTGTTTGCCTTCGGGATCCATTTTTAAATGCATGCTCAAGCACAAGAGGCTTCCAGATTATGGTTTAAATCCAGTTGCTAGAATAGACCCATTGAAAGGTAAAGGCTGAATTACCAGTTGCTGAAAAGTAGTTCAAGGGGCATTTCATCTTTAATGTCTTACTCTTATTATCAGTTTTTAATGGCCTTTGAAATACCTTAACATTTCACTATTGAAACCAGCTTATTTTAATAACTATATTGTTAACTTATTCACTATTAACTGCCTTGGATTGTTGTCAATATTAACTCACCAGTGTTGCATAGTGGTTTCAGTTTTGAACTATGAGTTTTATTGCATTAATAACAAACCCAGCAGGCAAATGGAGAGAAGTGTGTTTATCTTTCTGGTTCAAAAGACACTGCAGAAATAATCCAGTTTGACACCGCTTTGACTGCCCTGGCTCAGTGCTAGGGAATTGCAGTTTGTTGTGGCACCAGAGCTCTCTGACAGAGAAGTATCTCCCAAAACTACAATTCCCAGAATTCGCTAGCATTGAGCCAGGGCAGTTAAAGCGGTGTCAAACTGGATTATTTCTGCAGTGTGTTTTGACACCGAGTCTTTGCATGACATTGAAGCACTTTCATTCTCTTCCGGTTGTAAAAGCGTGGAAGAGGGTCATAAAAGTGTCCCGTTTGCCAAGCTGGAAAAATCTGTTTGGCAAAAGGGACCTTTTTACCACCCTCTCCCATGCTTTTACGACAGGAAGAGAACGAAAGTGCTTCTACCTCATGCGGAGACAGAAAGATAAACACATTTCTCTTTGTTTGCCTGCTGAGTTTGTTTTAATGCAATAAGACTCTAAGACTCTAGGAGACCACTCGGGCATGGAAACCTAGTGGACGTATCTTGGGCAAGTCACACACTTTCAGAGGAAGGATGGCAAACCTCCTCTGAATAAACCTTGTCAAGAAAACCCCATGATAGGTCGCTATAAGTCTGAAACAAGAACTATAAACTCCTAAACTTCCCTTAGGGTATTTGCCATTTGAGCAAACATTGAGCAAATATGTCCAGAGGAGAGCAAGCAAAATGGTCAAGGGTCTGGAAACCATGAAGCCCTATGAGGAGAGACTTAAGGAGCTGGGTATGGTTAGCTGGAGAAGAGAATGTTAAGAGGTGATAGGATAGTCCTGTTTAAGTATTTGAAGGGATGTCATATTGAGGATGGAGCAAGCTTGTTTTCTGCTGCTCCAGAGAATAGGACACAATGGAGCAATGGATGCAAACTACAGAAAAAGAGATTCCGCCTCAACATTAGGAAGAACTTCCTGACAGTGAGATCTGTTTGACATAGAAGACACTCCCTTGGAGAGTCATGGGGTCTCCTTCTTTGGAGGTCTTTAAGCAAAAGTTGGATGGCCATCTGTCAGAGATGCTTAGATTGTGAGTTCCTGCATGGCAGGGAGGTTAGCCTGAAAGACCCTTGTGGTCTCTTCCAACTCTATGATTCTATACATGGAGGCAGAGAAATACCTGAGCCTATCCAGACAGAAAAGAGCTTGCTGCACTCTTTTCCCTACAGGATGTCCTTCCAAGACTTCCTCAGGGAGTTCTCCCGGCTTGAGATCTGCAACCTCACACCAGATGCCCTGAAGTCGCGCAAGTTCCGAAAGTGGAACACGAATCTGTACGATGGGACCTGGCGAAGGGGAAGCACGGCTGGTGGCTGCAGGAATTTCCCAGGTAGAGGATGCCATGTTGGGAGGTGTGCATCTTGCATTGGGAGAATATTCGTATGGTTCACGCAAACATCAAAAATGATGGGCAACCTGACTCTTGATACAGGCTACAGGCACAGAGGAAAGACAGTCATATTCTTGAATAGTTTGCATGACAAACATGTTGAGCAAGGGATTGGGTTCAATGGCCTATGGGGCCCTTTCCAATTCTTATGATTCTGTGACTCCATGACCCCCAAAACACCCATTCCTGACTTAGGTAGACTCCATCTTCCTTACGTTGATACAGAAGAGCATGAAGTAGAATGACCTGCAGACAGGTTTACCACTCTTTATTTGTCAGATCAAGAAGCCAAGGCTATTGCTACTTCTAGCTCTTGTGCCTTTTGAGATCCTTGCAGAAGGCAGAGGTCCTGAGCCAAGAGGCCCTGGCTTGAAGCCTTGCAATGCCCATCATGGGTGCCAGCCATGGGCCGTCTCTTCTTCATTCCATGTCTTGCCTCCTTCAGCAACGTTCTGGATCAATCCCCAGTTTAAAATCCGCCTTGATGAGATTGACCATGATGACGAGGAAGACCGGAGAGAACCGGGCTGCAGTTTTCTTCTGGCGTTGATGCAGAAGCACCGGCGCCGAGAGAGGCGGCTTGGCAAGGACATGGAGACCATTGGCTTTGCAGTCTATGAGGTACAACCCAAGGGCATGGGCATCCCCCATCCCAATGCAGGCTATCCTGTTTGGCGTTGGGTTGATGCTGCTGGACCTCTGGCTTTTTGGGACTGACTTCTTTATTTTTGTCTCTCTCTGCAGGTCCCACCAGAGGTATGTATCCGAAAGCTGTCCCCATTGAGTAAGTGATGCCATCCACAGATTTAAGAGCATAAGGAACTATCTTATATTGAGTCGGCTCACTGGTCCATCAAGATCGGTTTTGGTAATTCTGCCTGAGGCTGGTGGATTTTGTAGTTTAACACATGTGTATTGGAGAAAGCTGGTCTGCATTGATTTGCAGCTATTCTTGGGCATTTCAGTCAGGAGTCTTTCCCAATCTCTGGAAGGCAGAGGGACCTATGATCTTTTGCAAGTGCTTCCACTACACTGCACTCCTTTCTGTAAAAAGAAAGTAATATTCCCATTTTTATGGTTTCATGACTAATTTACATAGGAATGTAGGAAGGTTCTCCATACTGATTCAGGACTAGGGATGTAATTCGTCATTAGGTTTCTTCTCGAAGGTAGCAACAAGTGATTTCAGCCATTTTCTTCCCATTGTGAGAAAGTATTCGAAAGCCACACAGTTTTTGAAGGCTGTTTTCAGTCAGGCTCCCTAGGAATCACTAGGTCCTCCAGGGCAACTCTGTGGTCAACATCTGCCAGACATTGACCATAGAATTGCGCTGGAGGAGCTACACATGCCCAGTGGAGGGTTCTCTCTAGGAATCTCTAGGAGGTCCTTCAGTGTGACTTTTGGTTCAGGTTGACCATAAAGTTCCACTGCACGATCTAGAATGATATTCCTAGAGAAAACATATTAATAAAATCTGTGAATAACCAAATCCGCAAAAGTCAGAGCCGCAAATGTGGAGGGATGAGTGTATTTTCGAATATGATTTCCATCCCTATTCAAGACATTGGTCTATCTGGCTCAGTATTACCTACTCTCCTTGGCATGGACTTTCTGGGGTTTCAGGTGGGACTTTTGTCCCTTTGCTGTCTGGAGGTACAAGTCAGGGAACCTGGACCTTTTTGCAAAACAAGGGCTGTGGTCCTTTCCTGTCCAACGATGCCGTTCTTCAAACCGCATCCTCTTCTTTCTCGCAGTACGTAGGACAGCCTTCGGTCCACCTGAAGCGGGACTTCTTCCTCTCCAACTCCTCACGGGCCCGATCCGAACAGTTCATCAACCTGCGAGAAGTCAGCACCCGCTTCAAGCTCCCTCCAGGAGAGTATATTGTGGTGCCTTCCACCTTCGAGCCCAACAAAGAAGGAGATTTTGTCCTGAGGGTCTTCTCGGAGAACAAAGCAGGGACAATGTAAGTCCTCCATCGCCAAGGCTGCTTTTCTTAAGCAGGGATCAGCAGCAAGCTAGTTACTATAGTTTTCTTTTCTATTATTTTTTAAAAATTATTTATTATTTAAAATACCATGCAATTAACATTTCAACAACATATACTATTATTTGCAATTTCTTCTTCCCAACTCAATAGAACATTATTATTTTTTCCAATATGCTTTCTATGCTTGGAATGTATTAAGAGTTTTACTAAGTTTTTTCAAACTTTTGAGCTCTATCGCATGGCTAAATAAAACGGTTTACAATTCCTGAGAGATTTTCTTTTCTTTGTGCGTCCCTTTTCAGGGAGATGGACGATGAGATCCAGGCGAATCTCCCAGATGAGGTAGGAATCCTCTGGTGGCTTTCAAAGACTTTCAAAAACTTTGCATGCCTTTCAAAGGGGTTACCAGTAGGCAATGTAGATTTGTACTGTACACTTGTATTTGAGAGGAGAAACATCCCTCACTCCTCCTAATCTTACATTGAGCCCTTGGTATCAGCTGGGATTTGGTTCCAGGACCCCCATGGACACCAAAATTTGTGGAGTCCCAAATCCCATTATATAATATGGCCAGATCTTTTTGAAATTTATACATATACGCAATACGCAGGCTCGCCATACGCAGACTCAAAGTCATGCAGACGGTGAGCCCCAGCTCATTTAATGGCGCACATGCGGGAGTGTGCAGCCATTAAAATAAATGGGATTTGAGGTCCCACGGTATTTCACTTATATGGTGGGGGTCCGGAACGGATCCCCCACATATAACAAGGGTCCAGTGTATATTGTATATATTGATATTTTCAAGCCATGGATGTTTGAATCTGTTGATAAAGAATCTGTGGATATGGAAGTCTGACTGTGCATGCAGAAAGGATTCCCTCTTCACAGGAGCCCTTTGTTCATGGCCCTTTTGTTGATGATTTTCTTAGCCAACCCAGTACTGAAATTCAAAGATCTAGCCGTGTTAGTCTGTAGAATCAGTTTGTAGAGAGATCTTGTAGCACCTTTGAGATGAACTGATATCAAGAAGTGGGCAGCATGAACTTTCCTAGACTTTGTAGACTTTTGTAGACTAATGCATCTGAGGAAGTAGACTGAAGTCTAGGAAAGCTCATGCTGCCAACTTCTTTCTTTAGTTAGTCTCAAAGGTGCTACAAGATCTCTCGGTTTCTCAAGATTCCCTATCTGCTCCTGTGCCACAAACCAACAAAAGAACCTCTTCCTGCATGAAATCGAGCCCATTATCACCAATAACAAAACATGCAACAAAATTAAGGAGATATGGCTACCTTGATTTCCCAACTGGCCTGAGAAAGCAAGCCCCAAGGACACAATATATGAAGTCCTACCTCCAGGACCAACCTGACTTCTTCCAGTCTGATGGTTCTCCTTTCTCTCCTCTCTTTCTCCAGAAAGTGCTTTCCGAAGGCGAGATCGATGAGGGGTTCAAGCAGCTCTTCAGGCAACTGGCTGGAGCCGTGAGTATCTAACAATGACACTAAGAAGATGAAGCCTGGAGTTAGGAGCCAGCCTCTTCCTCTTGCAAGATGCCACAGGTTGGAAAAGTGGCCCACAAGAGGAACAGGAAGGTGAAGAAGGAAGAGACATGGGAAGCTCACATCAGGGGGGCAAGAATATGTTGAAAAATTGTAAGTGCACAGCACTTTTGGGCCATATAGTACTCTTCCTTGGGCTGAGGTGGGGGGGACATGTTTCTAGCAGAAATGGACAAAGTGTATTGCACTCTTGATGGTGCTGGACCACAACTCTCAGCATCCCTGATCACTGGCAATGCTGGCAATGACAGATGGAAATTGCACTCTGGTAACATCCCAGCTCAGCCATGAAATCCACTTGGAGACCATGGGCAACTCGCATGCTCTCAGCCTCTGGGGAAGGCAGTGGAACAAATCTTGCCAAGAAAACCCCAAGACACATCCACCTTAGGGTCACCATAAGTCGGAAATCACTTGAGGGCATCCAGCACACCCAACGACTTGAAGGTATTCAGGGGTCGCTGCGTTGGCCATTTAGCAAATTCAAACCAAAATCCATCAGTGATACCTTTATTATCCAACCAAAATGCACAATAGACTTGTTGCAAGCTTTCAAAGCTCCAGCATCTCCAATGATTTTCCTCCTGTTTGGTCTGTAACATCTGGCCTGATGATGAAGAAGCCCATGGAGCTTCGAAAGCTTGCAACAAGTATAATATTGTGCATTTGGGTTGGCCAAGAAAGGTATCCCTGATGGATTTTTGTTTGAAGATCTTGAAGGTGTTACTCTCAAAGGTGCTTCAAGATCTCTTTACTTAACATCTTGAAGGTCACCCTTTGCCTATTCTTGATTTAGATTTTTTACTGAGATGCCCAAGTTGAGGGCAGTCGAAGAATATTTTCCCCTTAAAAACTATAACTAAGCTAGCAGCTAAGAACGGGGATTGAAAACAATGTTGAGTTGAATTTTAAGAAAACAAAATGGAGACCATTTGCCTTTCCTTCCAGGATATGGAAATCAGTGTCCGTGAACTGCAGACTATCCTCAATAGGATCATAGGAAAACGTAAGCACCGAGATTCATCCTCATCCTCCGTCTCTTTCAAAAACATGGTAAAATACAAACTGCCTCTCATGCGAAGGTCCTTCGCATGTGTACCCTGTTAGCTTTGTGCAAGGTGTTATCTGGTCCAAATTTTCTTTCTTTGTGCTATTATTGATGGTTTGCATGGAACGATTATTCCTCCTCTCTTTGCTGTGAGACAGAGCTTTTCGCTCTCGTTCTTCTGTGTGATGTCTGCTGACTTTATTAATTCAGGAGAAAAGAAAAGAAAGAAAAGACAAGGACAGGCTTTAAACTTTCCTCTCTCTGATTTATTCTGCAGATAAAGATCTTCGTACCAAAGGCTTCAGTTTGGAGTCCTGTCGGAGTATGGTGAATCTCATGGACGTATCCTACCGCTCTTGGCTTTTGTTGGTTGCGAACGATACTACTGCCAATATTAACGATAATTCCTGAATATATCAGATGCTTTGCATACAATATATAAGACTGGAGAAGTATAGTGGTTAGATGTTGGTTTGAGACCTGAGATATACTCATATCTCATATATACGCACATATATATATATATATATATATATATATATATATATATATGCCTGTCCCTGATTTTTGCTTTAGCTATCTCAAATTATTTGTGATTTGTAATTTTTAAGCATGTTTTTATATTTTGTCTGTTTAATTGTATTTTTTTGAGGGGGCTATTGGGGGATGGGATTGTTTGCTTTATCTTGTAAGCTGCCTCGGTTGTATTGTACAGGGAGGTGGGATAATAATAATAAATAAATAAATAAATAAATAATGATTTATTTCTAGACCGCCTATTTCCAAAAGGAATCAAAGTAAATCTTTGCTTGGCAGAGGGGCGGGATATACGGTAAATAAAATTTATTATTATTATTATTATTATTATTATTATTATTATTATTATTATTATTATTATTATTTGTCCCAAGGAGACTTGCTGGCTGACCAAGCCACTCTCTCTCTGACCAACATGCATTTTTATTTATTTTTTATTAATTTTATTTGTAATATATCATACATACACACCTAAAAAAAAGCTCATACAAATAATTGAATACATCTAACTCATCATCTTAAACAATACCACTAGACTTCCATTAAGTTCCTTTGACAACAAATACCTTTTATCCACATTCTTACAGCTACTTCTTTTTTTCCTTTAACGTCATCTATTTAACCTCTGCTGTCTATCAAAAATTCAAAAAAATTCTATGTAATATATTCAATAGCCAAAGACCATTTCTTATGATAGCTATATGACCTATCTTTTAGTCATGTTGTCTTTTCCAAAATATGGTTTCTTAGGATTCTCATGCATTTTTATCCTGGCTTATTGTGACTTGCAAACAGAATCATGTAGCAGAGGATTGATGGTTTATATCTATGATGGACAATCTGAGTTCTTCTACTGGTTTCCAAAAGTGCCAAAAAACCTACAAACTTTTTAGGGACAAAACAAACTAGTTCTGCCATTCTTTAGCTCCAGACCGAGGTGTTTGGGTTGTCAAAGGAAATCAAGCGATGTTGGGAAAGGAAAGTGTGATATCTCCATAGGAATGTTTCTTTAACTGGTCTTCCCTCGCTCAGAGGGATGGAAATGGGAAACTTGGATTGGTGGAGTTCAACATCCTTTGGAACAAGATCAGAAGCTATTTGGTAAGTTTCCATCCATTTACGGGGAAAAGAAGATGGAGCACCAGAATTGGAGGGGAAGGGTTTGCACACACACACACCCCCCAAAAAATCTAATATTTTTGAATATTTTTCTTTCCCCCCCACCTTGGTTTTGATTTTCCAATTTCAAGGCAGTCTTTAGGAAGTTTGATTTAGACAAGTCTGGAAGCATGAGTGCTTATGAGATGCGGATGGCCCTGGAGTCGGCAGGTGAGGTGTTCCTTTTTTATTCCATATCTAAGGTGCCTTTCAACCAAAGTAGAATTTTTTTTAAATTTCCAAGGATAATCTTTTATTGGTGTATTTAAAAAAAGCAATCAAGTTTAGTCATCAGACGTGCAAACAACATATAATCGAGTTTCGTCATCAGGCGTGGAAACAACAAGAAGATAAAGCAGGTGAATACTTAGGAAGTTTAATTTAGAGCTCTTGTCTAGAAAATGAGACAAAATCAACCCGAAATGTGCTTATGTTTGTAATAAATATATAATTTTATTGAAAATTCTATACAGATAAGTAAACAGACATCAACTAAACGGACATATAACACACATCCGTAGGACGCTTTTAAAACATTTAAAATAATTCATTCGTACTCAAGTGTTGATATCTCTTCCAATATCAATGAGGATGTGCTTAATAATTGTAGGTTTGGCTTACTTGGTTGTAATGTGTCAAATTTCTTTCTGTCTTCTTTCCTTTCCTTATTTCCTTCTACCTTCAATTCTGTATTCCTCCTCTCCTCGTTCCCTCTTTCCATTTCCTTTTCTCCTTGCCATCTCACTCTTTCATCCCTTCTTCTTCCTTTCTATCTCGCTTTCTGTCACCTTCTGTCTATTTCCCAATTCCTTCTTCTCGCCTATCGGTTTCTTCGTTTCACTTTTTTACTGGTCAAGACACATATAAACATATCCTCATGGCATTGGCCTGACTTCGACATCATCAATAATGACAACAACATGCAAAAAACTTGACATTTGTCGTTGATACTTCCTTCTCCTGGAGTTCGGATTTTCGGATCAGTTCTGATCTGAGTTCTGATATTGTACCGTTACTGTTACTTCTCTGCAAAACAGAAGCAAATATTTTGGCTGTACGTTCCCTTGGCAGGTTTCAAACTGAACAAGAAGCTCTATGAGTTGATCATTACTCGCTACGCGGAGCCCGACTTGGCGATTGACTTTGACAACTTTGTCTGCTGTCTGGTGCGACTCGAAACCATGTTCCGTGAGTGCCTTTTTCTTAGTCTTGAGGTCTTGAGTTCGAGAATAGACTGAAATGGTGGAAATTGAGGGCAGCTCCCTGCGTTTATGGCTCATTGGTACGACTCTGGAGACCAGGGTTCGATGCCCAGCCTGGCCATGAAACCCACTGGGTGACCTTGGGCAAGTCACACTCTCTCAGCCTCGGGGGAAGGCAATGGCAAGCCTCCTCTGAACCAATCTTGTCAAGAAAACACCCTGATAAGTTTGCCTTAGGGTTGCTATAAGTCTTGGGCAAGTCATACTCTCTCAGCCTCAGGCAATGGCAAACCTCCTCTGGACAAATCTTGCCAAGAAAACCCCAGGATTGGTTTGCCTTCAGGTCGACATAAGTCGGCCACGACTTGAAGGTACACAGAATGACCAAAGAACACATATTTTGCATATGCAAATATGCAAAGGACCCAGCTTCATTTCTTAGCATTTCCAATGAAAACAAATCATGGAGCAGGTGATAGGAAATGCCGTATTCTCTTCTAGAGTTCCTGCTAGTCAAAGCAAACAATAGCGGGCTCCATAGAGAAGGCAGATTTGCAGAGAAGGATGTGTTCAAGAGAAGTTGTCGTTGTTGCTTCCAGAGAAGCCCTGCGGAGAGCTCCCTTCTATTTTAATTCCTCTCCTCTTTTCCTTTTCAGGGTTTTTCCAAGCCCTGGACTCTGACAAAGATGGGATTGTCACCTTTGATTTGGTTAAGGTAACGTTCTTATCATTCTGGAGGGGAGGGATGAATGGCAGAGGGATGTTTACCATCCTCCCGACTCAGTTTTTGGGAGATCCGCCATACCCCCCCCCCCAGCACTGCCTTTGTGCTTGTGGTATGACCTATGGGCTCATTATATATATATATATATATATATATATATATATATACACAGAATAACTTGGATGGCACACTGGGCGATCGGGCTGACTGCAGCTCAGCGAGGCAAGTAGTTGCAAAACCAATGGATCACATATCCTGTCAATTTTATATATATATATATATATATATATATCACACGCGCACACGCACACACACACATATATATATATATAGTTCCCAAGCCAGTCTGCTCAAAGGGGAAATGGTGGGCTTGAGCATCCTGGGTTGCTGAGGGGCAGAAGAAGGCTCAATTGCTAAAGTCGGCCCATTTGGCACCTGCAACGGTCCGTGTTGCCACTTGCATCGCCGATGATGTGCAGACGATTGACATGCATTTTGAAGCGGCACAAACCAGTGGGAACAACCATCATGCCAAAAAAAAAAAAAAAAAAAAGAAGCGATTACAAGGGAATAATGGAAAGATCCGCTTTCCTAATGGGAACAGCGGACTTTTTGGAACTGATTCACCAACATGGAGCGAAGGCGAATCGAAAACCGGTTTAAATGTAAGTGGGAATGAGCCCAAAGATATAGCGGTGTTAATCTGTGGAATCAGTATGTAGAGAGATTTTTGTAGACTCACTGAAAGAAAGAAGTTGGCAGCAGGAGCTTTCCTAGACTTCAGTCCCCTTCCTCAGATGCAGTTAGTCTCAAAGGTGCCACAGGATCCCTATATCTTTGAATTTTATTCTTATTATTAACTGAAAGAAAGAAGTTGGCAGCATGATACTGTATATTTTCACTTGTATAGTAAAATTCCTGGATGTTTCTTTCCCTTCTTCTCTTCTGCAGTGGATACAGCTAACCATGTTTGCCTGAAAGACGATACAGAGCCAACTCTGCATGGCTGTCTGGACACCTCCTTGGACACCTTATATTATTATTAATAATAATATTATTATTAACCTGCAAGTGCCTTGCATCACTATAGGATGGCTTCTTGCGTTGATTTTTGTTATCGTCGCAACCACTCCTTCCCGTAAACGGACGCACGCACTTATACGCAAACACGATGCAACACTGCTCCACGTCCCACATGGCCTTTGTACGCCGAGATGGACTCTCTCTTGGCTCCCACCACTGTGCCTGGACACCCGTGACCTCAGGCGTCTTTCGAATTCAGCACCGCCCTGAAGCCGCTTCTTCCACATAACACATCTCTAAGCGAGAGAACCGTGCCAAGGAATCTCACCATGCTGTGCCACACCAGAAGATGACGATGCGGCCTTTCGCCGGGGGCTTGTCATCATCTTTAAAATGGAGTATAATGGCGACGCCACGCTAACAAGACGAAGGACAAGTCTATGGTGCAGCCCTGGACAAGGCAGGGCATGCCGACAAAAGCAAATTATTTAAATTTATCGCACGGCACTTGCAGGAATGGGAATGGAAAGGCACAGAATGGGGCGAGAATGCAAGTTACCGCACAGGAGAATGCCGCCAATGCTGTCGGGAGTCCCCAAACTATTCTCCATCTGTGCTATGGCAGCTGATTTTGAAGAATGATTTTGAACCGTTCTTTAAAATTGGCTGCCAGGAATGGCTTTGGGACTTCCGGCGGCATTGGCGGCATTCTCCTATGCGGTAACATACGTTCTTGCCCCGTTCTGCGCCGTTCCGTTCCTGTTCCTGTGAGTGCCGTGCGATAAACCTAAACCTTTGGTTCTTGGGTTTCTTTCTTTTTGGAGACTTTCTCCTGATGTTGCCCTAAGTGGACCCTCTTTTCGTTTTTTGGGTGCATGGAGAAGCAGCGAAAAAGCATGACCAAAGACGGCACTCTTTTAAAAAGAGTTGGAGTCCAAGAAATTTTTCCAAGCTCTGTCTCAAGATGTATTACAGAGTTGGGTCTCTTATTGCCTGGAATATCAGAGATAATTTTCTTGTCGTCCTGGGCTTGAGGGAGTAGAAAAGTTGGACTACAAAAAGTTGAGAGACCAGGGTTCGACTCCCTGCACGGTCATGAAAACTTAGGCAAGTCACATTGTCTCAGCCTCAGAGGAAGGCAAAGTGGGTTTCATGGTGATCCTAAGGAGAATCTATTATGGGGGCTTTCTTGGCAAGATTTCTTCAGAGGGGATTTTTGCGAATGCCTTCCTCTGAGGCTGAGAGAGTGTGACTTGCTCAAGGTCACCCAATAGGTTTCCATGGCTGAGCGTGGTTTTGAACCCTGGTCTCCCAATGTCCTAGTCCAACACTTAAACCACTACACCGTGCTTTCTATTTAGGATCACCTTAAAGTTGTCAGAAAATCAGAAATGACTTGAAGACTCACAAGAACAACAACTACTACCTGGGCTTGAATGCACTTCTTGATCCTAGCTAGAGCAAACCCATTAAATCAAAAGCCTTTAACTACCTTTGCTATATGGCCAACATAGCTATATATATGTGTATGTGTGTGTCACCCCAAAGCCCAGAAAAGTAAGTTGCCACAAGAGCTACAGTTTCCAAAATGAAACTGCATTATTTCTTATTCCAAAATAATGAAATTGCTAGTGTAACATTTGTGGTGGAAGTCTTATTTTGGAGTCCAAACACCTTGTAACTAGAAAAGTAATCAAAATCACCAAGATCCATTGCTTAGAGGAGTTTGGGTAAATAAACTATTGTTAAGTATTCAAATGTTGCACCTTTGTAAAAGAATCAGCGACAAATAACTCACAACTTATAACAATTTACCTCCAAACTGTAAATACTTCTCTTATTATCAGGAGACCAGAGAAAGAAATGATCTGGAGTTTTATTTTATCCCTTCACCCCTGAAGCCAATTTTCTATATGTATGTGTGTGCGGATGCATATATATATATATATATATATATATATTCACATTGGGATGCATTCAGTGCTTGACAAGCCAGCCTCCATCATAAGATGGCCTGCAAGTATTGTCAAGCACTGAAATGCATCCCAAAAAATGCAATATATATAATTTTTTGGGATGCATTTCAGTGCTTGACAATACTTGGAGGCCTCTTATGTGTGTGTGTGTGTGCGGATGCATATATATATATATATATATATATATATTGGGATGCATTTCAGTGCTTGGCAATACTTGGAGGCCTCTTATGTATGTGTGTGTGGATGCATATATATATATATATATATATATATATATAATTTTGGGGACGCATTTCAGTGCTTGACAATACTTGGAGGCCTCTTATGACAATACTTGGAGGGTTCTTATGTGTGTGTGTGCGGATGCATATATATATATATATATATATATATATTGGGATGCATTTCAGTGCTTGACAATACTTGGAGGCCTCTTATAATGAAGGCCGGCTTGGGAATCTGGGGCTCTGTAAGCTTGCCTGCTTTTTTCCTATGTTTGCTGCTGGAAAGCACTGAGGTGGCATAGAAATGCCCTTTAATGCCCCTCTGAAGTTGGGGTTTTGTTTTGGATTGCCATAATGCTACTTTGGGTCTGAGAGATTGCGCTCGCTCCTGTTAAAAAAAAGATAAAATAAATCCCAGCAAGTTTCCATTTCCCATCTCTGTGATCCTGGGAGATCCTACCCTGTTTTATCATCCTCTTTTGATTGTTTTCCTTTGTTTTGTATTGTAGAAACAGGTCTCTTTTATTGCCAAAGTAAATAAAATATGAATAAAGTGCTACTATGGAAAAGGAGAGTGTGGGATCCTGACTGGGTTTTTTTAGTAGCTACCTCTTTGTTTTATATTAAGTACTTTCTTGCAGTTGCGTCAATAGGAGTAATATTCAAGGATATAGCCATGTTAGTCTGTAGAATCAGTATGCAGAGAGATCTTGTAGCACCTCTGAGACTCTCTGACAGAAAGAAGTTGGCAGCAGGAGCTTTCATAAACTTAAGTCTCCTTCCTCAGATCCATTTAGTCTCCAAGGTGCCACAAGATCTCTATATCTTTGAATTCTATTATTATTATTATTATTTATTACTATCAATTAGTCTCCAAGGTGCCACAAGACCTCTATATCTTTGAATTCTATTATTATTATTATTATTATTATTATTATTATTATTGTTATTATTATTTATATTACTATCAGTTAGTCTCAAAGGTGCCACAAGACCTCTATATCTTTGAATTCTATTATTATTATTATTATTATTATTATTATTATTATTATTATTATTATTATTAATTATATCAGTATTATATATTACTATCAGTCTCCAAGGTGCCACAAGACCTCTATATCTTTGAATTCTATTATTATTATTATTATTATTATTATTATATCAGTATAATATATTACTATCAGTCTCAAAAGTGCTACAAGATCTCTATATCTTTGAATTCTATTATTATTATTATTATTATTAACTGAAAGAAAGGAAGCTGGCAGCAGGAGCTTTCCTAGACTGAAGTCTCCTTCCTCAGATGCATTTAGTCTCAAAGGTGCCACAAGATCTCTATATCTTTGAATTCTATTATTATTATTATTATTATTATTTCAGTATAATATATTACTATCAGTCTCAAAAGTGCTACAAGATCTCTATATCTTTGAATTCTATTATTATTATTATTATTATTATTAACTGAAAGAAAGAAAGTTGGCAGCAGGAGCTCTCCTAGACTTCAGTCTCCTTCCTCAGATGCGTTTAGTCTCAAAGGTGCCACAAGATCTCTATATCTTTGAATTCTATTATTATTATTATTATTATTAACTGAAAGAAAGGAAGCTGGCAGCAGGAGCTCTCCTAGACTTCAGCCTCCTTCCTCAGATGCATTCAGACTTGGGAAGCCCATGTTGCCAAGGTCTTTTTCTACATCAGTATTCCCCATCCAACTGCCGCCCTCCAGATGTTTTTGGCCCTCCATCCCCCTGGAAGCCATTGAAGAATTCCCCAAGGAGGGAAAAGTGTTTTCGCGGGAAATTTGCCCCGTGGCCCCGCCCTCCCCGTGACGTCAGCGCCATTCACAGAGAGGAGGAAGGCAACGGCGCGCCTTTTCCCATTGATGAAGGGGGCGGCCGTAAAGCCCCGAGTAGCTGCGCAGGCGCTTTGTTCCCGGGCTGCTTTTCTTCCTCCTTTGAAGCGGAGGCAAAGCAGGAGGGAGCCTCATGGCCTCTCAGGTCTTGGAGGCTGTCAAGGGCGAGCTGAAGCTGTTTGGGCTGGGCTTGGCCGAGGAGGAAGAGGAGGAGGCCATGGCAGAGAAATGTGAGTCTTCTTGCAAGAAGCTGCCTTTTGAACCCATTGCCTTGCAACATCGTTGAGGCTTTCTAAGGGCATGGCCCTTAATAAACCTATGGGGCAGACTAAAAGGAATGACAGGGCTGTACTTGCCCATAGGGAATCACTGGGGAAGACTTTCCTATAGGGAATCATTGGGGAAGATTTGCCCATAGAGAATCATTGGAGATTTGCCCATTGAGAAACATTGGGGAATACTTGCCCTTAGAAAAACATAGAATATTTGCCCATAGAGAAACATTGGGGAATATTTGCCCACAGAGAATCATTGGAGATTTGCCCCTAGAGAAACATAGAATATTTATCCATAGAGAATCATTGGGGAATATTTGCCCATAGGGAAACATAGGGAATATTTGTCCATAGAGAAACATAGGGGAATATTTGCCCACAGAGAATCATTGGGGAATACTTGCCTATAGAGAAACATAGGAGAATATTTACCCATAGGGAAACATCGGAGAATACTTGCCCATAGAGAATCATTGGGGAATATTTGCTCATAGGGAAACATAGAATATTTGCCCACAGAGAAACATAGGAGAATATTTGCCCATTTAATATACACGATTTTCCGTTTTCGCGTGGGGCGGAACGGATCCCTTGCGCAAATGGAAGGAGGACTGTATAACTTCCTAATCTTCTTAGATTTTTGCATCTTATATCGTATTTCTACTTATTAAGACATAGGGTTTCTGGGTTTCGCAAAAGTGTGTCCGTTGAAACGGTATGTCGGTATATCGATCACTGTTAAAATAACGTATGCTTTTTTTAAAAAAAAATTGCAATAGTGGAAGAATTTTGCTTGATGCACCGGATGAAAGAGACCGAACTGGCGGAGGAACTGATCGCTTTTGCCGCGACGAAGGGAACCGTTTATCTGACAGCCGACTTTCTGCTCGACTTCCAATATAATGTAAGGGAATTGCCGTTGCGACTTGACAATTCGTTGTGGACTGATGTGGGATAATGGGGGGAAATGTCGTATACATGTCGCATAAACTTCTTGCCTGGAAATTGAGGCGTTCTACTCCTCCATTATGGCCTTTCCCCTAAAATAATGGTAAATTTCTAGTCAAGATATTTTTTTTAAAAAAAAGAACTGATTTTTTAAAAATTATTTTTATTGATCCATACATACTCGCATACAGTAAGTCATCTAAACACATATACTTTACATATAACATTACTCATCCTACCAATCTTCTATGTTCACGAAACAGTCGTAATCTTTAAAATCTATAAAAAGACGATGTGAATCTGGAAAAAAAAATCTATAAAAAGACAAAACAAACACATAACGTACTTCCTTTCCTCTGCTCTCGAGTAAAATTCTACCTATTTTGTTCCACTTTGATTTCTTTCATATATAACTATATACAGTTCCCCCCCACCTCCATTTTCGTGGACTTGGATCCAAACAGTTTGGAGTGTTATCTGTTTATTTTTATTTGAAGTGTGTAAGAACATCAATTTTTAAAATTTAAAATTTAATAATGATAATGATATGAAGAAGAAGAAGAAGAAGAAGAAGAAGAAGAAGAAGAAGAAGAAGAGACATCTGTATCTGCTGGATCCAAATATTTGCAGAAGGTGTTATGGTAAAAAGAAATACTGCATCTTCTGCATCTTTTGATGGATTCTTCCTTTCTTTCAGGTGCTTAATAAGCGAAGTGTGAAACCTCCGATTAAAAAAGAGATCCATCCTTCCGGCATCAAAGAGACTAACGCCATCCTAGGGCAGTATCCTCCATAATGTTGTGTGTTGTGTGAGCAGAGAGGACTTGCAAGGCAATGGACTATCGCAGCAGCAGAATTTCCTGGGGTTCAAATGACCTCTGGCCAAGCTGGACAATTAGACAGCAGCTTATTTCTTTTCTGTATAGTTTTGTAAGATCGAATAGCAAAGCCAAATGTTGCCGTCTGCCAACATCTGCCAGATGTTGACCATGGAATCATGCTGGAGGACCTACCAGTTATTAGAGGAGTGATTTCTCTAGGCACTTCTAGGTCTTCCAGCACAACTCTATGGTCAACATCTGCCAGATGTTGACTGTTGAATCATGCTGGAGGACCTACCAATGCCTAGAGGAGTGTTTTCTCTGGGAACGTCTAAGTTCTCCAGCACAACTCTATGGCCAACTTCCAGCAGAATTGTGCTGGAGGACTTAGAGGTTCCAAGAGAGAACATATGAATCAAAACCGCAAAGAATCAAATCCGCAAAAGTCAAAACCACAAATGTGGAGGGTCAACTGTATCTTTCTTTTTCTTCCCCCCCCCCCCCCCAGCCCCCAGACTTGTTCCCATATCTATGATG
Source organism: Phrynosoma blainvillii (assembly GCA_026167975.1). Lineage (NCBI taxonomy): Eukaryota > Metazoa > Chordata > Lepidosauria > Squamata > Phrynosomatidae > Phrynosoma > Phrynosoma blainvillii. The sequence goes on from JANUYF010000016.1 coordinate 11,690,101, forward strand.
AATGCTGACATCTTTTGGGCAGCTTAGTTTGGATCAAGATTTCAGCCCTGGAATGCATTTCTCTTGGAATATGCCCACTCATGTTAAAGAAGAGGTCTCTAAACATGCACAGAGTGGAAGGAAGTAGGTTGTTTTAACCACTGGGATGTGGTTTGTTGTTGTGAGCTACCTTTGAGTTGATTCTGACTCATGGTGACCTTGTGGATGAGACCTCTCCCTATCTTCTACTTCTTTGCTAAGGTCCTAGAAACCCATATCCATGACCTCCCTGGTTGAGTCCATCCATCTGGCATAAGGTCTTCCTCTTCTCCTTTTACCTTCTACCTTTCCTAGCATTATTGTCTTTTCTAGTGCCTTCTCATGATGTGGCCAAAACACAACAGCCTCAGTTTGATCATCTTGGCTTCTAAGGAGATCTCTGGGTTGTTCTATTCAAGGAACCATCTCTTTGTCTTCCTGGCCATCCATGGTATCCTCGACCCTCTTCTCCAGCACCACGTCTCAAATAAGTTTATTGTCCTTCTGTCTGATTCCTTTACCGTTCAGCTCCCGCATCCATTCACGGTGATGGGGAATACCATGGTTTGGATGGTGGCTTTGTATATATTTTATTCATGGGTACGTTCTTGAGACTTAACTCAAGATCAGGGCTGATCTCGATGAGGAAGACGAGGACCTTTTGGATGCCTACACATCACCATCAAAAGTGAGTATGTCTAGATGTGAAGGTGTTGTGTGTGAAAGGGGAGGGTTTTTAATTTTTAAAGCTCCCTCTCATAAGCTCTTTGGTAATAAACTCCTTTTTGCAGAGAATAAGGCTAATAATAATAAAAATAGCTAATCATCCCTACGGCTGTAGGTGTGTTGTGTGTCTCTAAGTCATTTCCAACTCATGGTGACCCTAAGGCGAAGCTATCCTGAGGTTTTCTTGGCAAGATTTCTTCAGGGGAGGTTTGCCATGGTTTTCCCCTGAGTCCGAGAGAGTGTGACTTGCCCCAGATCACCCAGTGGGTTTCATGGCTGAGCTGGGAATCGAACCCTGGTCTCCAGAGTCGAAATCCAATGCTCAAACCAACACTGAAGAGCACTACACCACACTCACTCTCTGTGGCTGTAATATTGACTGGTTGTTAAATGGTGTTAAGTCGCAGTGTTAAATAGTGTTTAAATGGCAGTGTTGCGTAACGAAAATGTTGAATTATCTTGCAGGCTTCACAGAAACAGGAGATAAAGACGCCAGAGAACCCGCGTTCGAAGCGGACTCTTTCCAACCTCAGCCCCCGCTTGGCATTCTCCCCCAATAGCTTCTCCCCCAGGTATGGTCCTGCTAAAATAGTGTTTCCCAAACTTGGGTCCTCCAAGTATTTTGGACTTCAAGATCCAGAAGGTCCAGCCCTTTTGGCCAACAGTCAGGAATGCTGGGAGTTGAAATCCGAAACGTCTGGAGAGCCAACGTTTGGGAATCGCTGCACGAAAGTATAGGACAGGCTGCAGCTTTTTACTTTGGTTCATGGCCACGGCTTTCAAGACATCTGGGCTTCATTCTACTTTAGTCTAAGGAATCTGAGGAAGTAGACTGAAGTCTAGGGAAGCTCATGCTGCCAGTTTCTTTATCTAAATCAGTCGTTCCCAAACTTTGGTCCTCCAGATGTTTTGAACATCAATTCCCAGAAGCCCCAGCCAGCTTGGCCAACAGTCAAGAAATCTGGGAGCTGAAGTCCAAAACATCTGGAGGACCAACGTTTGGGAATCACCATTGACTATGCTTTGTGAAGAGCTGGCAAGACAGATTTAGAGGTCATAGCCTGAAGCGGGTTTTGGTTTATGCCAAGGAGGATTCATGGTCATGTCTGAACTGACAAACCAACACATCACAACATGGCTATATCTTTGAACTCTACTGATTTAGATAGTTCTTGACTGTTGGCCAAGCTAGCTGGGGCTTCTGGGGACTGAGGTTCAAAACATCTGGAGGACCAAAGTTTGGGATTTAGATGGCTTATGCAGTCTGGTCTTGTGAATGACTGCTCAGACGTAGTCCCTTGAGTTACCCCAAAGTCAGTGAAGGTCTCCAGATGTTTAACAATTGTTCTTTCTCCCTTCGTCAACCCGCAAAGTGCTACCCCTTCACAGAAATACAGCTCTCGGAGTCACCGCGGAGAGATTGTTACCTCTTTTGGCGCCGTACAGGGTACCTCCTGGAGCGGGAATGGTGGCTTGAAGACTACGGTGGCGCCCTTCGGAGAGTCTCTCACCAAGCCCTACAAATTTATGTTCCAGGACCTGGTGGAAAAACGAGACGGTAATTTTTATTTACCTAAACCGATAACAGTAATATGAAGTTTCTGTACACATTGTTCACTGTATTGCACGTAAACAGCTGGGTGGATTTCACCAAAAATAGAAACTACACGGCATAAACCAGAACAATGGTTCCCAAACTTTGGTCCTCCAGATGTTTTGGACTTCAGCTCCCAGAATTCCTGACTGTTGGCCAAGCTGGCTACGACTTCTGGGACTTGAAGTCCAAAACACCTGGAGGACCAAAGTTTGGGGATCACTGCACCAGAAGTTGGTTGCAATAACTCAGTGACTATATACAGTCAGCCCTCCATATCCACAGATTCAACCATCCACGGCTTGAAAATACATTGGGCCCTTGATATCCATTGAAGTTTGGTTCCAGGACCCCCATGGAAACCAAAATCTGTGGATACTCAAGTCCCATTAAATGCAATGGCATCGTGAAATGGTGTCCCTTTTATAAGATGGCAAAATAGAGGTTTGCTTATTGAAATGCATTTATCTTTTGGGATATTTTCAAGCTGTGGCTGGTTGAATCTGTGGATATAATATCCGTAGATAAGGAGGTAAATAAAGGAATTCAAACAAAGCATGCATTCCAAAAAGCAAGCCTTGATTTTGCCATTTTATATAAGGGACATCATTTTGTTATGCATTTGTATTTAATGGGACTTGAGCATCCATGGATTTTGATATCCACCGGGGATCTTGGAACCAAACCCCAATGGATGCCAACTACTTTATACTCTCAAAGAAGGACCTGTGTTTTAGTTTGCGCATTTTCCATTTGGATCTGGATGCAAAAAACAACTTTCCTATTATTCCAGCTAACACATGAGTCCTACAAAAACGGAACGATAATAGCTGTGGCATGTAAACTGAGAATATTCAAGACAAAAACGGCTTTCTCAAAATGTTTGCAACATTTAATGAAGGAGGATGAGGAAGATGACGGTTTTGTTTTGTTATCTTTTTGTAAAGGCTTCATTCAGGGAAGGTTTGCAAGGATCATTCAGTTTTGTTTTTGCTCTCTCTCCTTGACTTTTCTGTCTATTCTCTCTGTTAATATTGATTTCCACCTTTTCCCATCCCATTTTTTAAACAGTGCTCTCATATAAAATTGAAGAATTGGGGGAAGCACTAAAGGAGCACTACAAAATAGAAGAATTTTCCTCTTTGACCATCCCTGTACAGGTAACTTCTGTGCCTTAAGATTACATGCGTATTGCTTCTTAATTCTTTACAAAGGTTGAAATGAAGCCTTTCAATATTGTCTATATATAGTTATAAATACCCTAAAGGTACCCTATCCTGTAAACATGATAGCTGCTTCCGCAGTATTAAAATCCATGACTAAATTAAGGAATGGCATCTGTGATGCCAGTCTTTATGAAAAATTTTAAAAAACGTAGCTCGTCGCGTGAACATAAACTGCTGGTTTTGCATTGCTATCCGTATCCATGCTGATTTCTTTACCTTGTTTTTAGAACTGCGTAGTTAAGCTTGGTTGCTTCTTTAATAACAAATGCATCCCAGCCCTGGGGAAAGATAAATAAGAATAAGAATAAGAATAATGGTGCACACTTGTTTTAATTTTAATTAAATTTTAATTAATGCATCGTCATGTTGCTGTTTTTAAAATGATAACGGGAAGGACCGAGTGACTGTTCTGGGCCGGATTGGCTGCGATGCCAACGGCAAACTGAATGCCAAATCGATCGTCCTGGAAGGAGATCAAGAACATTCCTCGGGCGGCCTCATTCCTGTTGATGTGTCCGAGCTCCCAGAGTATTCCCTCTTCCCTGGACAGGTGAGATATTTGGAGGTATTTGGAGATGCTGGGCTGTTTCTGCCTTTCAGCAGCCTTGCCTGTCTTTCAGCCTTTGGGTTCATAAACAGCAGTATATGCATATGTCTTCGTATCCCCATGTAACTCAACAGGAAACTCAGTTTTCGTATGCTGCATCCACACTGCAGAAATAAACCAATTTGACGCCCACTTTAACTGCCATGGGTCAATGCTATGGCATCTTGGGAACTGTACGGTGGTCCTGCCACATTTGCTTGGGTTAGGGGCATAGGACCCCCATCAATATGGAAAAAATGCAAATAACAAAAACACTGTTTTTCCCAGAGAGAACCCCTCTCTAGGAATCTCTACGTCCTCCAGTGCAACTCTGTGGTCAACATCTGCTTGACGCTGACCATAGAGTTGCACTGGAGGAGCTCCAAAGGCCTAGTGGAGTGTGCTCTCTAGGAATCTCTAGTTCCTCCAGTGCAAATCTGTGGTCAACATCCTCTATGGATCATATCAAAATCCATAATTTCGGTCCTAAAACCTGCCTCAACTTGTACATGAGGTTGACTTATAGTCGAGTATATACAGTATAGAGCCAGCATTGTGTAGCGGTTTGGCTGTTGGACTGTGACTCTGGAAATCAGGGTTCGAATCCCTACTCAGCCATGGAAACCCACTGGATTACCTTGGACAGATCACACACCCTCAGCCTTAGAGGATGGCCATGGCAAACCCCCTCTGAAGAAACGTGCCAAGAAAACCTTATGATAGGTTTGCCTTAGGGTCACCATAAGTCGGAAACAACTTGAAGGCACACAACAACAAATATGCAGTATATCCACGGAATCAGATGAGCCTCGCTAACACTTTTTTTAATTTAAAAAATTATACATAACAACCTAAATACATAACAACATTTGAATCATCAATGCAACTGCCAGAAATTATGCTATCAAAAACTACAAAATTCAGGTTTGAAAATGCGATTACGAGGTTAAACCTGAAAAATTGCAAGGTTAAACCGGAAGCCAACAACCAGATACTATGACAAAGAGAAAATAAGAGATAATAGAGGTATCCATTTATCAAACGCTTAACCCATAGATAAGTTTCTTCGATTCAGTGGGTCCCCTTTGGGTAAACCTAGCAATAGGATTCAGACACATAAAAATGTCCACACCAAATTGAAAATAATAGAGGCAACCAGCCGATAAAAAGTGAGCAGCGAGGAGGATTTGATCAGTGCCTATGGTGCCATATAGGAAATGCTCAAAGGCAGACGTTCACCTCTTTCTCGTCTTTCCACTTTCCAGGTTGTAGTCATGGAAGGCATCAACAGTACCGGCAAACAGTTTTTTGCATCCAAGCTATACGAGGTGACGAATTCTATTTCTTGTCAATCTTTTGCAGCTGTTTTGTTCTAGGCTTTTGTCCCCATTGGTTCGGGGTTCGTGGGTCAATAGGGATAAACATTTTGTTTCTCTTTTTATTTAAAAATGCATTCATTTTTTCCCCCTTTTCAGGGAGTGCCACTTCCTTTCCTTAAGCCTACAGAGTTGGATGAAGGTGAGTTAGTCCAAGGGCTTATTTTATTAAAAGCCGTAATGTTGTTGTTATTATTATTATTATTATTATTATTATTATTTCTATCCCATCCCTCTGCTAACGCAACCGGGGCGGCTTCCAACAATTTAAAAAATACAATAGAAATACAATATAAAACCCCTAAATCCATCCACCCCTTAAAATAATATTAAACATTCAAGTGATTAAAATATACTTAAAATATATACTATAGGTGCTTCTGATGAATTTCTCCAACATCCCTGCTTTTATGTTTATATTTGTCTTGTTGTTTGTAAATCTTAAACTTAATTGGTATAATTTTAATCTTATTTGATTTAATACTTTTTTAAGGGGGGGGTCTTTATGAGGATTGACTGTATCTTGTATTTTAATACTGTTATCCGCCCCAATTGTTCTCAGAGGGGCGGGGTATAAATTATTATTATTATTATTATTATTATTATTTTAATCCTTTCAGACTCCGAGCCCCAGATGGTCTTGGTTGCCTGTGGTCCGTATACCACTTCGGACAGCATCACCTATGACCCCATGTTGGACCTGATAAATGTTATAAATAAAGATAAACCAGATGTTTGCATCCTGGTAAGGAAGGAGCTTCCATGATCATTCTTATATGGGTTTTCTATGCTATGCTTAGTTGCCCATCATGTGTTCAGAAATGAAATTCGGTGATATGTGGGAAGTAGACACTCTGAAAGAAAACCTATGTTAAGAGTTTAGGGGTGGGAAAGTATAGTCCGTAGGCTACATGCGCCTCCTAAAGTCCACAGACCTGTGAGGTTGAAAAACGCTCAGAATTGGAACCTGGAGCAGCATTTTCCTCTAACGCTCCAACCAAATCTCAGCCCCAAACCCCAGTCACTTGCAGGACTATTTTTCCAAAGATCGGAGCTGTATGTGAAAATGTAAATTTAAAAAATTAACTTAAACAAAATTAAGCCATGTATGGACAGGATGCCTTGCAAAGGAGAAACCCAGCGGGTGAGCTTGGGCAAGTCGCACTGTCTCGGCCTCGGAGGAAGGCAAAGGCAAGCCTCCTCTGAACAAATCTTGCCAAGGAAACCCTGTTACAGGATTGCCATAAGTTGGAAATGACTTGGAGGCACACAACAGCAATAGCACTTTAGCCCATCTGGCAAACACTTGGATTTTTGTCAATGTTTTCCTGTGTTTTCCAAGCTTAGCATGAAAGCACATCCTTTTCTAACTTGTCCAGAGCTCTTCAGGGACTTGAATTAGATTTTTTGGAAAGGATGGCGGTGGTGAATTCGGATGCCATTTTCCCCTCCCTTATGATGACTCTTGGTTTCCTCTGATTGTTTGCAGCTTGGACCCTTCCTTGATGCAAAGCACAAAGAAGTTGAGGTATGTTCAGAGTTTAAAAAGTTGGCTCTGAAAGCTTGTCATCTCTCCAGGTTCCAATTTCCTTTTGCTTTTGTGCTGCAAGGCGAGAATAACCAGAAAAGATAGGGCAGGAATGGGGAATATTTGGAAAAGTAAGAGGTTGTGGATTATGCAGTACGGCTCTTTGCTAAAATACAATAGCACTGGCAATACAAAAAAATACAATGTGTGTGTGTATTTATGTAGAAGTTGTCCTCGGAGTGCCTATGGGAGGTTCTACCAGTCCCAACCACTGCTACCAACTGGGGCTTTCCACTTTTCCCCACCTCTGCCACCAATTTCCCATTTTGATATCAGAGGTAGGGACCTTCTAGATTCCCTCATGGTTCCAATGTGAAACTTTACTCATCTAATCTCCCCACCAGCCTGGATTATCTGCTACCACCAGCAACATCATGTGTCTGAACTCAAGCTTTTCCAGTCTTCCCTTGGTAGCATTCTCAGAAGCATACCATATAATCCACGAAATCATTTGTTGAATAGAAGTCAAACATAACATCATAGTCTTCGAAAGCTCATGCTGCCAACTCCTTTCTTTCAGTGAGTCTCAAAGGTGCTACAAGATCTCTCTACATACTGATTCTACAGACTAATGTGGCTAAATCTTTGAATTTCGTCCTCCAGAAGTTTTGAACTTCAGTTCCCAGAAGCCCCAACATCAAAGATTATTTATCCAGTACATCTAAATCTGTGGTTTCCAAACTGTGGTCTTCCAGATGTTCTGGACTTCAGATCCCAGAGTTCCTGATCACTGGCAAAGCTGGCTGGGGCTTCTGGGAACTGAAGTTCAAAACATCTGGAGGACCAAATTCAAAGATCTAGCCATGTTAGTCTGTAGCATCAGTATGTAGAGAGATCTTGTAGCATTTTTGAGACTCACTGAAAGAAAGACATTGGCAGCAGGAGCTTTCGAAGACTACTTAGGCAAAAGCTCATGCTGCCAACTTCTGGAAGAAGAAAGTTTGGCAACCACTGATTCTAAATCCTGACTAATTGAAACTCACATCTCCTACTCATCTCCTAATTCTGACCCCTATTCTAACTAACGTCTGTCTATGACCCTAACTCTCCCAACATCTCTAACTCCTCCGTCGAAGAGAATCGAACCCTGGTCTCCAGGGTCGTAGTCTCTGGCAAACCTCCTCTGAACAAATCTTGCCAAGAAAACCCCATGATAGGCTCACCTTAGGGTCACCATAAATTGGGAATGACTTGAAGGCACACAGCAAGACCAACAAGTCGTATGTTTTGGGAAGAGAAGGATCTTTCTCCACCACCTGGTACCAGGTTCTTATGTCTGGGTTTCTGATCCACTGGGTATCAAACCTGCATCTTTTTATGTGCAAAGCCAGCTGTTCTGCCCATTGAGCTTCCATCTCTTGTCCTTTTTTGGTTGCCTTTAGGACTGTCAGTTCACCAGCTCCTTTGAAGACATCTTCAAGTTGTGCATGAAAACAATCATTGAAGAAACCAGGAGGTAAGGACTCAGTCCATCCTTTAGGACTGCTTGGATTGTTCATGCCCCTTCTGCATGTTGCCTATATTTCTAACTAGGGCTGCAGAAATCATCCAGTTTGACACCGCATTAACAGCCTTGGGTCAATGCTAGGGAATTCTTGGGGATTGTGGTTTGTCGTGGCACCCAACGGAGAAGGCTAAATGTCTCACAGAACTACAGTTTCCCTGAATCCCATGACCATCCACGGTGTTTGGGTCCCTTGAATATTTGGACTATATGAAAGAACCACAATAGGCCTATAACTCCCTATACTATACAACCCAACACATTTCTCTTAAACACTCTAACCTCAAACAACAGATTTATATGCTGAATATACCAGTCAATTGTTGCCTATCCCTGCCACAGTCCTAAATTTGAAAGGTGCCAGTTGTGTTATGCCTTGGGTTGCCCAAGGAATCATTGCTTTGTTGAGTTGCTTTCCTGGTCCCATTGAGCTTTGTTCCTCTCTCAGACGTCTCACTTACATCTTAGCAAAATTTATTTCTCTTTCCGTCTCCGAAACCACAGTGCTGGATCACGCCTTGTCATCGTCCCTTCTCTGAGAGACGTCCACCATGTCTACATTTATCCCCAGCCGCCGTTCTCCTACGATCTGTCAAAAGAAGATGAAAAGGTAAGTGTCCAATACTCGGAGGAATTGTCTAAATTGAGGCGTTTTGTTTGCAGAATCCTGGAGGGAGGGAGTTCTTGGAAGAAATCTTTGCTCAGATGTAGCCTCCCCAAAAGGTTCCAAGCTCTTGCAAATGGCAGTGGCGGTGTTGTCTAGGGATAGACAAGAAATTTGCATGAATTGGATTCTTGAGCATATGCATGAAATCCATGGTCCGTGTGGGTACTTTGCAAAAATGTGCATGCATTTTTCAGTTTTCCGCCACTGGGAGGAAGCAGTGACCATCAGATCCTTCTCTTTTTCCTTTTTGTTTCATCTGCAAGTAAATGTGCATGACTGAAAATGTACATGTATTTGGGAGGGACGAAAAGCACAAATGTGTGTTAGTCAGTGGGGAAACCTCTGCCCAAGACTGGTGTTGTTGTTAGCTGCCTTTGCGTTGCTCTCGACCCACGGCGACCCTCTGGATGAGACCTCTCCAGGCCCCCCTGGCCTCTACTGCTCTGCCCAGCTCTTGCAAACTCTTATTCATGGTCTCTTTAATAAAGTCCATGCATCTCGCATGTGGCCTTTCTCTCTTTCTACTTCCCTCCACCTTTCCTAACATTATTGTCTTTTCCAACAATTCACGCCTTCTCATGATATGTCCAAAGTACAACAGCCTGTCTTGTCATTTTGGCTTCTAGGGATCTCTCTGGCTTGATCTTCTCTAGGACCCCTTTGTTTGTCCTTTTGGCTCTCCATGGGATCCTCAGCACTCTTCTCCAGCCCCACATTCTCTCAAATGCATTGGTTTTCCTCCAATCTTTCTTAACTGTCCAGCTCTCACATCTATCCATGGAAATAGGGAATACAATGGCTTGTATGATTCTGACTTTTGGGCTGAGTTGTATGTCTTTGCATTTTAGGATCTTTTCTAGTTCTTTCATAGCCGCCCTCCATTAGCCATTGTATATTTGCAATGTGATCCCTGGTGCCTCTTCCTTTCCTGAACCCTGCTTGGAACTCTGGGATGTCTCTCTCCATGTGTGTTTGGAGTCTATGTTGCAGTATTTTGTGCATAATTTTGCTTGCATGATGTTGTCTAGGGATAGATAAGAAATTTGCATGAATTGTATTCTTGAGCATATGCATCATATCCATGGTCCGTGTGGGTACTTTGCAAAAATGTGCATACATTTTTTTAGTTTTCCGCCACTGGGAGGAAGGAACTACTACCCATCCAGATAGGCAATACTAAGCAGAGGAAAGATGAGTATCATGCTTGGATTGCAACTCTCAGCATTCCTCAATCGTGGTGCTATGAAAGGGAGAAAGCAAGCCAGACTCATTTCTGATGGGAAAATCTAGGCTGGAGTTGAGATAAGGCTGTTCACGGATTTATTCTGATGGAATTCCCTGAACATGAAGGGGAAAAAATGACCGGCCGAGGTTGCACAAGGTCTCAGTCCGCCATCTCAAGCTGTTCAAGGGAAGTCCCCATTTCCTCTCTCAGGATGACACATCCTTCCTGGCAGAAGACGTTCTGATGAGAAACGTCATCTTTTCTCCCCAGAATGAATGTTAAGAGGGAAAAACCCCACGGGACTGAAAACACACATGCATATACACACACCCAACTCTGTCTTCGTTTTGCTTTTGCTTTTCCAAATCTAGGCAAAGGGATCAGAGAGGTCCTTCCCTTTTCAGGAGGAAAAGCATTACCAAGAACCTTGGTCTCCAGAATCGTCGTTCAATGTTCAAACCATTACGCCCGGCTGGCTCTCAATTAAATTCAGTTAATTGCATTCAATTAAATTAGAAATCTACATCTGGATGGTGCCATTTGTTTTGCAAACTCACCAGTTCTCTCCTCAACCCACTTTGTCTCCTTCCAGAGGGTGCTCTTTGTCTCGGACCCTTGCACTTTGGAGATCAACGGGGTGCTTTTGGGTCTGACGTCTGTAGACCTCCTTTTCCATATGGGCTCTGAAGAAATTAGCAGGTATGCTTGGAGACAGCCTCCCTCGAATCCAGCTCCTTCCCCATGCGTTGAACTAGAGCTTGCCTCATCCCACCTAGCACAGCCGATCCAAGGTGAATATTGAATATAGGGAAATATTGGCCAGGATGGTTGAAGGTGATGGAGCATCCAAAGGTGATCTAGGTGTCCAGAATACCTAGAGCAATACAGTCAGCCCTCCATATCCACAGATTCTTGATCCACAGGTTCAAGCATCCTGCAAATATTTTTAAAATATATCAGTTCCAAAAAGCAAAGCTTGATTTTTGCCGTTTTATATAAGGGACGCCATTTCACTATGCCATTGTATTTAATGGGAGTTGAGCATCCCTGGATTTTGGTACCCATGAAGGTTCCTGGAGCCAAACCCTAGCAAATACCAAGGGCATACTGTAATTAAAAATATGTATAAATTCTTAAAAGCAAACTTTGATTTTGCCATTTTATATAAGGGAAACTTTATATAAATCCCATTGAATATAAGGGAAACCTATGCCCTTCCATTTTATTCTGTTGCGCATCTATGGATTTTGGTACCCATGAGAGGTCCAAGATCCAAACCCTAGCAGATACCATACTGTATTTAAATATATATATATATATATATATATATATATATATATATATATATACATTCTTAAAAGCAAACCCTGATTTTTCCATTTTATATAAGGGATGCCATTTTACTATGCCTTTGTATTTAATAGGACTTGAGCATCCATGGATTTTAGTATCCACAGGGTGTCCTGGAACCAAAGCCCAGAGGATAACAAGGACCCACTGTAGTTCCCAAACTTTGGGATGTTTAGGACTTCAGCTCCTGATTTTTTCTTCTTCTCAACTTCCCTAATATTTCACCCATTCCTTCTGTTTTTTCTGCCCAGTTCTTCCAGTGTGATGGATCGCTTTTCTCGCATCCTTAAACACATCCTGACCCAGCGGAGGTAAGCTTTTTGGTTACAGCAAGCAGGAAAAAGTATTTCTTTTTTTTCTCCCCGGCTCAGATCCAGATGGATGCTCACATGGCCATCCTTGAATGCCGGGGATGGGCAATATTCCCCATCACTATCCTCTGAGGCTGAGAGTGTGTGACTTGCCCAAGGTCACCCAATGGGTTTACATGGCTGAGCTGGGATTCGAACCCTGGTCCCCAGAGTCATAGCCCAAGGAAGATTGAATTTACCAGCTGTTGAATGGAGGAAGGAAGAGGGCATATTGTCGAATCGCTTGCCTCAGACAGCAATATGTCTTGGGATATTATTCTGTATTAGTAGTTTTGCTGTTGTTGTTGTGGGCTTTCCAGTTGTTCCTGACTCATGGCATCCCTAAGTCGAACCTATGACAGGGTTTTCTTCAGAGGGGGTTTGCCATCACCATCCTCTTAAGGCTGAGAGTGTGTGACTCGCCCAGCATCATCCAGTGGGTTTGCATGGCTGAGTCGGGATCCGAACCCTGGTCACCAGAGTTCTGGTCCCACAATCAAACCAGTGCACCGCAATTAATAATCAGTAGTAGTTATATTTATATCAGTATATAAATATATATTTATATCAGTTATATTTATAGTCAATAGTAGTTATATTTATATCAGGAGAGCCAGCGTGGCGTAGTGGTTTGAGTATGGGACTGTGACTCTGGAGGCAAGGGTTCGAATCCCACTCAGCCATGGAAATCCACTGGGTGACCTTGGGAAAGTCATACTCTCTCAGCCTCGGAAGAAAGCAATGGCAAACCTCCTCTGAAGAATCCTGCCAAGAAAAGCCCCGACCACCATAAGTCAGAAATGACTTGAAGGCATCCAATATATATTTCTATCTATCTATCTATCTATCTATCTATCTATCTATCTATCTATCTATCTATCTATCTATCTTTTTATCTTGCCCTTCTACCAGGGAGATCAAGGTAGCATTCATGGCTCTCCTCCTCCCTACTTTATCCTACTGGCAAAGTGGAACAGTCGGGTCAGGCTGAGAGAGTGTGACCAGTTCAGGTCACTTTAGTGAATTTTGATGATGGAGATGGAGATGGATCCTGGGTCTCCGGAATGCCAATTTTATTTTTATGTTTTTATCGTATGAAAATGATTATTTGAGGTTCACCAGTGGTTGCCAAACTTTGGGTCCTCCAGATGTTTTGGACTCCAGCGCCCAGAATTCCATAATGCTTGGCTTCTGGGAGTTGAAGTCCAAAAGAAATCCAAAGTTTGGGAACCACTAACCAACCACTGCAAGCCATATATAACAGCTGGTTTTTCTTCTCTTTCTCCAATCCTAAAATAAATCTAAATCCTAAAGTCCGCACAGAGGGGGCATTAGAATTGGCAGAACCCCCAGATCTTCTTTTTTTTCCTCTCTCCAGCAGGCATTTTTTGCACGTTTCCATCTCAGGGCGTGTATGTGTGTGTGAGAAAGAAAGAGAGACATACACACCCAGGGATGGGAGCGTGCAAACAAATGCCTGCTGGAACATGGTGCCTTTTTTTGGCATTGAATGCATTGAATGCAAAGACTGCAAGCCTCCTGGGAAGGCCGGCTGGAATGAGCAACGGCGTTGCAATGCAAAGTTTGGCATCCGGTTGGTACCCAACGGGGAAGAAAAGCAGCAGCAGGTGCTGGAATAGTGTACGGATGTGCTGAATCTGGACGTAATGCAATCTTCTGGAAACATGCAACACTTAATTTTACATTTTATTGTATTCTGTGTATTTTATATTGCTGTAACCCGCCCGGATTCCTTGTGATTGGGTGGGCTATAAATAAATAATTTATTATTATTATTATTATCTCCCATTCCCTGCCACTTCGAGCAGTTATTATCCCCTCTACCCTCCTGCCGAAGAGATGAACATCGACTATGAGCGTTTCTACCCGTACGCATCTTTATCCGTCACCCCCGACGTATTGATCACTCCGTCGGATCTGAAGTATTTCATTAAGGTGGGACAAAAAAATAAGGGTCTCTTTTTTTGGAAGAGGATGGAGGGATGATAGGAAACAAACCACAAAATGCAGGCACATCATGCGATGAAGCTGTTTACGGCAATTTATATACTCGACAGTTGGATGGCCATCTGTCGGGGATGCTTCGATTGAGAGTTCCTGCATGGCAGGGGGTTGGGCTGGATATCCCTTGTGGTCTCTTCCAATTCTATGATTCTATGATTCTACTCATGCAATCAAGAAACTATTACATGTAATAACGTAGAGTGCATGTAATAAAAATAATACATATTACATGTAAAAAATGACATGTAATAAAGAGATTTTATTGCATGCAATAAAGAGACTTTATAAACAGTGGTTTATATACACACATAATAAAGAAACTTACATTAACACATGGGGTTTGGTGTGTATCGACAAGTTACTGGAGTTTAGAGAAAACAACTCCATTATATATATGTTTCTTGCAAGAACAGGGCTTGGAAATTGATTTATATAATGTAAAACCAATCAGTTTCCTCAGGCTTTTTTCTCCATTCTGCTATTATATCCAAAAATTAAGCAGAATTAATATGTGGAACAGAATATTTCCCCATTGTTGACATCTATCGACAAGTTGCTGAAGTTTAGAGAAAACAACAAATTGATGTCTATAATGTAAAAAATAAATAAATCATAAGCTTATTCCTCCATCTTGCTATTATAGCCAGAAATTAAACAGAATTAAAAATGCAGAAGGGAATACTTCCCGATTGTTGACTCGATTTTGCAGTGCGGATGCACCCTAAGCAACCTTTTGGTAGGGGTTTATTTCAATGTAAATGTTATGCTTGTTCTCAGTATCGTTCCCCTTGGTTTTGTGCCTCCGCAGGACGTCCTCCGTTGTGTCTGCGTTAATCCTGGACGTCTAACCAAAGGCCACGTCGGGGGCACCTATGGACGCTTGTGGCTCCAAAGAAAGGTCTCTGGGGAGGAACACCAAAGCCCTTGTGTTTCGGCTCAAGTTGTGAGAATCTAACCTGGATCTCTGACCGTGGAAGGTTTGCTGGAGTTCAAGCAAAATGCATCTTGGAGCTGAGATTGAAAGAGAGCAAGGAATTTCTCCTCCGGGTTTTCGGACTTGGATGCGTAGCTGGTGCCATACAGCCAAAAATCCCATAATCCAGGACAGATGGTAACAATCCAGTTATGTCCTGCTGCCATTTCCAAAATCTGGTTGGCGAGCAAAGACGTTCAGTGTTGAGGCATAGACTTTTGAGAATTAAAAAAAGCAGTTTTTGTGCATTGGTCTCGTTGTTTCTTTCACTTGCACGTACGCTTTGTAAACCGCTTAGTATATCGGTATAGAAATGTACAGTGCGGACTCGCCATACGTGGACTCAACGTCACGCGGACGGCGAGCCCTGGTACTTTTAATGGCTCGTGTGATTGTGGCGCGTGCGCATAGTGTGGCACACAGAAACGCACCACCATTGAAAGCAATGGGACTTGAGTTCCCGCGTTTTTTCCCTTACGCGGGGGGGGGCGTCCAGAACAGATCCCCCGCGTATGCGAAGGGCGCACTGTACTTACTATTGCTATATTGTGTCTGATCAGGAACTTTTCTCCCTCTTTGCTTCTTTGGCTTCGCAGTGTCAGAACCCCTTGGCTTAAGAAATGTTGTGGTTTTGCCTCTAATTCAAGTCCAGCCTGTCCTTCTGGTGAGGAATGCTTTTCTAGCCTGATTTTATATAATTTCTGTCCCAATTGGGCAGGTAGTGGGATCATATAAAATGGGGGGGGGATTTTTTAACCATGTACCCCTCCAGATATCGTTGGACTGCAAGTGCCAGCAGCAGCATTCCCCAGCCAACAAGCGCTGGACTACCACTTTAGAGACCAGGTTTCGATTCCCTGCTTGGCCACAGAAACCCACTATATGGCCTTGGGCAAGTCACATACTCTCAGCCTCAGCAGAAAGCCATGGCAAACCTCCTCTGAACGAACCTTGCCAAGAAAACCCCAGGACAGGGTCACTGTAAGTCAGAAACGATT
Organism: Phrynosoma blainvillii; assembly: GCA_026167975.1. Taxonomy (NCBI): domain Eukaryota; kingdom Metazoa; phylum Chordata; class Lepidosauria; order Squamata; family Phrynosomatidae; genus Phrynosoma; species Phrynosoma blainvillii. The sequence goes on from JANUYF010000016.1 coordinate 11,706,307, forward strand.
TGAAGGCACACAACAACATCTCCTCCAACTATTTCCTTGCTCCCTATTATATTATATTATATTATATTAATATAGTGCTGTAAGTTTTGCACAGCACTTTACAAAGTCATAAAAGCAACAGAAAACCTGCCAGTGGCATACAATCTAAAATCGCAAGTTGTAAGAATACCGTTCCCATTGGATTGATAACTCTATACAAGTTATAAGTATACAGTTCCCATCTGATTCAGGCTGCATCCGCATTGCAGAAATAGCCCAGTTTATAGCCCACAAGATACAGGTATACGGTAAATAGACCATTTATCCAATTGAAACAGTGATAAACTATAAAACTATAAGCGAACAATACCCCCTCAGTCTGGATTGTGAGAGATATCAAACTGCTTCCATAAATGAGATGGTTTCGTAAACAGAAAGGTCTTTAGTGCGGACTTAAAATTAACTAGACTGATCCCTTTCGCTCGGCTTTAAAAGGCCAGGAGAGAATAGCTCACCTGCACCCAGGTGTATTTTAATTTAATTAATGTGGTTGTACGCGTTGTATATTGTTTGACTAATGGTATATGATGGCCTGGAGGAATTCATAAGCATCCTGTTGCATGGGATTCCTCACTTTTATCATTGCATCCATCAGCAGGTGTGGCTCCGACATCAGCCATCTAAAATTTTTCTTTCCGTGTTTGTTGTTTCCTCTGTCCCCACCTCCTTGCCATAAATTTAATATATTTATGAGGATTTTAGCTTTCTATGTGATCTTCTCCTTCTTTCCTTCCCCACCTCCAGACCTCTGACTCCTGAAACCGAAACGATCAGACCTTTCGGTTTTCAGGCAGTGCAGGGTGCAGATGTCTGGATTTTATTTTACCTTTAATATTAAAAAAGGAGGTATGTGTGTATAGTATATATATTTGTGTGTGTAATTACCAGTGCTGGCCTTGAGGCTCTATAATGGGAGAAAGTCAAGAAAGTGCGGCAGACTACTAATGGAGACCGCAGCAGCAAAACAAAGTTAAATTCAACATACTAAAATCTTGTGCTAGATTCTCCTGCGCCTCTTTGTCCCAACCATGACCGCCTTGGCGTCCGCTCGGGTTTGGTTCCAGGATCCCCTGTGGGTACCAAAATCTGTGGATGCTCAAGTCCATTAAATACAAGGGCATAGTAAAACGGTGTCCCTTATATCAAATGGCAAAATCAAGGTTTGCTTTTGGGGCTTGATCTATATTTTAAATAGTGGGCCCTTGGTATCTGCTAAGCCAAGGGCCCATGGTATTTAAATATATATATAAATTCCCAAAAGCAAGCCTTGATTGTGTCATTTTATATGCCCACTGTATTTGGTTCCAGGTATGCCCTGGTAGATACCAAATATCCATGGATGCTCAAGTCCCATTAAATACAGTGGCATGGTAAAACGGTGTCCCTTATATCAAATGGCAAAATCAAGGCTTGCTTTTGGGATAATGTATATTTTTAAAATGTTTTCAAGCTGTGGATACTTGAACCTGTGCATAAAGAATCAGTAGGTGCAGAAAGACACCTGGGTTCTTGTTATTATTCTGTGTTCTTGTTAGTTGTGTCGCACCTTAAGGTTGAACAACACTTTTACTATTCAGCGGTGCAGAGGGAAAAGGCGTGTGTGTCGTGGCAGGTCCCATACCCACAGCTCCAAGGAGAGTCCAAAAATGCAGAGAGCTGGGTAGATCCGTATCAAGAAACCAGTTCTAGCAGTTTTAATCTCCATCAGGATCATGTTTTTTTATAAAGCTCAGGCCACTTAAAGTCTTATTGTTGTTGTTGTGTTCCTTTCAGTCGTTTCCAACTTATGGTGACCCTATCATGGTGTTTTCTTGGCAGGATTTGTTCAGAAGGGGGTTACCCTTGCCATCCTCTGAGGCTGAGAGAATGTGACTTGCCCAAGGTCGCCCAGTGGGTTTCATGGTTCAGTGGGGATTCGAACCCTGGTCTCTAGGGTTGCAGTCCAACATGCAAACCACTACACCATGCTACCCACCTTTTCTTCCTCGCCTCCTGGCTTCTGTCTCCTGAAACCCACCGCCCCAAATTCCTTTCCCTAGAAGTCATCTTTCTCTTTTAAGCCAAGATGGCTTTCCATGCATTTCTTTCCAAGTTTACAAAACATGCTGGATCTATAAATGCAAAAAGTTTCAGGGGTGCAAAAGATCTCTTTGGAAAGAAGCCTAGACTGACATGGAAATAACCCTCTTTCCAAAATTTCAGATTTGTGGCGGCTGCTTAGGTTCATTCCTTGGGGAGCGACACTCTTTCTGTGCATGCTCAGAGGAACTTTTATTTAATAGTCTTTTATATACAGATGGAAACTCCAGCAGAGAAAAAAGTTCTGAGACTTCATGGTGGGGATTGCCTGGTTCAAATGATGCATGGTTTCTGTGTCCAGTATGTCCTCTCGTTGTTGTTGTCATTGTTGCGTGCCTTCAAGTTTTTCCGACTTATGGCTACCCTTCACGGGGTTTTCTTGTCAAGTTTCTTCAAATGTGGTCTTCCTTTGCCATCCTTGGAGGCTGAGAGAGTGTGACTTGCCCAAGGTCACCCAGTGGGTTTCTATGGCCGAGCCTCGATTTGAAGCAACTAGAAGGCACACAACGACAACAACACATAAGGGGGAAAAGGCAATGCAAAAAGTAGGGCTTGGTAAGGAAGATACACTGAAAGGTACAGATTTCGGTGGGAGATGGCGGTCCTTGGAGCATATCCGTATATGTTGGCCATATAGCAAAGTACAATGAAATAGCGATACTTTTATTGGACCAACCAAAATGCACACAATACATCTTGCAAGGTTTCGAAGCTCCACTGGCTTCTTCCTCAGGCAAAGATGTTAAAAATCAGACCAGAGGAAAAAACATTAAAAATATTTTAATGATCACTTATGAAGAGGTCAGTCTGCATTTTGTCAAGAGATCTTGTAGCTGGAAGAAAGAAACTGGCAGCATCCGCTTTCGTAGTCTTCATTCTGCATTTTGTCCCGGACTTTTGCATCTTGCCTTTATTGCCCTTCAAGAAAGTTGCATCTCAAAAAGTGTGCACCCTTTGCATGATGCTGCACAACCGCCGTTTGTCCTCTTTCAATAAATGATCATTAATATATATATATATATATATATATATATATATATTTAAAAACCACCCTTCGTCCTTACGGATTAACAGGGCGGTGATCCAATATAGTGGCAAAATATAATTAAAATACGCAGCGCTCCAAAAAGTATCATCACAAAGGGCAGGAAAAACAAAAACGCCACAATAGGAAAGAGCGAGCTTTGCAACGAATGAGTTCCGCTCCTTTTTCCAAGGAAGATCTTCTACTCTAGGGCCTCCCAGATGCAAGCCTCAGCAAAAGCTTCCTACGAAATAAATCCAGCTTTGCAACCCACAGGACGGCGTTTTAATGCAAAATATAATTTCCGGAGGCATCTGAGCTCCTTGAGAGATTGCACATCCTCTCCGAATGTGTGTGTGTTGTGTATTCCAGGGTTGCAATCTAGGCATGCAATATACAATCTGTCTTTGTCACATTTGCAAATGCTTTCCTCCGCACCCTATCCGCAGGGTTGCTCCTCTTGTCATAAATGCCATGATCCTTAGGCAATTTCAGAAGCGTCACAAGTCCAGGACTAATCTCTTTGGCCGAGGCCGAAGGTCAGTCTTGACCGAAGGCTACACACACACATACATACATACATATATACGCATACACACCACTCAGTTCAAAACCCAAGATAAAGTCTAATATACTTATAATATATACTCACTTACTTGCTAATATACTTACTTGATATACTTATATATTCCTTCTGTTATTTGGGCAGACAGTGGATCTTCTTGTTTAATTGTTTTTAATTTTCCCCTGCTTTTAATTAATTTTTATTTTACCTATTGTTTTTGTATTTTTAGATTGTATGCCTTTGGCAGGTTTTTTTTATTTATTTTAATGCTTTGACTATTTCTTTGTACGGCGCCGTGTGCATTGACGGCGCTTTAGAAATAAACTTTAATAATAATTAATAATAATAATAAGCTGCAGCTAAGGACAAACAAAAAAAATGGGAAGGAAATACTTTCCCAGTTTCAGCTGCCAAAAGTTTGGGCGTTGTCGTTCCCTTTCTTTAAAACTTTCTTGCCATTTCTTCATCTTGCTGGAGAAGTCAAAGGGGACTTCTCTTTTCTTAAGGCAGGGTTATTGTTTTAGATCTCAGCTTTAAAAATGCATTTCTTATAGGCAGGGTGGCCGGATGTCTTCACCGCAAAAGAGGACCCGGCACCTCAAAATGTAGGCTATCCGATAAAAATGGAAGATGTTACAAAACCAAAGCTGAAAACGCTCGTATAAATTGATTTCGTATGGATTGTTTACAGCAATATGACATGCACTGTATTGTATTATAGTAATTTATTTATTGTGTGGTGTAAGCCGTTACCAAAAAAGAAAAAGGAAAAAAAAAGAAACCAAAACACAAAAATCAGATCTATTGCAAAAATCACGACATTGCATCACAAAGCTAAAACCATCCAAAAGTTTTCATAAACTCAAATGTATCCTAAAATCTAAAACACAAAGATCAGATATATTACAGATACATTGCATTGCTTTGCAAAGCTAAAACCGTCCAAAGGTTTTCATAGGCTTGCATTTCTCCTAAAATCTAAATCTAAAACACAAAAATCAGATATATTACAAATACATTGCATTGCTTCGCAAAGCTAAAACCGTCCAAAAGTTTTTATAGGCTCGCATTTATCCAAAAATCTAAATCTAAAACACAAAGATCAGGCATGTTGCAAAAAATACTAACATTGCGTCACAAAGCTAAAACCATCCAAAGACGTTATTCTTATAGGCTCTAATCAAACCCAATAAACACAAAGATCAGATACATTACAGATACATTGCATTACTTCACAAAGCTTAAAACCATCCGAAAGTTTTCATAGGTTTCATAGGTTCACATTGATCCTAAAATCTAATCTGGTCACCCTGTCGATGGGAAAATGCAACCTCTGAACATCAACAAAAGACAAATATTGATCAGATGTATTTAATGCCATGAATCGCTCCAAAGAAAGAGATGGCAGGGAATAAAGATCTATACATGATCTCTCTGCCTCCAGCCAAAGAACACTGGATTCAATGTAAGAAAGTGGATCGTTTCTTGGAAGCAATGTAACGCTCCTTTTTCATCTTCTGATTCCTGTGTTACAGATATGCAGAGTTAGAAGTGAAAGATATAGCTGTGTTGGTCTGTAGAATTAATATGTATACAGAGATTTTGTAGCACCTTTGAGACCAACTGGGGAAAAAAGAGATTTGTAGCATGAGCGACTTTAGTCTACTTCTTCAGATGCTTATAGTGGATTGAAAGGCAGGGAAAAAGAGGAAGACAAGAGTTTAACTGAAGATAACTGAAAACGAATGGTTCGATCCCATGAGCTCTACATGATACGTAGTTTTGCAAAGACGTAGGTCCTTAGGAACGACATCCCGTTGTTTGCACTTGTTGAGAAAGAAGATATCTGTCTGTATCTGGGCAAGTTTCTTTTTTGGAAGAAGTGGATGGATTTCCATTTTTTTTTTGGCTACCTTTGGTGCTTTCCATAGTGGTAGAGTTGTCCGTCGTGTCCTTATTGTCAACCATCTACTTTAGCGTATGGTGACCCTATGAATGAGAGTGACCCTGTTATCCAAAGCCCTGCTCAGGTCTTGCAAAGTCTTAGGGCTGTGGCTTCCTTGGTGGAGTTGATCCATCTGTAATGTCTCCTCCTCCTTTTCCTATTATTGCCTTCTGCCTTACCGAGAATCATTGTCTTTTCCGGTGAGTCATGTCTTCTCATGATACGATGGTCGCAGTTTAGTCATCTTGGCTCCTAGGGAGAGTTCAGACTCGCTTTGCTCCTTCTTGTTCTTGTGTGCCTTCAAGTCATTTCTGACTTATGGCGACCTCAAAAGGTGGGTTTTCTGGAGCTGAGATGTGGTCTTCCTTTGCCATCCTTGGAGGCCGAGAGTGTGTGACTCGCCCAAGGTCACCCAATGGGTTTCCATGGCTGAGCAAGGAATCAAACCCTGATCTCCAGAGTCATAGTCCAAGACACAAACCACTATACCAGTGATTCCCAAACTTGGGTTCTCCACTTTAAATCCCAGAAGCCCCAGCCAGATTGACCAACAGTCACAAATTCTGGGAGCTGAAGTCCAAAACATCTGGAGGAACAAATTTTGGGAACCACTGCACTATACCATGCTGGATCCAGGATCCATTTATGTTTCTTTTGGCAGCCCATGGTATCAGCAGAATTCTCCTTCAACGCCCATTTCAAATTGAGTTGATTTCCTTCCTATTTAGCTATCTTGACTATCCAATTTTCACAACCGTACACAGAAATTGGGAAGGGAAAAAAAACACATTGGTATGGACAATCCTGGCTTTGGCCGTCTTATCTCCATCAAAGAAGGAGAATCCACCACTTTCCCATATAAGTCTCTTCCACAGTTGTTGGGCGCCTTCACGTCATCTCCGACTTACGGCGACCCTAAGGCGAGCCAACCTATCATGGGGTTTTCTTGGTGAGATTGGTTCAGAGGGGGTTGGACACTGCCTTCCCTTGAGGCTGAGAGTGTGTGACTTACCCAAGGTCACCCAATGGCTTTCACAGCTGAGATGGGTATTGAACCTTGGTCTCCAGAGTCATAGTCTAATGTTCAAACCACTACTGCTCTTATCCATGCCCAGACTGGAGTCCACAAATCATCCTGCCCAATAATAATAATAATAATAATAATAATAATAATAATATATGGGTTAGTCTTGAAGGCATCACCAGATTCTTGGTTGTTTCTGCTCCCTGCAACAAACTAGCCTGTCAATTCCTATGGGAAATAGTCCGCAAAGCATTGCAGGGATCTCTTGCACCAATATGCACCAGCCCAGAAATGACCACTTGCATGGAGCAAATATATTCCTTTTGCTGCTTGGTGCATATATCTAGATGCATTTTGTTTCTCCAGCCAAGTAACATGCTATCTTCTGTCCTTCCTCGCAGCCCTTCCCTAGACAAAGATCTTTGCTTTCTTATGATCTCTGTCCTTTTCAGTCCATCCAAGCCAGATCTGATAAAAAATTTCTGCTGCAGGGAGTGTCTTGCATCTGATTTGTGTTGAAAGGAAGACTCCGCATTGCATTCCTCTGGCTCCAAAGAACTGTGCAGGGCTTGTTGTTATTTGGTTTTGGTTTTTTAAAAAATTGCCTCGAAATGGAGTGCTTTGCCGATGACGTTCATCTATCCCCCCAAATCGGAAGAATTCCACCTGGACGGATTATTAAAAATTATAGGCTTGGCCGGCGGTTTAGTCAGAGGAAAATCCAGGCCATATATGGATTTTGTCTTTGGGGTTTTGATCGAGTCAAAGGGAAAGAGAGGTTGGTTGCATCAGATGCGGTTACATCAGAGGCAACATTAAAACCTGGCTTTCCCATAGGGTTTATCTTCAGACATCCAAAAACAAGGGTGCCGTTTCTCATCAAAGAAGCTTGCACAATACAGACCTCAATACAATCAACGGTCGGCCCTCCGTGTTTTGCACAGATTTTGCATCCATGCATTCGGCCAACGATGGTTCGAAAACATTAATACGCTCCACGTTTCCAAAAAAGCAAACCTTGATTTGCCATTTTATATAAGGGACATCGTTTTACTGTGCCGCTGTATTGAATGGGACTTGAGCGTCCACAGATATAGGATGGACATTCCAACAAAAACCCACCTTTTGGGGCCAACCAAAATGCACATGATACTTGTATTGTGTGCATGTTAGTTGACCGATAAAGGTATCACTGATGGATTTTTGTTTGGATTTGCTAAATGGCCAACGTTGCTGAATGTTTTTAGATATAGGATGGGTGACACCTGGCTTGACCGCAATAACCCTACTTTGCATTTTGGTTAGCCCAATAAAAGTACCACTGTTTTGTGGATTTGGGATGTTATTGTGCTTTGCTACATGGCCAACATAGCTACTCCCTGGAGACATGACCCTACTGCAAACCAGTAAGGCTTGAAGTAACTTGATTGAATCTCGGAGTTGGAAGGAACCCCAAAGGTCATATAGTCTAACCCCCTGCCATGCAGGAACACACAACTAAAACATTCCTGGGAGATGGCCCTCCAACTGGGTGACCCTGGGCAAGTCACACTCTTTCAGCCTCAGGGAACGGCAATGGAACCCCCCCCCCTGAACAAATCTTGCCAAGAAAACCCTATAATAAGGTCACCTTAGGGTCCCCATAAGTCGGAAATGAATTGAAGGCACACAACAACAACAACAAACACCCCAAATAGGAGAGGATGCTGCAGTTTGTTTTTGCCTGAGCCTACTGGGAAGGGCAAGATTCTGCCCCTTCACTCTTCCGCATGCAAACTATGTGCTTTCAACAAGTCTGCAAGTGGAGTAAGGTGAGGACCAAGGGGAAAGTGGGAGGAGGAGGCAGAAACTGGGACATTTTAAAAGAAGATGGGAAAAAGTGGAACAACAGATCATTAACAGGGATTGCCCCTGGAAAAGTGGGACAGATGGAAGGTATGATTTGGTCCCCTTAATATTTGCACATTGCCCACACATTGCCCCAGCAAAGAGGGATGGAATTAAAAGCCCCGACAGTATTTTGTCAGCTGCTTTTTCTGCCTTCTTAATCGGATGCACGAATCGGATTAAGAAGGTGTTAAGCCCATATTCACACGGGAGGAAAAAGAGTGAGAGAAAGATGTGATTAACATGCCATACATTTTAAACCAACAAATAATGAATATCCATCATTGTCGTTCATCTTTCTGGGCAAACATGTTTTCTTCCTCCAAATCAGGCCTTGCAAAATAATAATAATAATAATAATAATAATGGGGGTGTTTATTTTGCTCAAAGTGACATCTGGTGCCATAAAGAGAGCTGGACAATTGCAAAGCTTTGAGATGGCGATGGAAAGGGCAGAAAATGTTGGCAAATAAGCCCAAGCCACAGAGCGGTGGATCTCTGCCAACCCTATGCTTTTCTTCTGACATTGCAAGGAGACTCGAACCCATTTCTCACCCTGTTTCAACATTTTCCTTCCCCAAAACAAAAGCTGTTTCTCTTAGTTTCTCTAAGAAACTAAACTTGGGTCAGATTGACAAGTCTGCCTTGCTCAACAACTATATCCAGTGATAACAGACCAGCCAAACTGACCCTGTAGTGGGAGAAAGGTGGGATATTAATATTAATATTAATTCCTTATAGTGTAATAGCAAATTAATTTGCTACTTCAGTCACAGCTTCAAGGCTCTTGAACTCCCAAGAAAGAAATAACATGGGGGAGGGAGACATGGTTCCCAAGGGCATAGAATCATAGAATCCTAGAGTTGGAAGAGACCCCAAGGGCCATCCAGTCCAACCCCATTCTGCCATGCAGGAACTCCCAATCAAAGCATCCCCGACAGATGGCCATTCAGCCTCTGTTGAAAGACCTCCAAAAAAGGAGTATAATTTGCTTGTAATTATTGTATACACTTATATTTCATTACCTTTAGATTGCACAACCTTTGGCAGGTTTTAATGTTTTGACTTGATTGTTTCTGTAAAGGGCCATGTAAATGTATGGCCCTATACAAATAAACAACAACAACAACAACAGGGGGGATTGAGGCAATAGTACAAGACCCCAACAATGGGCAGAAAAAATCAGTAAGGAATCAGCTGGAGAGAATAGTCCATGATCTTTGATGTCACTATATTACAGAGAGTATGGAAAAGAAATGAGATGAACTTGAACTCTTAACACAAGAAGGCAAATAGGATTGAATAGGGATCACTGAAACCTGGTGGGATGAGTCTTATGATTGGATAATAGTAATTTAAGGTTATAACCTATTCCAAAGAAAGAGACCCAACTCAGGCTGGGTGGCCATTGACCCAGGGAGGGCTTGGCTTTTGGGGTCCCTTCCTGCTCTATGATTCTATGATTCCTGCATGGCAGAAGGGGGGTTGGACTGGGTGGACTTTGGGGTCCCTTCCTGCTTCATGATTCTATGATTCTTACATGGCAGAAGGGATGGGGGTGGACTGGATGGCCTTGTGGGGTCTCAGAGGCTGGGTGGCCATCTGACCAAGGGATGGCTTGGAGGCAAGACAGAAGGGGGTTGGACTGGATGTACTTTGGGGTCCCTTCCTGCTCTATGATCCTATGATTCCTGCATGGCAGAAAGGATGGGATGAACTGGATGGCCTTGCGGGGTCTCAGAGGCTGGGTGGCCATCTGACCTAGGGAAGGCTTAGCCTTTGGGGTCCCTTTCTGCTCTATAACAATAATAACAATAATAACAATAACAATAACAATAACTAACAATAACAATAATAAAATGATCCTGTGTTTCCTGCATGGCAGAAGGGGTGGGGGTGGACTGGATGGCCTTTGGGGTCCCTTCCTGCTCTATGACCCTGTGTTTCCTGCATGGCAGAAGGGGTGGGGTTGGACTGGATGGCCTTTGGGATCCCTTCCTGCTCTATGATCCTGTGTTTCCTGCATGGCAGAAGGGGTAGGGGTGGACTGGATGGCCTTTGGGGTCCCTTCCTGCTCTATGATCCTGTGTTTCCTGCATGGCAGAAGGGGTGGGGGTGGACTGGATGGCCTTTGGGGTCCCTTCCTGCTCTATGATCCTGTGCTTCCTGTATGGCAGAAGGGGTGGGGGTGGACTGGATGGCCTTTGGGGTCCCTTCCTGCTCTATGATCCTGTGTTTCCTGCATGGCAGAAGGGGTGGGGGTGGACTGGATGGCCTTTGGGGTCCCTTCCTGCTCTATGATCCTGTGCTTCCTGTATGACAGAAGGGGTGGGGTTGGACTGAATGACTTCATGGAGTCCCTTCCAAATTGCAACTCGCCCAGGGAGGTCCTGATCTACCGAGGCGTTTCCCTTTCTTAGGAAATGTTGCAATAGGCAGAAGAACTGGGGGAAAGGGAGTTCAAAGGGAGGGGCGTGGCTTGGGCGGCTGCCTGATTTGCATCTGGGCTCTGATTGGCGAAGAGCCTGAGGGGGCGTGGTGGCGCGGTGGGGGGCGAGCCTTGGCTTGGGAAGGCTGCGCAGTCGCTGGTCGGTCGGCGGAGGAAGAGGAGGAGAGGGAGCGGCTCCGGAGGAAGGGCAAGTAAGGCAGGCTCCGCTTGGCAAAAGGGAAGGGAAGAGAAGGGAAGGCCTGGTGAAAGGGGAGAAACCCGTGCAAAGAGACACGTGTATGCAGGGATCCAGGTCTGGGGGGCTTGCTTGCATTGCTGGATCGGTGTTATATTGCTTAGTAGCTGTCATTTTTGGGAGGAAAGGCACTCTGTACATGTTCAGAAGCCCACTTGCCACTGTTACATTGCTTAATAGCTGTCAGTTTTAGGGAAAAAAGGCACTCTGTACATGTTCAGAAGCCCAGTTTGCCTCTTTCACATTGCTTAGTAGCTGACATTTTTAGAAAAAAAGGCACTCTGTACATGCTCAGAAGCCCACTTTGCCACTGTTACATTGCTTAATAGCTGTCATTTTTAGAAAAAAGGCACTCTGTACATGTTTTAAGAAGCCCAGTTTGCCTCTTTCACATTGCTAAATAGCTGCCATTTTGGGGGGGGAAAGGCACTGTGCATGCTCAGAAGCCCAGTTTGCTGCTGCTGTTCCTCTAAATAGCTACTGTACTTAGAAAAGGCACTCTGTACATGCTCAGAAGCCCAGTTTACCTCTTTTATGTTGCTAAATAGCTGTTGCTCTTGGAAAAAAGGCACTCTGTACATGCTCAGAAGCCCAGTTTGCTGCTGTCATTCCTTTAAATAGCTACTGTACTTGGAAAAGGCACTCTGTACATGTTCAGAAGCCCTGTTTGCTGCTGTTATATTGCTAAATACCTGTGATATTTGGAAAGGAGGGGTGGATTGGAAAGCTTTGAACATGTGCAGAGAGCCCTTCTGTGGCAGGGAGCCCTTGACTCCTGCATAGGGTTGCCAACTGTTTTCCGCATCCTGTGCTTCTGCCTCCATAGAACAGCAGCTCCATTGCAACCAAGATGCCTTCTTGCAAGTAACCCTCATTCAGGGCAACCCTGAGTCCTCCTTTTCCAGGACATGTCCTCCATTTTGGGGAGAAATCCCAAAATGTCCTCCATTTGGAGCATTGCCAGGAAGCATGCATTTATAGCTATAGATAAGTAGAGGAAATTAAAGAAACAAAATTGGCAAAAGCACCGGGACCAGATGGTCTTGGTGCATTGCATTACAAAAACCCGAGTGGAGCCAAAATTACAACGGATAATGAATAAAGCGAATGAGTCTGATCCCAAAGAAGGGAAAGTCCCGGTAGAGATGGCAAGCTGTAGACCCATGCCGTTATTAAGCTCTGATTATAAAATTGTTGCGAGTATGTTAGGTAAAAAGACTGAAGAAGATGTTGAAATCATGGATCTGTCAAGATCAAAGAGGGACATAAAAGACAATATATTTATATTGATGCTTTTATCTTTGACCTGGTCGCATCCTCCACATTTTGTGGTGCGTTGTCTTCCTTTGCAAGTGAGGACATCTGATCACCCTGCCCATAGAATCATAGACTCGGAAGAGACCCCCAAGGGTCATCCAGTCCAACCCCAGTCTGCCATTCAGGAACTCTCCATTGAAGCATCCCCAGCAGATGACCATCCAGCCCCTCCACCGCTCTCCAAGTGTCAAACAGTTCTTACCATTAGGAAGTTCTTCCCAATGTTGAGCTGGAATCTCTTTTCCTCTAGTTCGAATCCATTGCTCTGGGTCCTGTTCTCTGGAGCAGCAGAAAACAAGCTTGCTCCATCTTCATTATTTGTTCATGTCGAGTTCAGAAGTCCTTTGCTGCTGTTGTTAACTGCTTTCTAGTCAGACCCAATTCATGGCGACCCTGTAGATGAGACCCTCTATTTCCAAGACCCCCTGTCCCCCAATGCTCCACTTAGGTCTTGCAAATGCATTCTGCTCAGGTCTTGCAAATTCAGGATAGGTTGAGTCTATTTGTCGGGCATGCAGTCTTCCTCCCTTTCTACTTCCCTCCACCTTTCCCCCATCATTATTGTCTTTTCCAATGGATCTTTCCTTCTGGTGATGTGACCAAAGTATGACAGCCTCCATTTGATCATCTTGGCTTCTTCCAGGGATCTCTCTGGCTTGATCTGTTCCAGGACCCATTTGTTTGTCTTTTTGGCCGTCCATGGGATCCTCAGCACTCTTCTCCAGCACCACGTTCTCTCAAATAATTTGATTTTCTCCTTACCCACTTGCTTCACTGTCCAGCTCTCACATCTGTATATAGTGATGGGGAATATATATATATATACTTTTAAGATTTTGCTCAGTTCTTTCACGGCTCTCCTTCCCATTCCTGATCTCTGATTTCTTGACTGCAGTCTCCTTCCTGATCCATGGTTGATCCAAGGAAGAGGAACTCTTTATGGCCTTCCAGGTGTTTTGGACTTTAGCTCCCAGAATCCCGGACCATTGGCCAAGATGGCATCGAGGAACCGAAGTCCAAAACACCTGGAGGACCAGAGTTTGGGAATCACTAAGGACCTTATTATACGGGGGAAATCCCGTGCAGAAATGGGATTTAAAAGGTGGACAAAACCCGCAAAAGCGGATTGATTTTCACACACATCACTTTTAAAGTGTGCTTAACCTGAATGGAAAGTAGTCCAGATTTTTGGATTTTCCGAAAGGAAAAAGAAGCGGCTTTTGACAACTTTCTGTTCGGGTTAAGCACGCTTTTAAAAAGATGTCATCTGATAATCTACCCACTTTTTGCGGGGGGGGGGTTCCTATTTAAACCCCATTTCTGCATCCATGCGATAAACTCCTATGTTGAATGTATGTAGATCCTCCTCGGTCATTATTTTTGCTTTCTTTATGTTCAGCAGTAAACCTACCTTTGCACTTTCTTCTTCCTTACCAATTGCTCCAAGTCCATGATGTTTTCTGCTAGTAATATGGTGTCATCTGCATATATTAAATTGCTGGTGTTTCTTCCTCCTGTCTTCACTCAGAACGTCTTATTTCCAGGCAAATGTGTCTAGGATTGCACCCTTAGCCCTTAACAATATTAACCAAATGCTTTTTTTGGGAGCCTACCTGCTGGGGATGCTTTAGCTGGAGATCCAGGGGGTTCGGATGGATGACCCCATGGGGTCCCTTCCACCTTTCACAATCAAGCCTGGAAGCCAAGATGACTAAAACTGAGGCCATCCTACATTGGAGATACCATGAGATGACATGACTCATTGGAAAAGATTATTGTATTTGGAAGGAAGGAAGAAGTAGGAGAAGACCGCATTACATGTGGATTGATTCAACCAAGGAAACCAAGGGTTGATCTGAGTTTGCAAGACCTGAGTAGCACAGTTGATGGGTCTTGGAGGTCTCTCCTTCATGGGGTCTCCCTAAGTTGAAGTCGACAGCAAAACACAACAACACAAGTGTGTAGCTATGGGGACTGAAGGAAAATCTCATTTGGGCAGGCGGGATTCGTCTTAAAATTGGCCCTGGCTGTACTAAAACAGATCCTCCTCTTCCCGCATTTGGAACTCGAGACCACTGTTTCGACTGCTCCAGGCTCTATTTTGCAATCTGGTCTCAAAGCCCTGGATAAACCCCTTTTCCTCCTCTGGGAATACACGTTAATCCTTTCTCAAAGCCTTTGGATATCGGTCGGCCACCGCCGCGTCTGTAGGAGGAATGTCTTTATGGAAGGCCAGCGTGGCATTGTGGTTTGGGCATTGGATGAGGTTTGTGAAGACCAGGGTTCGAATCCCTGCTCAGCACTAGGTGACCTTGGGCAAGCCACACTCTCTCAGCCTCAGGAGGAGGAGGAGGCAATGGCAAACCCTCTGTGCCAAGAAAACATCATAGTAGGTTCACTTTAGGGTTGCCATAAGTCGGGAACAGACTCGAAAGAACACAACAACACCATTCTCCTTCCCACACTTGCCCTTTTCTGCAGGAAGAAATCTACCCAGGAGGAATGTCATTGTAAATATAATCCCGTATCGTGTTTAAGTGGTGGTTTCGTTTATTTGGGAGATATAGTATTTAGGTAACATATTGCACTACTTTGTTAATTTCTCCCTTCTACCTTTGAAAAGAAGGAAAAGAGGCATGTTTGCAAAAGTCTTTATGTTGCCTAGAAGATCCAATTCTATCGCAATGCAGTCCAAGACGGCACGCTTTTTGAACTCGAAGCCTTCAAGCCCTTGACTTTTTGGGTGGCCCAGATCTGGATTTGCCGGCCCAGGAAGAGTTTCTCCTCTCCATTTCTTTTCCAATTGAGTTCTTGTTACAGAACCACAAGGCTGGGTTTCGTTCCAGTCTTTCCTTTTTTCTGTATTGGAAATGAACACATAGATTTCAGCTTTTTTGGCGATGCTTTTGGACCACTAGCGAAAACAAAACCCTCCCTTTAAAACACACAAGCGCACACTCTCTCGCACTCGGACCATAAGGCAAGCCATCTGGCAACCAGGTTGGCCTGTTCCCATCTGTCTTGGCTTCCATTTCCACACCTTTCTATATCTGGGGAAAGGAAGCCAGCCAGCTAGGAGTTGCGTATATGTGTGTATGTGTGTGTTGTGTTGGACTGTTGACAACAAGTGTGCAGTTGAACAGGGAAGGTTGTCATGCAGGAACTCCAAACTCCATGCCCTTCGAATTCCAAAAAGTGCGCCGTCTTGGACTGCATTGCTATATAATTGGATCTTCTTGGCTATATGCAGACTTTTGCAAATATGCCTC
Source organism: Phrynosoma blainvillii (assembly GCA_026167975.1). Classification (NCBI taxonomy): domain Eukaryota; kingdom Metazoa; phylum Chordata; class Lepidosauria; order Squamata; family Phrynosomatidae; genus Phrynosoma; species Phrynosoma blainvillii. The sequence continues at coordinate 11,722,140 of JANUYF010000016.1, forward strand.
GTCCTTCTTTTTCAAAGGTAGAAGGGAGAAACTAACAAAGTACTGAGATACGGTATGTTACCTAAATACTATATATCCCAAATAAACGAAACCACTACTTAAACATGATACGGGATTATATTTGCAATGCCACCGTGTAGCTAGCAATGAAAATACTACTATTACTACTACTACTAATAATAATAATAATAATTTACTTATATCCCACCTCTCTGTAAAATACAACCGGGGCGGTTTACATGATAAAACGAACACACACATATATACATATATACATATATACATATATATATATATATATATATATATATATGATTTCCACTAGCCATATTATTGTGCGTAGGATACTTGCAGAATTGAAATTTGGTGATGGCTGCGTCCTGAATGAGTCTCAGCCAAGTTGAAACATACCCCATAATTAACAAAATATCTAAATGCTGTTGTTTAGAAGTCATCCCTGTTGTTTGTCATTGTTACTTTTTTGCCCTGGGGTTGTTCAGTTTTCTCTCTATCTATTTGCTTCTGCAAATAAAACAAAGTCACCCTTTTCAGAAACAAACATTCTGATAAAAATGCAACTGCGGGAAGTACATTGAAGTCTAGGAAAGCTCCTGCTGCCAACATCTTTCTTTCAGTGAGCCTCAAAGGTGCCTCAAGATCTCTACATACTGATTCTACAGACTAACACGGCTATGTCTTTGAATTCAGTCAAAACTATATTTCTCCTTGAAAACTAGCTGCATGCCAATGAAACCACTTTGTCTGCTTTTGCTCAAAATAACTGCATGCGTTGACCAGATGCATCTGAGAAGTGGACTTTAGTCTCGGAAAGCTCCTGCTGCCAACTTCTTTATTTCAGTTAAGTCTCAAAGGTGCGACAAGATCTCTCTGCAAACATCTATTCTAGCGGGACTTGCAAGCCATTTCATGGTTCATATCTAGCAATACCTGCCCAGGGCTGTGCTTTATAATTTTAGACCCGCAGCCAAAGATAGGAACTATCTTTCCTATAGTTCCTATCTTTGGATGCAGCTTGGCTGTGAAATGGATACAGAAGGTCTGGCAGAGACTATCTGGGCATGGCACATACCTGGCATAGCGTTGGTTGGCGGCAAGGGAAGATAGATGGGTGCCACCTCCTAGTGTTACATATGGGATGAATTTCGGGGGACCGTCACAGATTTGGAACGGGAGGATAAGATTTGGAATAAGAAGAGCCCTGCTGGATGCAGATGAAATGCTTAATACTTTGTAGGGCAGGGTTGGGGTTCTTTTTCCTTTCAAAATGTTCAGGTCTTCTCTGTCTGAGGACTTTATCGCATAAGTTATGCACCTGAGGAAGCGGACTGAAGTCTAGGAAAGCTCCTGCTGCCAACTTCTTTCTTTCAGTGAGTCTCAAAGATCTCTCTACAGACTGATTCTGCAGACTAACACGGCTATATCTTTGAATTTTATCAACAGATAAGACCAGCTCGGGTCTTCCAGGCTCAGGACTATGGCTTCTTTGACTGTGTCCATCCATCTTCGGTGTGATCTTCCTCTTTTCCTACTGCTTTCCAACTTACCTATGTTGCTTTCAACAAGCGATATTGTTATTTCTAGGGAGTCATGCCTTTTCGTGATAGTCCAAAGTGATAGTCCAACTGACTCAGTTTAGTCATCTTGACTTTTAGGGAGTATTCCAGCTTGATTTGTTCTAGGAACCATTTATTGGTCTTTTTATGAGTTTATGGTATCCGTAGTTCTCCAGCACCACATTGCAGATGAGCTGATTTTCTTCCTATCAGCTTTCTTCACTGTTCAACTTTCACAACCATACATAGAAATGGGAAATACGATGGCATGGATAATCCTAACTCTAGTATCCTGTGATATATCTTGACACTTCAGGACCTTGTCTGCTTCCTTCATAGCTTCCCTCCCAAGTCCTTGTTGTCTTCTGATTACTTCAATCTCCATTCTGATTCATGGCTGAGCTGGGATATAGAAAATCATGAACTATTTCAATGCCTTCATTCTCCATTCATTCTCCAATGTCTTCATTCTTAGGGAGCCTTTTATCATTTCCCATTTCTCTTGTGGACAAACCCAACTTTAAATCTGGGGCACGCCAGATGTCTAGACTCAATCACGGGCTCATGCTCAAACCACTATGCCACCACACTGGATGTATCTATCTCTTAAGGTCACTATAACAATAAAGAAGTGTGTGTGCAAAGGGATCTTGTAGCACCTTTGAGCTTATAAACGCAAAGAAGTTGGTAGCATGAGCTTTCGTAGACTAGACTTGAGCCTCCTTCCTCAGATGCATGTTTTGGAGACTCCAAAACTATCTGCAGAAGTGGGCTCAAGTCTAGGAAAGCTCATGCTACCAACTTCTGTCTCAAAGGTGCTACAAGATCCCTTTGCACACTAGTTTTCCAGACTCACACGGCTAGATCTTTGACTCGAGAAGTATGTAAGGTCTTTGACAGACAGAGAATTGCAGCTGCATGCTCCATCCATCTTAGGAAGGAGCTCCCTTGGGCCCTTGGCATAGTTCTTGCCGTCATGCACGCCTGGCTCTGCTCCGGAACAAATCAGCCAGCCGCCTGGGTTGCTTTTCTGCTAATGAGGATCGATTCCCTTTTGAAAGCCTTCCCTTCCTGCTGAAACTTTGGCTGGTCTGTTCAACGGCTGCTTTGCGGCATCTGCTCTGTCAGCAGGATGCTCCACTTGGTGCCAGGGCCTTGCCAAGCCCTTAGACAAAAGGGCCATTTCATCCGCCTTGCCTGCCCTGTTTCGCATGGGCTGCAATAAGCCAAACTCTGCTGATTCAGACCCAGGCGTGCCAGTTGTCTCCTTTTACTCACTGAATCAGATACGGATTGAACGATTCTAACTTTTGTGCTCAGTTGCATGTCTTTACTCTTTAGGACTTTGCATGTCTTTGCTCTTTAGGATAGGGGTTCCCTTCAGGACTTTGCATGTCTTAACTCTTTAGGATAGGGATTCACTTTAGGACTCTGCATGTCTCTACCCTTTAGGACATTTCATGTCTTTACTGTTTAGGATAGTGGTTCTCTTTAGGACTTTGCATGTCTTTGCTCTTTAGGATAGGGGTTCCCTTCAGGACTTTCCATGTCTTTGCTCTTTAGGATAGTGGTTCCCTTCAGGACTTTGCATGTCTTTACTCTTTCAGACTTTTCATGTCTTTATTCTTTCAGACTTTCCATGTCTTTACTCTTTCGGACTTCCATGTCTTTGCTCTTTAGGATAGTGATTCCCTTCAGGACTTTATGTCTTTGCTCTTTAGGACAGGAGTTCATTTTAGGACTTTGCTGTCTTTACTCTTTAGGATAGTGGTTCTCTTTAGGACTTTGCATGTCTTTGCTCTTTAGGATAGTGGCTTCCTTTAGGACTTTTCATGTCTTCGCTCTTTAGGATAGTGGTTCTCTTCAGGACTTCACATTTACTCATTAGGACTTTGCATGTCTTTACTCTTTAGAACTTTGGTCCTCCAGATGTTTTGGACTTCCAGAATTCCAGACAGTTGGCCAAGATGGTTGGGGCTTCTGGGAGTTGAAGTCCATAACACTTGGAGGACCAAAGTTTGGGAATCACTGGATCTAGTTCTTTTATGGCTGCCCTTCCCATTCCCTGTCTTTTTTTTCTTGACTGCATTCCCCGTTCTGATCAATGTGTGACCCTAGGTATGGGAAATCTTTTAACTATTTTGATTTCCTCGTCTAGGTTGAATTTATGTAGATCCTCTCCCTAATACTGTGGACAGTATTTTTTTTCTTTATGTTCACCAACAAGTTGCCCTTTACACTTTCTTCCTTGACCTTCCGTAGTAGTTGTTCCAAGCCTATGAAGTTTTCCGCCAGTAATATGGTGTCATCTGCATATCTAAAATGGTTGATGTTCCTTCCTCCTATCTTTACTCCTCCTTATTCTCAAACCACAACACCATGGTAGCTCTCAGCACTTCTATAGCTCCTGGTGTTTAATTCTGCTGTTCCTGAGCACACTTAGCTGTGCAAAAATCTTCTGGATGCTGCTGCTCAGTGTTGCAAACCTTTGTTTTTTTCCTTTTCCCCCTTCCCTGTCAACTTTAGGAACTTCAGTTGCAGGTGGAAAATCCTTGAACATGCACCTCTAAGCAAAGCTTAATGATTAAACGTTACTAAACTTCTGGCAGTTTGTTAATTATTCCCTACTTGAAAAAAGAAAAGAAGAGAACAGTTCATAGTTTAATATTGCTTCAATAACTCATTATAAAATGGGTAGGACACCTTCCTCGGGCGGGTGGGCCATTGGCTTAGTCCTTTTGTTGGCTAGTAACTCTTGCGGACTTAAATGGAACACTTTTTGCAATTGCAAGCTTGCAAAAGTGGGACTCCAATTGTGTAGGAAAGCACGGCAATTGGCTTTGGAGGGTGGCCCACTTTTCTTTTGGCATTCAGCGGTTTTCTCCTGCGTTGCTGGCAAGACGACAAAACCATACACCTTTTCAAGAGAAAACATGGATGAGGTTGAACTTCCTTTGTATCCTCTGCTCCCTTTTGGACATATCAGTGTTCCTTGCTTCAGTTTTACTCTTGGTTTCTTGCCTGTACAATTGTGTTGGAGGGCAGGAATAAGGAGAGGAAAAGGGATTTTTTGAAAGGGATTCATGGATATATATTTTATGTCTTTTTCCTCTGATAAAAGTTATCCCTTCTGCACAACATTAGAGGGGCCTTTTTTCAATCTTGCTCCTTATTTTCCACTATTGTAAGGGTAGGTGAAATACATATGGTTGGAAAAGACTGGCTGGAAGAATTGAAATAAAGCAGGGAGAGGTTATTTTCAGACAGCAGCTTGCAGAATTTGTCTGGTTGGAGAATTTGGGAACTACATTGGGCCCTTGTTATCTTTTGGGGTTTGGTTCTAGGACCCCTCATGGATACCAAAATCTGTGGATGCTCAAGTCCCCTTAAATACAATGACATCGTAAAATTGTATCCCTTTCATAAAATGGCAGAATCAAGGTTTGCTTTTTGGAAATTATGTATTTTTGGAATATTTTCAAGTCGTGGAGAGGATCCGTGGATAAAGTACCCATAGATACTGACTGTAGTTGCTTCTTAGTTACTTAAAAACCACGCAAATGTTACCAGATATTGACTTGTGGTATAAAACATACTCTTTCTTGTCCCCCTCATTATTACAGAATCTGTGGCCAACTGTTCAGTCCAAAAAAAGAGCTTTAAAAAACCCTTTCCCAAACACTGACTTGTGCCTGTTATGTGAAACAGAAAAGGCAAGGAAGCCAAAGTAACAACAAGAAGTGAGCAAAAGTCACTTTTGGTTTAATTCTGGTTCTAAAAAAGACCTTTCATGTGTCTAAAATGATCTAGGGGACCCAAAAAAAGTCAAAATTGCTCCTCAAGAGCATTTGGGTCATTGAAGGTAGGAAAATATATATATAAATCCCTGAGGATTTTCCACAAAAAATGATCTGGAGTTCCACTTTGTCCACTCCTGTTGTACAGAGATACTGTATGGTGACAACTTTTGAATGATCAGAATGCACTTTTTATTACTAATCTTCATTTCTTCGTTGTTCTCAGTGTGGGTTGTAGTCAGATTTCAAAATGGAATGCTTATTGTTTTCTCCCATCTATTTTTTAGAGTGGCTGCAAGAAGGTGGAAATATCTCCCAGCTTGAGACAGCTTAATGTTTCTCTCCATTTGGATACAAGAGTGAACTGACCTTTTAGAAGATCTGCATGATTCTCTCTTGGGCCATACATCCATGTCTGTGAATGAGCATCAACATTACCTAGCTGCTCTGGAATCCTTTCCTTCCTCAGATCTTGACCCCAAATAGTGACATATCCTAAACTTCCCTGCTGTTGCTGATAAAGGGCTCCGGAAAACTGATCTTCTGAGGAAACCAATCCTGCAGACAACACTTAATTTCTCCAATGTGATTTGCTAGCATTTGACACCTGAAAGACTGTTGGTCCAGTTGTTGCACATCATTCCTTCGCCTCATTTTTTTTTCCTGATGGATCAGACCAGCACCGAATAGCTTATTTTTCCTCTTTGCATCCTGTATCCATATACATTTATTGCCAAGAATGTCCACCACCAAAGTGCCAATTTATCTGAAAAGGGGAAGCCGGCGTGGGAAAAAGGAGAAACTCCGTGATATCCTCTCTTCGGATATGATCAGCCCACCTCTGGGGGATTTCCGGCACACCATCCATATTGGGAGTGGTGGAGAGAATGACATGTTTGGAGACATTTCTTTCCTCCAAGGCAAGTTCCACCTCCTGCCACGGTCCGAGAGCAACCTGAGCCCAGATGTGGACGGCCATTACGTGGTACCCTTTGAGTTCTCCCGGACTGCGACCATTTCAGGTTATGAGCCCCCGTCTTTGGACATCCCATCCCCTCTCCTGAAGAATGCCATCTCTCTCCCGGTCATTGGTGGGCTTCAGGCCTTAACCTTGCCTTCTGCTCAAGCCCCACCGAAACCACCTCGCCTCCATCTTGACGACAAGAGTCCTTCACCTCCCCAAGTGATGGACCCTACACAGAACCAAGCCAACGGCAATAGGACTCTGGAGCCCCAGGATGCCACCAACGGCAAGTGTGTGGCTTCTCTGAATGGGTTCACAGAGGAGGAAAACAAAGATGAGGCTGTCATCTTGTCTCATGCAGGCTCACTGCTCTCCCTCCATGTGGACTTGGGTCCATCAATTTTGGATGATGTTCTCCAGGTGATGGACAAGCATCAATCCAGGGAGGCAGCTGCTCCGTTGCATGATTCCAGCAGGCAAGAAATCCTGACGTGATGAAGAGGACGGTCAACGGATGGGACTTGGGACTTTACAAACACAGTCTTTTGTAAATAATGGCATTTGCTGCTGTGGACTGGACCATCTTGACTGGTGTGTGTGAACGAGTGTGAGATCTTTGGGTGCAGCTTCACTAACAATGTAATTCCTCCCCACCGACACTTCTGCAAAGAGCTAGCTTGCCAAGTACAGCCACCTCTCCCTCCAGTGTGCTCTGTGCCAAGGAAAGTTGAAATTTGGGTGGGTCCCTACCTGACACTCTCCCTACAAGGTGTCCCCTAGCCTATCTTCCCCCACGCTACTATGTACCTGTATTAGAAACAAAGCAATAAATTCATGAGCATTGGTGAGCAACCACTTGCCAGTGAGAATCACAGTGTTATGAGTGTGGTTCGAAAGGTTGGGATGGGTGAGACATCTGACAGCTTTGATGCAATGCCAATGTGGGTGCTGTGTATCTGTGTTGGGATGTAAACAGGAGTTTGGATTATTGGTAAGTTCTTAAGTGGTTGTATGCCTCCAAGTCATTTTTGACTTATGGCGACCCTAAGCCCTATAATGGAGTTTTCTTGGCAAGTTTGTTCAGAGGGGGTTTGCCGTTGCCATCCTCTGAGATTATGAGAGTGACTTGCCCAGGGTCTCTCAGTGGATTTTTATGCTTGAGCAGGGAATTGAACCCTGATCTCCAAATTCATGTTAATGTTAATTAATTCACATGTCTATTAATATCGATGCTTCCTCACCATTGGCTGTGCTGGCTAAAAGCTGATGGGAGTTGCAGTCTAACAACTTCCACAGAACAGGAGAGAAGAACGGCATGTCCTCTGTTTCAACCAAAAGTCCAGAAGGAGCTTCAAAATGTTCTCCATTTTGAGCATGACTATTTTGATGTTTCCCAATACAACAGTGGTTCCCAAACTTTGGTCCTCCAGATGTTTTGGACTTCAGCTCCCAGAAGTCTTGACTGGATCAGAGGATCAAAGTTTGGGAACCACTGGCTTTGACAGTGCGGAACTAGACAGACCAATGGGCTGATCTGGCTGGGATAGAAGACTTTTTTGGACAGCGTCTTCCATCGCCCAACATGCCTTAACTCTCATTCTCATTTGCTCATTTTCTGTTTGTTGTCTGGAAGAGACCATTGCCAAGCACCCACTTCTCACTCTTCTGTGTGCATTCATTTTCTTGCGTCATCCCTCCTATCCAGCACAGCTTGTAAAGCTTTGTTATGCAGGACTTGCCTTCAGGGATGAATAAATAGTGACTAACTAAACTAACAAAGCTTAGCATTGTCCCCAGGCAACCGTCACTTGGAGGGCATGTTTCCCCCCTCCTGCTAGCCATCTGTTCTTGCAAAGGCAAGGAGGCCAGCATTTTTGCAAGGCACTCTTTCTGTTCCAAGAAATGAGAAATGAAGGTGAATCTTGAATATAGGACTCTTTGCCAAGAAAGCCATTTTCCGTGGCCCTGATGATTTGATTTGAGGGAATGCAACTGCCGTGCCTTTGGCGTCTCTTTGCCAAGTTTAAGATCTCACCTTGATATCTTCTCTCCTTGATGTCTTGAGTTTTCACCAGATGTGCACTGCTTTTATTCCAAGAACTGAGCTGCATTTCAGTTGGGACACTCCAGAATTGTGCTATATATATATTTGGTGCTGGAGGATGCCTTGGAATGGATTCGACAGGGACCCTTGAGCATCTGGACTTAGTTGCTGTGTGCCTTCAAGTCATTTTTGACTTACGGCGACATGAAGGCAATAATGTTAGGAAAGGTGGAGGGAAGTAGAAAGAGAGGAAGACCATATGCTATATGGATGGACTTTATTAAAGAGACCACAAATAAGAGATTGCAAGAATGAAGCAGAGCAGTGGAGGACAGAGGGTCTTGGAGATGTCTCATCCATAGGATCGCCATGGGTTGAGACTGACGCGAAGGCAGTTAACAACAACAAAGGGCACCATAGGGTTTTCTTGGCAAGTTTGTTCAGAGGGGATTTGCCATTGCCATCCTTGAGGCTGAGAGAGTGTGACTTGCCCAAGGTCCCCCAGCGGGTTTCCATACTCAATCAGGAAAAGTGAACCTTGGTCTCCAGAGTTGTAGTCTTTCTTAACCATTGACCATGCTGGCTGGGGAGGATGGGAGTTGTTCCAAAAACCTACATTAGGAAAGAATTCAGTTCTTTTAAATGTACAGCCCCAAAAGTGTGGATTTCCTAATAATATGTCTACTTTGTCCCTATGTTGGAGCTGAAATTCACAACCCTAAGTTTTCCTCCAACAATTCACAGGGAAAAAAGTAGGTTTTGAGTGATTTGAAGTTGGAAGGTATACAATGATTAAATGTTAACTTGTAGAATAAAGTCTTATAGTACCTTATAGTATATTTTTATGAATGAACTTTTCTTCACCGCTTGCAATGCTGGGCTGAAGTCTGTACAAGTTTATCCCAGATAAAAATCTGTAAATTTTTCAGATGCCACGACTCTTCCTTTTTTTCTTTTCTTTTCTTTTCTTTTCTGCAAGAGCCTTATGCAACTACCCTCCTGGAAACAAAATGTTTGCAAAGTGTATTGCAAATGCACTTATTTTATTTTATTTTTGAATTTTGAATGCAAACTATTCTTTTTGGCTTGTCACTAGAAAGCACTAACAAGCTCACGCTTTCTCTCTCATCCTTTAAAAAATAAAAACCCACCACAAATCTATAATTTTTTTAAAAAATACAGGATTTTTTTTCCAGCATCAGTTCCCAGAGCAAAGCCTTTTCAAGCCCTTTTCGTAAATAGCAGCCTCTCTGTCAATCTCTCTGCAGGTCCCTTTTCAGAGTCTATTGTTTCCCCGATGGTAGGCAGCTTTTATTGTTCAGTCATACAAATGTGAGGCGAAATTCTGGAACAAGCCATATTGTGTTGGACGAAAAAGCTGGTCTGTTACTAATCGGGGACTCTGCTTCTCTTGCTGATCCTTGCGCAGACCGACTTTGGACATAGTGATGTTCATACTACAGTAACAGTTCATTGACATTTGTTTTCATGAGACATGCAGAGCTAGCTGTGTTGGCCATTTAGGAAATTCAGACAAAAATCCACCAAACAGTGATACCTTTATTGGCCAACTGAAATGCACAGTGTTATACTTGTTGCAAGCTTTCGAAGCTCCGTGGGCTTCTTCATCATCAGGCAACCAAATAGGAGAAAAAGCAATTGGAGATGTTAGTCAGATGCCTGCATGTTGTTTCAGTCTTTAGTTAAGATGGTGGTGGTGGTAATAATAATAATAATAATAATAATAACCCATCAGTGATGCTTTTATCGGCCAACCGAAATACACAATATACTTGTTGCAAGCTTTCGAAGCTCCGTGGGCTTCTTCATCAGGGCAGTTGTTACAAACCAAACAGGAGAAAAAGCAATTGGAGATGTTAGTCAGATGCCTGCATTTTGATGTTTCTGTATACAATGTATTTCAATATACAGTGGGGTGCCATATTGAGGATGGAACAAGTCAAACAGGGTGATCCTAGTTTGGGAATCCCTGGTCCAAGCCATGGGATTCCCCATCGCCATGTACAGATATGAGAGCCGGACAGTGAAGAAAATGGATGAGAGGAAAATAAATTCATTGGAGATGGGATGCTGGAGAAGATGCTGAGGTTGCTGTGGATCTTAAAAACAGATCAAGCCTGAAATCTCCCTGGAAGCCAAGATGGTCAAACTGAGGCTGTCATGCTTCACGAGAAGACACAGATCACTAGAAAATAATGCTAGGAAAGGTAGAGGGAAGTAGAAAGAGAGGATGACTGCACACCAGATGGACAGACTCAATCGGAGGGGTTGCGGGCATGGATTTGCAGGAATTAAGCAGAGCAAAAGAGGTGACTCGGCTGGTCCTACCCAAGAGCCATCAATCAGCATCAGACAGAAAAGACTTAACATTTGCAGAGTATTTTGGGGGACAAAGATGCTAGGAAAGGTGGAAGGCAGTAGAAAGGAAGACCATGTACCAGATGGATAGACGCAGTCAAGAAGGTTATGATGGCCCTGAGCTTGTAGGACCTGAACAGAGAGGTTGAGGACAGGTGGTCTTGGAGATGTCTCATCCATAGGGTCACCATGAGTTGGGATCAACTTGGAGGATGGTTATCAAGACTAACAACCAACCTTGATCAATCTGGGATGGAAAGGACTGCTTTTTAGTAGCCACCAAAGCTACAATGGAGCATCAGGCTCAATAGCTCCACATGCAATGGGGCGAACGCCAAGAATGGGATGGGAACCCATGTCCATCTTGAGGCATTGGCTTAGTCACGATGGAGCAGAGTACCAGACTGTGTACAGGCTTTTGGTCTGATCCAGCCCAGTTATGTTGTTATGACTACCCCGAATTTTTCTAGCAAGGCTCATCTCTCCAAAGACAACAGCTGCATAATCCCTAAAGGAAATAAAACACACACAGAGAGAGTGAGAGCGCATGGAAATGTTGGCTTTTGCTTCTCTTTTGCTCTCCGACATGCCAAAAATCTGTCTCTGTGTGCAGCTGGATTGCACAAAACCTGTGGCATGACATCCATTCCCCCTGATGGAGCAATCCGCTCTGACCAAAAGAATTCTGTTGTTACCCAATAGAGACGAGTCACAAGAAATATCCCCCAGCTTATTTAGGTATTCATTTTCTCTCTCCTTCCCGCACTTCTTCTCTGCAAAGATATATATGCACAACAGCTTGGTGTTTTCCCTCCCATCCGGATTCCTTTGACAATGCCAAACATATGTTTTAATAACAAATTATAGCCTAGGTTGCTGCAGCAATGGAAACAACTGGATTTCTAATGCTTTTTGTTTTTGCAGTGACAGATACTGTTTTGGAAAATTCTTCTTTTGTGAAGAAAAGCCTGCCAGGGATTGTATAACAGATGACGTGCATCACTGTTGTGCTATAGAAATGGCCTATTTAGAGACCTAGGAGTGGTGTAATGGTTTGAGTGTTGGACTACGACTCTGGAGACCAAGGTTCGAATCCTGGCTCGGCCATGGAAACCCACTGGGTGAGCTTGGGCAAGTCACACATTCTCAGCCTCAGGGACAGCAATGGCAAACCCCTTCTGAAGAAACTTGCCAAGAAAACCCTATGACAGGTTATGCTTTAGGGTCGCCTAAGTTGGAAACTACTTGGAAGCGCACAATCACAACCACAACCCTCTTTTCCTCAGCTCTTTGGCTCTTTTCACATGTTCAGCATTTCAAACATACTGCCTCATTGCTCTCAAAATGTGCCAACAATTTTTGGTATCCATATGCCCCCTTCAGGCCTGTTAGGACACCCCTTTCTCAAAAGCTCGCAGCGAGGGATATTATCCCATTTAAAGCAATTTAGTCTGGTTGCAGACTGCCAGAAATAGTGCAAATTGAGTCCACTTTTAGGGTTAGGGAATCATGGGAACTGTATTTTATTGTGGCACCAGAGCTCTCTGACAGAGAAGACTCAATGTCTCAGAAAAAAATTCCCATGATTCCCTAGCACTAAACCTAACCCTTAAAGTGGACTCAATTTGCACTATTTCTGGCAGTCTGCAACCCCCCTTAGTCTCAAATGCATCTGAAGAAGTAGACTTAAGTCTACGAAAGCTCATACACTGAGCACTAAAGTTAGGATCATCCAAGCTATGCTATTCCCCGTCACTGTGTATGGATGTGAAGGCTGAATAGTGAAGAAAGCAGAGAAGAAAATCAATTTATTTGAGACATGGTGTTGGAGATGAGTACTGAGGATACCATGGATGGCCAAATAGAATCATAGAATCCTAGAGTTGGAAGAGACCCCAAGGGCCATCCAGTCCAACCCCATTCTGCCATGCAGGAATTCTCAATCAAAGCACCCCTTGACAGATGGCCATCCAGCCTCTGTTTAAAGACCTCCAAAGGAGGAAACTCCACTATCCTCCGAGGGACAGTGTTCCACTTTTGAATAGCTCTTACTCTCAAGAAGTGCCTCCTAATGTTGAGATGGAATCTCTTTTCCTGTACATATTACATTATTTCCTGTAGCTTACATTATATCCTATAATATATATATATATATATATATATGTTATAGGATATATTATAGGATATATATATATATATATATATATATATATATATATAATTTATTATATAATATATATTGTCATCTATTATGTGTATATATTATCATCTATTATATATATTATCATTTATTATATGTATATATATTATATACAATATATATATATATATATATATACACACACACACACACACACACACACATATACATATTATAATACATAATTTTATATAATATATAAAGATATATTAATATATTAGTGAACTCAAGCAACCTACCTGGGAAGCATCATCTCCTCAGACGCCAAGATTGACAAAGAGATCAGTCACAGATTAGCAAAGGCATACAGCGCATTTGGAAGACTTTACAAAAGAGTCTGGAGTAACAAACACCTGAGGCGGAGCACAAAAATCAGTGGGTATAGAGCCATTGTACTGTCTATTCTCCTTTACGGGTCTGAAACATGGGTCACCTATCGCCAACGCTTACGACTCCTCGAACGCTTTCATCAGCGCTGTATACGCACAATCCTAAATATACACTGGACTGACTATGTGACGAATGTCGTTGTCCTTGAGCAAGCAGGGGTCACCAGCATTGAGGCCATGCTATTGAGAACGCAGCTGCGCTGGGGAGGGCATATTTCTAGGATGGAGGACCATCGCCTCCCAAAAACAGTACTCTATGGTGAACTCGCCACGGGTCAGCGTAAGAGGGGCGCTCCAAAAAAAGCGATACAAGGACTCCCTGAAACAACGTCTCAGGCTCGGCCAAATCGATCGCCAACAATGGTCCGCCTTGGCCTCACATCGGGAGGCATGGAGACGCACTCTCCACAATGCTGCAGCCTTCGTTGAGAAGTCACGCCGAACAAGTCTCGAAGAAAGAATCACAACCCGGAAACATCCACCAAGGAGACCTTCTGCTGTGCTTTCTGCAACCGGACTTGTTTATCTCGGATTGGCCTTTTTAGTCATCAGCGCGCTTGCAGAAAGCGTGGGATGAGTCCTTCCTGAATCTTCGTTTGCGAAGAAAAGCCATATATATATATACATATTATAATATATAATATATAATTTTATATAATATATAAAGATATATTAGTATATTAGTGAACTCAAGGTGTTTAGGTTACTGTGTCTAATACTACTGTGGCTCTTTCATTCCTATGGAATCCTGGATTTGTAGTTTGTTGTGGCCCTCTAGGGCTTCACTGACAGAGGAGGCTAAATATCTCACAAAACTACCATTCCCAGAATTCAATAGCACGGGGCCATGACAGTTAAAGAGGTTGGTTCTATGCTCTTCCTGCAAGCTTTCTTCAGCTTCCTGCCAATCACACACAAAACCCCGCCCTCGCTTGCTGACTGGACGTTTCATTGGTTAGGGAGAAGGGTTGACGCATGCGCAAAAGGATATCTGTACCCTCTGTCCAGTTGCTAATACGCCTCCAACAGCGCATGAGTAGTAACGGTGCGCATGCGTTCTGTGTCGGGCCTCCGCCGATTGATTGAATGGGAGGAAAGAGCAGTCGCCCGGGTGAGCTGGGACGGGCGGGTCACGCATGCGCAGTTGAGGAGTCCGAGGCCCCAGGTGGCAGGGGGCAAGATGGCGGCGGTGGTACAGAATGTGGTGAAGCTGTGAGTGGAACGCTCCTTCTGTCTCCTCTCTCCCCATTTGTAGTTTTAGTGGTACAGCCCGAACCTTTGAGAATCGGGAGTAGAGGGTGGGTCCATTCCACTCGCGGGGGGGGGGGTCGGTTTGGAGAGGGGAAAGAATGGACGGTCTGGGGGAATCTTTTGGTTCTTTTCTTCCATTGTTCAATAGCAAAGTTTTTATATATATATATATATATATATATGTATGTATATATAATAGTTTTTATTAAAACGGGGGGGGGGGGAGAATAAGAGGAGAGAGGGGAAAAGTGTACTCCTGTCTTAAAGTTTCTTTAAAGGTCTGTGCAAGGGGCCCCTTCCCCTTTTAATATATATTGAATATATATGACATGAGGGCTGTGTTTCTCCTTTTCAGTTAGTAATGTTTTTGGTGGAGTCTTCTGTCTTTTCCTCAAAGAGTGTGTCTATATATACCCTCTCTTTTGGGAAAAGGTAAAAGATTTAGATACACGTTCTTTTGAGGAAAAGATAGAAGACTAATATATTATATACACACACTTTTTTTGTGGAAAAGATAGAATACTCCACCAAAAACATTCCAAATATGAAAAAGGATGTATTAAATATGTATTAAAAGGGGAAGAGGTACATATGTGTATGTCTATCTATCTATCTGTATTGATAGATATATACACATACTCTTTCTTTTGAGGAAAAGATAGAAGACTGATATGTACACTCTTTTTTGTGGAATAGATAGATGAAACCACCAAAAACATTCCAAATTGGAAAGTGGAGAAATAGAGACCTCATCTCAATATAGTAAATATATATTAAAAAGGGAAGGGGTATATATAAATATGTGTATGTGTGTATATAATATATATTCTTTCTTTTGAGGAAAAAATGAAAGACTAATATATATGCCTTCTTCAGAGGAAAAGATAAAAGCATCAACCAAAAACGTTTCCAATAGAAAAAAGGAGAAATACAGCACTCATCTCAATATGTTAAATAAGTATTAAAAGGGGTATATATTATATATACACTCTCTCTTTTGAGGAAAAGATAGAAGACTCCACCAAAAACATTCCATACAGCCCTCATCTCAATTGTAGGTTTTCTGAAGGAAGGAAGGAAGGAAGGAAGGAAGGAAGGAAGGAAGACATCCCTCATAATTTTATAGAAAAGTTGCAAAGGACATAACAGTCTGCTTCCCTCAAGAATATATTGAAATAATAATGGGGTGGGCTGTGGGGGGGAGTTTCCAGAGATGAAGGAGAAAGACCCATCCTGCAAAGTAGGGAGGAAGGTGAGGAAATAGGGGTATGCATTTATTTTTTCTGCCTCAAAAAAAGGGATGCACCCCCTTCCAAATGAAGGTAAGGAGAACCCACTTGCCCCTTTATAGAAGTCGGGATCTAACAGCAATGGTGAGAAGAAACCCCCGTAATCATTACAGTAGTCCCTCCACATTCTCTGGGATTTGGAGTGAAGGGCCCCCCGTGACTGTTGAAAAACTGCAAATAAAAAAACCTATTCTCTTTAGGTAAGAGAACACCTCTCTAGGAATCTCCAGGTCCTCCAGTGCAGCTCTATGGTCAACATCTGCCAGAAGTTGATCATAGAATCATGCTGGAGGACCTACAAATGCCCAGGGAAATGTTTTCATTAGGAACTTCTCCAGCACAATTCTGTGGTCAACTTCCAGCAGAGTTGCACTGGATGACCTAGAGATTGCTAGAGAGAACATATTAATCAAAACCACAAATAGTCAAATCTGCAAAAGTCAAAAGCTGCAAATGTTGAGGGAAGCTGTATTTATAACATCCTTTTCACCAAAGACATACATACATACAGTGGGCCCTCCACATTTGCACAACCGCAAAAGTATAAAATTATTCCTTCCCTCTGAGCAGCCTGATGGCCACTGGCTTCTGTGCCCTCCCTCAGTTACTTTGCGTAGCAAGACTTAAACAGTGAAATTGCTGTAATTATAGCCTGTTAAGGAAATTTCATAGCTGCTTCACCGCAGGTTTTTAAAGTACAAGAATGAAAATGGAAGTTGTTTCTTCCCCCCCCCCCTTTCCTTTTATTTCCGATCTGACAACTTTCCATTTGAGTCATTTTGCTAATGGGATTATTGAACAGAACTGGATGTTTTCTTTTCCCCCCATGGTTTTAATACAGAAAATTAGATGTAGCACTGTAGAATGTTGGCTTTGCAGATGCCTCTTGTTCATAGAAGGGAGGCCTAATAGCAAACCTGAATCAATGATTTTGACTGACATCTTAAACTTTGAAATATGAGAGGAGTTTGGTATGTGACAGATCTATAAGAAAGTAAAGTACTTTCTGAAGCCACTGTACTGCTGAACCTGAGGATTCCTGCTTGTATGAGCAAGTGACACCTTTCGGAAGAGTACCTTGTGAGGAGGTGTTTCCTGCCTTACATAGATTTCTATGTACTGTGCTGAACTTGGAGTCAGTTAACAGGCTTGTGAATTGGAATGGGAAACATCTGGCCCTCCAGATTTGTTATTTGTTTTGCCCTACAGCCAGCATACCCATGGTCAGGGGTTATTGGGGCTCCAGTCCAAAAATATCTATAGGGTTACAGTTATGTACCCTTACTCTGGGAGAATTTTTTGTAAGGAAAAGCTTTCTTCTAATGTATGTTTTCTTCTTTCTAGCCTTGGTGAACAATATTACAAGGACGCAATGGAGCAGTGCCACAACTACAATGCTCGACTATGCGCTGAGAGGAGCGTTCGCTTGCCGTTCCTAGACTCTCAGACTGGAGTGGCACAGAGTAACTGCTACATCTGGATGGAGAAACGGCACAGGGGACCAGGTTGAGTGAAGTTGTGAAATTGGAGATAGTGATGCAGCTTGGTTTCCTGTTGTGGGGTACAGCTTGCAACAGCAGCATCAGTTTAACTTGGGATCAAACAACACCTTTGCTTATTTACTGTTCCTGTTCTTTAATGGCTCCCTTGAGCATGTGGGAATGATTTTGTGGTAGAATAAGTCCCCTTTTCCTTATGGAAACCCTTTTGCTGGTTGTAGGAGGCTGTGCAATTGGTACTGTGTAATTTTTTGATTGACCTGTGTCAGCTCTGTGGACCAGTCACAACTAGGTTAGAATGTAGCGCTATGAGGTATGTTGCTGGACTGCCAACTTTATCAGTCCTAGCAGCAAATCCAATGGTGAGGGATAATGTGAATAGCAATTGAGCAGTATCTGGAGGACTACAGGTTGTTGTTGTTGTTGTTTAAATTTAAAACAATACAAAGGCATTAAACTGTAGATACAAAGTTTAAAAAACAATTTTAAACAGTTATAAATATTACACAGTACCAGATGTAGGGACTGGAGATGTCATCCTGATTTCTGAAAATAGAGTTTTTGAGCTATGTTAATTCTGTTTTTCTGGAACTAACTTTCTCCACCTGAATTTGTTTTCATTTTCTGGGGGGAAAGGTTTGGCATCTGGCCAGCTCTATTCTTATCCAGCTCGACGATGGAGGAAAAAACGGCGTGCTCACCCTCCTGAGGATCCAAGGCTTTCTTTCCCTTCTATTAAACCAGGTTTGTACCTAGCAGTAGCTTTTTCTGGTTGAGGTGTTTCACTGGCAAGAATGGGTCTTGGAGCACATTGCAGCAGCTGCAATTTGCTGGGTTAGTGAGAGGTGAAACCCACACAACTTGAGTTTCTCTGTCAGTGCCCAGACACAAGCACAAAGAGCTACTGAGGTCTCATAAAAGCTAAACAACAAAACAGACATTGCAGGCTCTTCCCCTTTGGCTGTCTTGAGACCTTCTTCCTCCATTCGCTCAGAATAGAATACTTTCTTATCACTTCTATTTTTCTGGCTTCTTCGCTACTTCCCTATGCATGCACATTTGTGTATCCTTGCCATGTGAGGATAGTGCTTTGTTCCTCTGTTGTAGTTTGTTCTGTTCTGCAATAAAACTTAAGCCACAATAAGTTGGTCTTTAAGGTGTCACAGAGCCCTTTGTATGTTTGCTGGAGTAGACTAACATAACTATATCTGTGAACTTTCCCTCTTCAGACACTGAGCAGACTCTAAAGAAAGAGGGCTTGATCTCTCAGGATGGCAGTAGCCTGGAGGCCCTCTTGCGGACAGACTCTCTTGAGAAACGCAGCCTGCCAGATCCGCGCACAGACGAAGATAGCCTTGGCGAGTTCCCTGTTGCTAACAGCCGTGCAAGGAAGGTAATGGCAGAAACAGAAGACAGTTTTCTCCAAAGAGAAATTTGAAACTAAGGTTAAGAATCCACAGAATTCTATGTTATGTAGCCAAAAAAAATAAAAAAAAAATCCCCTCCCTAACCTTTGGTCTATTCTGTCGGTTTTGTGACAGAGTTCTTCCTTTAAGTTACTCATGTTGTGAACTACATTTCAGATTTGCTTTATTCTTTCCCATACAGTGTGAGGGAGTTGTCTTTGAACAAAATGTGTAAAGTAGAAACATTGGCATATAAAAAAGGGACCCAGATTCTTAATATCATCTCCATCCCAAATTTTGTCTAATAATCTTGTACACCACATTTTTACCTTGATTCTGCTGCCCTAACTCTTTTAATGTAAGCTATTCTTTTGACTCATGGGAACTTAATTTTCAACCATGATAGAGTTAAGTGTGAAATACAAATCATTTTGCTTTGCAACAGCCAAGGGGAGTGGGGGTGGATGTAGCAGTGCTCTGGTTTTCATCATATTTTTGGCTTAGTGAACTGCTGAATCTCATAACGTATTGGCCAACATCCAGCATCAACCTCAATAGCCTAGTAAGGCATCCAAAGAAGAAAAGTTGTAGCTTGTTTTCCAGAATCTAGAGAGACAGAACACATTGTGTAGGAAGGGAAATATTCCTAGATAGGAAGGAGAAGCAGTGAAAATTTTGGAATGATATTCTTATGCCTATAGTTAAACTGGAATTTGCTACTATAAGTAGAGGTCATGGTGACCCAACTTAGAACTTTAAATGGGATTCACTGAAGTCATAAGGAAAGGGTTATCAGTGGTTAGAAGTGATGGTGCTTATATAGTACCTCCAGGATGCTAGTTCCTGGGGGGAAACAGCAGAGAAGGCACAGTCCTCTTGTTCTGCTTATGGCACCTGGTTGGAACATCTCATTGGGAAACAGACTGGTCTAGATAAGCCATTGTTCAATCCTCTAGCCTGATCCAGCAGGCATCTTCTTATGTTCACCTGCTTATGTGATGGAGTCTCCTTCCAATTCTATGATTCTATGTATTGATTGCATGTTAACATTTGTAATTGATGGTGTAAATCATCCAGAAGACCACAGCTTTCATGTCCTTCAGATATTCACAATTTGAAATTTTTAATTTCACCACAAAAGAGCTTGTAAAATAATCAGCTATAGAAAAAGCAGAGAGGCTGTCGAACCCAATGTGACTAGTCTTAGGGCCTTTGCAGACTGCCAGAAATAGTGCAAATTGAGTCCACTTTAACTGCCCTGGTTCAGTGCTAGGGAATCATGGGAATTGTAATTTTTTCTTAGACATTGAGCCTTCTCTGTCAGAGAGCTCTGGTGCCACAATAAAATACAGTTCCCATGATTCCCTAGCACTGAGTCAGGGCAGTTAAAGTGGCCTCAATTTGCACTGTTTCTGGCACTCTGCAAAGGCCCTTAGTTCTCTTAAGTTCTTAGTTCTCTAACAGTGCTGTTTAACTGCTATACTACTCAGTACAGCTTTTAACTCTTCTGTGATTCAAAAGCTGTGCAGCAAAAATGAAATAAAGTGAAACCAGCCATTGATCCAAAACAGGGACTCTCATCTCCTATAATTCCTGATCTTTGGAGTGATGGAGGGCCACAGGCTCCCAACCCCATTTATAATGCAAATTCTCCTTAGCAAAATTTAAATCTTTTTTACTCTAAGTCATTTGAGTACACTTGCTTTCTCTATAATAGTATCGTTTTCTTGTTCCAGCGCATTTTGGAACCTGATGATTTCTTGGATGACTTGGACGATGAGGACTATGAGGAAGACACTCCAAAACGACGAGGCAAAGGCAAAGCCAAGGTACAGCTAGCATATTTTGGCTTGGAAATTGGTTTTCTCCTGGATAGTGCAGTTTTTGGCTGGAATATTGTTAGTGACATGTACACATCTAACTTAGTATTATTTGCATGTATGTCTTGTTTTGGGTGGGCATAAGAGGCTTTGGATGGGCTACTAGCCCCTTTTGCATCATCCAGAACCTTCCTCCTGGCAACTGCCAAACACTAGGGTGTTGCAGTGGTAGACCCAAAAATGTTCAAATGCTGTGTCTCACACCCAGCCTGGTAAACTGTCCTGGGTTACGCTCCTTCTTTTGTGCTGGCACAGCAGAATAGTGTATTGCTGCCATACAACAGTAATTTTGTGACTTCCTGCTTTCTGGGATCCTAGGGTAAAGGAGTTGGATCCGCCCGAAAAAAGTTGGATGCTGCTATTTTGGAGGACAGAGACAAACCTTATGCCTGTGACAGTGAGTAAGAAGGCGAGCTTTGGGGTAGCACTGAGCAGCTATGAGCAGAGCATGCTTGGTTTTACTGGATGGGTGGATGTAGTGGTAGGATGGGTGGGTAAGCTAATGCTGCTGTTGGATCTGTTAGAAAGATGCATGTAAGATCTGGGTGAGCTTCCTGTTTGTTCTTGGTTCCTTGTTTTTCATGCAACTTTTCTGAGGCTGGTACACTGATGTCTATTTTGTTGGGAACTGACAATAATAGGAGTTTTCTGAGGATACAAGGAATTGGTTTATCATAAGATACTAAGCCAATATTATTGCTGTTTCTAACTTACAAGTTTGCAAGTTTCCTTCCCCCCATTTTCACAGAGCTTTTATTTGCTTGATGAAGAGTTCTGTGAAAACACAAAAACTTGGACTTCTGTTTAAATTGATCCAGTGAGGAAGAATGTTAATAGTGTTTTTAAATCCTTTGGGACAAACTAACTCAGTGATGTCAGTAGCCTGATTCCTGGGATCCTTTTAACTGCCTAGGCATTGGGACTTAAGCCCATGGCTGCATTACTGGGAAGCAGGTGCCCTATAGAAGAGGTGCAGTCCTTTCTCCTCCTCCTGGTGTATACCAAAACTGGATAGGCACACAGACAGTGCAGAAGGAGCAACTGTTTTCCTTGGGTACTGGAATACCCAATTAATGTGTTGGGTGCCCACTTACCAGGGCTCCAATATTGGGGAGATCAGTTACGCTATGTGTGGCTGCTTCCTTCCATTCCATCTTACATTACTTTTCCTTGCCTTGGGGCCATTCCCTATGTACCAATCTGGAAATTTAACGCCCATGCAAACTTGGAGATTGATATAAAAGTTGGGGTACAATTGGCAGGCATTTTCCAAACAGCAAACAATGAGTTTTTGAAATTACCTTTCTTTCTCTCCTCCTTTACTGTCCTGCAAGAATTTTATACTCCCCCTTTTAATTTAATATAACACCAACTAGCATTTTTCTTTTCTCCTTTTTAATCGCTCTGTATAGCTTACTGTGTGCATGTTATGTGTGTGATCTAGAATGTGTTCACTTTTCTCTCATTCTCTTTCTATATTTCAGATAGTTACAAACAAAAGCATACCTCGAAACCTCCTGACCGAGGTAGTCCATTCTTTCTGTCTGCTATTTTATTTCTTCCTGACTTTGTTCTTCTGAAATGTTAGTTTTAAAAACTCTTTTTTTAAAAAAAGTGGTCCTTCGATGCAGGGCACCAAAAATCTTTCCCTCCTTGCAATATGCAATTAACTTTCTCTATGCTTAGTGTAGAACCTTCTTTCTGAAGTGTCATTGGGAGTATGGGGAGGATTCATGTTTTTTATTCAGGCTTTGAAAGCTCCAGTTCTGAGGAAATACACAGCTGGACTAAGGAAAATGATCTGTTGCATCCATCAGGTGCACAGATCCAGAAATTTTGTTAGTTGTATTTTTGTGTTACTTTCAAACAAAACGGTCTCATGGAAATTAAAACTCAATAGGTGAAACCTGCAATGCAATCTTGCAGTGTGGAGTACTCCTATTTGCTCTTCCAGTCATCCATGCCCTTCTCCAGGGTTTTCCATTTTATTCCTACTTTCCCACCTGATATTTTCTGTCTTCCCACCCTCAACCCACATAAGCAGAATTCCATGGCCATTGAGCACACTCAATCGTCATTGTGTTGCTTTGTGGGGAGGGAGTTCTCCTGTTAAGACTGCTTAGGGTTCCCCCAGGCCTGCTGATAAACTCCTAATGTCAGTCTTTAGCTCTGCATAGTTCCATTTTGGCCACATGAACAACAGCAAAAATTACTGGAAGTAGAGGGAATGATAAACAGTGCTGCTGCTGAATGCTGCATAGTAATGAAAAAGAGATACTGGCTTGGCTCTCTGGTTTAGGTACTGAATGACAATGGAAGGAGGGGATGGGAAGGAAAACAGAAAGAAGATCAGGTAGCCCAAGCTGAAATTAAACTAGTGAGCTGTTGTCATCAGGTGCATACATTCAGTTGGGATCTTGCATATGTACACAGGTAGCGTGAACATCAGCAATAAACAGCAAGCACAAAACTGAGAGGAATAAAGTAACTAATCAACCAGCTGAAAACAGTGCAAAGAATATTAAGCTGTGAAACAAAGGAAAATGCCCCTGGTGAAGAGATGTGTGTGTTCAACTAGTGCTTAAAAATATACTGCATCAGCAGGAGAGCATCCCAAACACCGGATGTCACCAATGGGAAAGTCCTGTATTCACATACAAGTTGATAGGTGGAATAGTATTATTACTGGGAGGGAGGGAGGGGGAAACCAGACACCATGAAGTTGTGTCTTCTCTTGCTGTCAGTGGTCTTTTGGCACTATGATGTCCTTCCTGTGAAAGAGGGAATGCTTCTTCCCTGTGGCTCTTCAGTATTGCCACTTCTTGAAGAGTCAGGAAAATCATGATTAAGATACATTCATGTAATTGTTTCTTTTAAAACTGCTACTGTAAGAAGATTGTCTCCACTTGTAGCAGTTGGAGCACAGGCTGGGTGGAATAAAAGTGTAATGTAATGATGCACCACATTTATTTTCAAATAAACAGTAGAACAGGATGAAACAAATCCTAAATGAGATAGCATTATTTTATTATGGAGGAGCTGGCTAGCTTCTTGTGACTGTATAGTTTGTGCATCCAAATAAATTGGAATCAGTTCCAGTTGATCAAAATAAAAATTTTTGGCAGGGATCAGCACATTGTAGCTGGCTGGACTTTTACAAAAAACGTTTCTGGATCTTCACATCTATATCCAGAAGGTCATTCAAAACGAACTGATACGCTAAGACCCTGTTGGGTGGTGTGGAGCTCTAGTTTCATTTCCTTGAGAAAATCATTTAATTCTTCTGTAGACAGTGACTGTATTTGGGATCAAGAAAGATTATCCTTCTCCCTCACCCCTTGCAATTGTTGGGAAACAACAGTGTGTTATTTTCATTCTTGTAGTGTATAATCTGACTCACTTAAATGAGTGAGTCACCTGGAACTTTTGGTTCTACAGCCATCTTTCTTTGATGTAGCTCTTCTCTGCCTGCAGCATTGCATGGCTTGATCTGCAAAGACTTGCTGTGTAGGTTAACACTTCTTTTCCTCCTCAACAGCTGTTGTAATATTAGTATTCTCACACCCCCAAGTGGCTGAACTTAGGATACATGCTGCTAGTTCTGATCCTCTTGGGGTGGATGTAAGGAACATTTCTTGAGTTGCATCCTTTTCCTTTCATAACTGTGGTAATGTATTAACACAACTCCTTGGTCCAAAAAGCCTTGGAATTTTACAGACTCTGTATGGGTCAGACTCTCAATCTTCAGTTCTTAATGTCCTTTGAACCCTTTGCTTGAGGCCTCAGGTAAAGAACCAATGCCACTGTGAAGTCGTAGGCTTTCATGGCTGGCATCCATAGTTTTTTGTGGGTTTTTCGGGCTGTATGGCCATGTTCTAGAAGAATTTCTTTCTGATGTTTTGCCAGCATCTGTGGCTGGCATCTTCTTTTTCTCTGAAGATGCTAGCCACAGATGCTGGCGAAACATCAGAAAGAAACTCTTCTAGAACATGGCCACACAGCCCGAAAAACCCACAAAAAACCAATGCCACTCTTAGCTGTAGTACAGTGAAAAGGGTATATCGCTAGTATTGTTGCAGCCTCATGGGAATAAAACACATTCTTGCAAATGTACATTTTACCTCAAATTGTTAAAAAATGTGTAAGGTGTGCTAGGCCTCCAACTCTGTCGTTCTTCATTGTCACTGCAGCTGCAAACAAAAAGTTAAAATCTTCTATCCTTTGTCATTGTTTAGAGCAGGAGTCAGGCAATTTTGGCAGGACTGGTGGACAGTTTTCTGCCCTTGCTGCCCTCTGGAGACTGCACAGACTGCCAAAAATGTAAGACCAAACAACAACCAAAACAAGCAAAACCAAAAAACCTTAAGAGGGACCAGAAGTAGATTTTTGTATGTCAAACATGCAAAGAAACCTTGTGAACTTTGTCGCTCCTCGGCTTTCCAAGAAAAGCAGTTGACTTTGGTTTAACCAGAAAAAGAACAATACTTTTTTTTTGGGGGGGGGGGGGGGCAAAAAAGCTAACAGTGCAAAAACAATACTTGATCACTCTTGACATTGACTTTTCCACCTTGGTGTACTTTTTTGTGTAGTTTCAGCACAAATGTTTTAGTAGACAGTGTTGAGAGAAAGTCATATTGAAGGTCATATCTTGACCCATTTTGGCACTTACATACTCAGCTGTTCAATAAAAACTTTATTGTAATGTACTTTTGAATATTTTTCAGGGAGAAAGTCAGGGACATGCAAAATAATTCCATTTCAACCTTGGAATAGGATCAAAGTCCCCTTTCCTCTTTTTTTCTCCGATGAGAAAAGTCTTTGGAACTATATCCTAAGGCAGAGTTCCCCCCCCCCTTTTTTCCCCCCAAGTGTCTGTACAAAATAGCAGGTGTGCCGCTATTTTGCACACCTAGTCAGCATTTTTCAGGAAACTAGAGTGTAACAGTAGCAGCACTGGAGGGGAACTTGCCAGTACAGGCTCTTACTTTCTCAGCTGTGTTTACATAGCCCTTAAGAGAGCCATTATATACCCCCCCCCCCCGATGAATTAGCTCTTCAGTTGCTTCGCAGAAAATCTTGCATGGCTTAATGGACTCTAGAAAGGATATATCTTGTTTTTCATCATAGTCGATCCCTTATGCAAGGTTAGAGAGCCAAGAGAAGTGGCGCTGTATCTCTTTTCCCTTAAGGACTTCTTCCAGCACCTCTTCCTTCTAAATATGCCCTTTTTCCTTGTTTGGGGGCCCTGGCTACTGCCACAATTGCAGCACATGGTTTGGTAACATAACTTGAGCTTCTGAAGGGTAATAGATGCGGATTATTAAATGCAAAAATCAGCTCTTTAAAGAATTTTGCTTTTGGCTAGTAATATGGTACCTTATATTGTTGATTTTCCTTCCTCCAATTTTCACGCCTCACATCTTCTGTATCTAATCCTGCTTTATGCATGATATGTTTAGCATACGAGTTAAACAGATAGCATGATAAAATGTAGCCTTGTCTGACTCCCATGCCAATTGGAAAACATTCTGCTTCTCCATATTCTATCCTAACAGTAGCTTCTTGTCATACAGTTTATGCATCAGGACAGTCAAATGTTGTGGCATACACATTTATTTGGTGGGGTTTGAGAGGTTCATTCCATGGTATCTATAGAACTTCCCTCCAGCATCATAATTCAGAGGAGCAGATTTTCTTCAAATGAGTGGAGTATGTGCTCTAATCCTTTTCCCTTACATCTCCAGACACAGCTTATCATGTTTCAGATTTTTCTTTCATGAAGAAAAGAAACATCGTTTTCTTTGGTTTTTAAGAAGAGAATTTGGGATTGCTTATAGTTCCAAAGTGTTCATTTATACATTACGTAATGTGCCTGAATGTGGGGCCAGGTGGGCTTTGAAAGAATAATAGGGGGATAGTGTGTGTTACTACAGAGATGATAATGGACAAAATGTAAAAGAATCCAAAATACATTTAGAAATCTGAATTGGATGTCCAGTGTTGCCCAGGGTTGTGCTGTTGTGGGTGTTTTCTGCTTCTATAAGTGGCTGAGCCAGTAGCAAATTGAGGGGGTGAGCAGCACATTTTGGAGGGGTGTTAAAAACTGGGTGTATATGGGTTGGTAATGGGATTTGTTATAATGAGATGAGGGAGAGCTCACCTTGGCCACCAGGAAGCTCAGTTGTTTCTGTCTTTTCTCATAATCACGTCTGGTTCAGTCTGTGGTAAGCGCTACAAGAATCGCCCTGGGTTAAGCTACCATTACGCACATTCCCACCTGGCTGAGGAAGAGGGAGAGGACAAGGAAGACTCGCAGCCCCCCACACCTGTCTCTCAGAGATCAGAGGAACAAAAATGTAAGTTTCCTACCCCTTCCAGCACACTTCTGTAAGAAGTTATTTACAATGGTTGGCTTAATTTCAACTGGAGATGAGGCTTGACTGGTACTTGAATTTAGCAGTTATATTTAGGAGTCACACTAAAATAGAAAAACACAGGAATGCCTCTGAGCAGATACCTAATGTCTTTCGTTGTCCCCACTGGATCCAGCAAATCTGAGATTAGGAAATAGTTCACTTTTAGGTGATACATCTTCCAGGCAAGAGTTATTCCCTGTTATGTTTCTCATTTTGCAAATTATGCAGAGCAAGATCAGCAAAATTCATCTCTACCTTCTACTCCACCGACATATAATCATGTTGGTGCTTAACTGTAGTTACCATCCATGGTTAAACTTAGGTTTCAAGTGGCAAGTAAAGGGAGAGTAGCCTTGGCACAGAAGCTGGAGAAGGAGCCAAAGAGTGCTTCTTATGCCACACAGGAGGTATGTGTAAGTTTTCTTTAGTATTAAGGTTAGATTGGGCTGCAGCTTCAGAAGACCTAGTTGGAGGTGGGATGTTTTCTTGCCATTTGATGCTTAAACACCTTCTTTCTTATTAGCCAAGAAAGGCCCAGATGGCTTGGCCTTGCCCAACAATTACTGTGACTTCTGCCTGGGAGATTCCAAGATCAATAAGAAAACAGGACAACCTGAAGAGCTGGTTTCATGTTCTGACTGTGGCCGCTCAGGTATGTGGCTGGGTGGTGGAGGGGCTGGGTCCTTCCAAAAGCTGCTTTGTGTGCTCCTTGTGGTGTGGCTTTGTTCAGTTCCCTGCTCTTCTTGTCTGCACTCTGGGTTGACTGAGTTGCTTCTGTCCTATGTCTTAAGACAGTAGCTGCTTTCAGATGAGCACTGTTCATGTGTCAATTGTAGTCTATTTTTTAAAACCTGTTTTTTACAATAACTGCTCTTCTTTTGGAGGATGGAAATAAATGGGATACAGAAGGCAGTGTTTTTGTCTGCTTGCCTCTCTGCTTTTCCACCTTGGAAGGCAAGAGTAAATGGAATAGAGGGAACTGCATGTTTCATTTCTCTTGTTTGGGAGATTCATCATAACGCCTGTTCTGTTTTGTCCCCACCAGGACACCCTTCTTGCCTGCAGTTCACACCAGTCATGATGGCAGCAGTGAAGACCTATCGCTGGCAATGTATTGAATGCAAGTGCTGTAACATTTGTGGGACCTCTGAAAATGATGTGAGTACCCTCACCCTCATCCCCATCGCAGAGCTGAATCTCCTGCCTCTATGATTGAGATTGGATTCAGATTTGCCCACCTCTGAATAAAAGAGACTAAGATTTAGTAAGGACTTTGACTGGATGAGGAGGAGAAGAAATGGTTTTTGCTGATCCTTCCTCACACTGTCTCCCACATTGGTTTGCAAAAGAGGGTTTTTGCAAAAAAATTAAAAAAATCCACACTGGATTGCAAAAGGGGTCCCTGTTGAGATGCAAATGGATTTTAAATTTCCTGGACTTTGGAAATCTCCCTATAGCCACATGGCCAGGAGGAGGAGGAGCCTGCCTGCAAAAGATATCCTCCCCATCATATACCATCTTAACTAAAGACTGAAAAAACATGTAGGTATCTGAGTAACATCTCCAATTGTTTTTCTCCTGTCTGGTTTGTAACATCTTGCCTGATGAAGAAGCCCATGGAGCTTCGAAAGCTTGCAACAAGTCTATTGTGCATTTTGGTTGGCCAACAAAGGTATCACTGATGGATTTTTGTTTGAATTTGTCTCCCACGCTATTCTGGAGGGTTCTCTGACCCTCTTCAAAAGCTTATTGGAAAGCACATGGGGGTTGCAGGTGAAAAGAGGCATCAGTGAAAATTATTTGCCTAACCTTCACCTCTGGAAACATCCTGTGAGAAGAGTTCCAGTACATTTCATAATGAATGAAGAAATACTTATTTTTGCTTGCTCACCATGGCCATGCCTGACTGCAGAACTCCTTCAGACTAGTCCTTAATTCTCAGTCTAGCTGACCCCATAAGGTGGTTGCTAAGTCGTCTCATAAGGTGTGTGTATTGGGGGTCAAGGGCTGCTGTAAACACCTGAGACAGCGGGGTGGGATGTCAGCCAGATGGACAGAACCATAACACCATTAGAGTAGGGAAAGCCAATGTCCATGGGGTATTGAATCTCCCCCGAACCACCCCCCATCCCAAAGGAATAATCTGCATTCTCCTTTTTTGTCTTCATCCATTCCTCCCCATCTTGCTTAGGACCAGCTGCTCTTTTGTGATGATTGTGACCGTGGTTATCACATGTATTGCCTAACACCACCCATGTCAGAACCACCTGAAGGTAAGTGCTGCTTAGTTCCCCATTTCCCCTCCATGTTTTCACCTATGTATAATTTTGAGGTCTGAAGAAGGCAGGAGCATGTACTGAGGAATAACACAATGTATATGACACAAGATACATGCAGAAATCACATTGCCAAATTTGGGGCCTTTAAATGCTGTTATGTTCCCGACAGTAATGGGACATATGTTTGGAGAAAAACACTGCATGCAGCATGACATAGCAAAGGTTGCTGATGTGTAGCAAGCAATTTACTGACTCATTTCCTGAGCCACAGCTGACTTGAAAGAATGCTTCCAGCAAGAGGCCCACAGTTGGTGTTAATCTTAAATTGCCTGTTAATTTTTACATCATGGAGGAAAGGAATTTTGAGGTCAGAGTTCAGGCTTCATAACTACACTGCATCAGACAAGGAAGCAATCCTTTTGCTGCATGTCTTTAGACTGAGGCTTGAATACTTGCTATTGAGGGGGTCTTGAATTTAAATCTAGAGAGCCTTGATTCAGTATGAAGCAGGTATGCACATTCAAATACTTGAGAGACAATGTGCATATGAAAAAAAAGTGCCTGTGGAACGACATGGTCAAGTTGCTGTTGGAGCTAAACATCAATATATTTGCCTACCTTCTTCACATCCTATTGCAGTCAGTGCACCCCAGCAAAGCAGTAATTGCATATGGAAAGAAGCAGTTTCATTGACTGAAGATGCTGCCTCTGTCCTTTTACCCTGGGCACATCAGAGAATTGGGCCCAAGTATCTTTCTCAAACTGTTGAGACATATACTTGTTTGGTGTTTGCTAGCCAAGGTTAAGACAGTATAGCATGGATTGAAATGTATGTTAGTGTATGATGTGTGCTCAGTTAGAGGGTGTCCATTAGTTAAAGAGATAAGCAAAAGGTGTCTTATCTGCCAGTCTCATAAATGAACCTCAGCATTTCTATCCCATAGTTTCCCCAACAAACTCAAAGCTTTGTGCATAGGGCGATCTAACCTCTTCCTCACTTGAACTTTGCAAAATGGGTGTACCACAAGATCAAAAGGTACCCAGGCTTTTAAAATCTCCACCCATTATGCTGCACTATTGCTTATTTAGGCAATATCCCTCATCCAGATGGTAGAATAGGAACAAAGTGGGAGAAAGCATTCATTTTGTAAGTGCACATGACTATTCCAACTACATTTCTTCCCAGAGGTATCTGCATAATTTGGAGACTACTTCCCTCTACTTAGATGCTTTGGTTTTGCTCTCTTTGTCTTTAAAGGGAGCTGGAGCTGTCACTTGTGTCTGGACTTGCTGAAGGAGAAAGCCTCGATCTATCAGAACCAGAACTCCTCCTGATGGGCTTTGGAGCTGCAGAGGAGAAAGGGAGGTCAAAAGAAGAGGCACCTTTGGTTGTCTGCTGCATTACAGGGCTCTTTGTTCTTCTTTCTTTCTTGATTTAGTCTTCTGTTATACAGCCTCCTGCTCTTCATCCTTGTCTCCTTCACCAGTTGGATCAGGTCTCTGCTAACTGTCTCCATCCTGTGCACAACAGTTTGAGGGTACAATCCCCCATAGCTTCTGCCCTAGGTGTAAGGAATTCATGGCCCTTTTCCTTGGGAGGCTGAAGCGCCCATGGCTGTCTCAGAAGCACCAAATGGAGATCACTGTTATCTACAGCCTTAATACTCCAGGAGAAAATCTTCAGTTGAGCTGGGTATACACCTTGCAATGCGTGCTCTGAGAAAGGCAGTGCCTTTCATCTCACTAACATCATGCTATTCTGTCAAGAGTGAACTCTCATGCTTCTGTCTTGTGAGCAGAGCTGGCAACTTAAAAAAGAAAATCTGTTTGAACTTTATTATTTTTTTTAAATTTCCCCCCTGTGTTCCAGTACCACCCCAGTTGGCTAAAATAGTAACAAAAACAGAGGCTTCTGAGTCCTGCCCATTCTGGTCACCTGCATCTCCTTAAGAAAATAGTTTTAACCCCAACATGGTTGACAGTTGATCCAGTACCAGTCTAGAGCAGCCTCTTAATTCCAAGAAAATGCTGCATAATACTTCCTGGTGGAAACCCAGCCTTGGACTTCAGCTGTGAAAAAGAACTCGGCTCAGACAGGTATGAAAACAAGGTGACTGTTTTTCTGGCTTGGAGAAGATCTTGTAAGATTTGCTCTCACTCTGATGGAGGCTGGATTTGAATCCAAAGAACTTTTTTAAAAAACACAAAAGCGCCCTCTCCTTTTTTCACAAACCCACAGAACTATAATATTTTTAGCCAGGACTGTCATGGGGTTGGGGAAAGCCCTTTTTCCTCAAGAGCAGAGAGTGAGCTTCAACACTTTTCTCCATCCTATTTAAACATGTTCCTAACCTGTGGGGGTTTTGACCACAGCTCTAAGGTGGCATATCTGTGTAGTGGTGGATTTTAATAATGTTTTTAATCCCTGGAGAGCCTGTCCTGTTTCTTGCTTGCATTTTAGATTATTCCTCTTGTATTACACTTTTTTTTCCTATTGGCATAAATAGCTTTGCTTATTTTAGGACCTCTACGGGAAAATGTGTTGCTTGGAGGGTAGAGAGTGGATGACCTGTATGGGTGGTTCTTTACTTACTTTTTTGAGGGAGCATCTTCCCCTTCTGTTAAGCAGCAGAGCTCAAAAGAGACCATCCCAAGGCCTTTTGTCCATTTCCCTACCCTCCGTGCATTAGGTGCCTCTCTGGGACTTTGGCCACTGGTCACTCTACCACCTTGTGTGGACAGCTACTTTTTTTGGGGAGGGGGGAATCTTAGCCTTACTTCACTTCTGCCAAGTTTTGATTTGCTGCAACATATGTGCATGCACACACAGATGTGTGGGAGTTAGGCAGTATGTGGTGAACAGTTAGATTTTTCAACCCTTACTGCTGTCTGGTGAGAATCTAATGGGAGCTGGCATGCCGGAGTGAATGACAATGATTTCTCACTTCCATCACCCGCCTGACTTTTGCCTCCACGTTGGAGGAATTGGTCCTAACAAATGACATTTGACAAGCCCTTCTTGATTCTGACTCTTCCTTTTTAAGAAATGGCAATTGGAAGCGTGTTCCCTCTCTTCCCCCCCTCCCCGGAATAGGGTTCTGTGTAATAATATATTAAATATGTGCCTGTTTTTTCTAAGACTGACTTCAGACCTACCTCCAAAAGCCCTTCCCCCTTGATGCATCCTTCCACACTCCTTCAAACCCATATTCCCTTTTCTTTTGCAATAGGTGGTTCAAGATGGTTAAGGAGACTGGCAGAGCAAGAAGGGGCTACTATAAGTATTATGCTTCTCTAGGTCATGAATTCAAGTTTAGCCCAGATATGGATGCTTGAACGGTTTGGGGATGGATGCCATCTTTGTCTTTGTTCTCACCACACTGCTAGATAGCATATATCTCTGGAGGGAACTAGCTGTAGGGGAGAAAGGGACTCTTTGGCAATGGGATGGGAAGAGTTGACCCCTTTGCCTCTGTGTTATGCCAGGTCTTCTTGTGGACGAGAGGAGTTCAGGTTTTAAACGTCATTGTTTTCCTGGGAACTCTTTGGGATTCACTAGGGATGTCAAGAGAGGTCTCCAGGTTGCGGAGAAGGTAGCATCGTTGTGTACTTACATAACCCTGGGTCTCCTTAGGTCCACAACCCACAAAAGGGACCTACCTAGTTTCCTTAATGTTGCACTTGATTTCTCTCCCACAGTTGGCTGGTGCTGTTTGTGGAGCTGGGGGTCGACTGGGGAGAAGGTAGTTGGGTGCACAAAATGTGGAGCTGCCAGTGGGTTGTTGTCCCAGCCCCAACTGGGGGGACATGTCCTCATTCAAAGCATCACGCCTGTGTCTTAAAACAAACCACAAAAATCATTACCTGAATAAATACACCAAAATGGCTTGTTTGACTTCTCTTTTATTGTAGTCTTACTGTCTGTGTGGTGGGGATAGTTTTTAAAAATAATAATAATAATCCATGTGCAACCCCTGCTGCATTGTGAGAATTTCATGCTCAGGTTAGTTATGTTTGTTAGGTTGAGGTAGGGTGGGATAAGCCTTAGAAAAAGCGAGAGCGAGAGAGCGAACAGGTTCAAGTGTCTTACATTGGCTTGGTTCAGTGCTGCCTTTTGTGGCATGGGACAGACCTCAGTTTCTTTACCTTGCATCCCTTCTGTTCCTAGGGCACTCAGGAGGCCAAAATACCTCAGCGCTTTTGTTTTAAGTGTCTGCGAGTCAGTTTTGCAGCCCCTTGCCTCTGAGTTGTCGTCCTTCCCCTATTTTACATCCCTCCTTTCTCCCCTTCCTCTTTCTGCCTTTTGATTTTGATTGCCTTCCCTTCCCTCGGATTTCATTTTACAAATTTGGAATTCATTCACGGCTTTCTTTTTAAAGAGACGTTCTGAGGCTCTCCTCCCACCCATCTTTTTATTGCCGTTGAAGCTAAAATGTGTTTTGGCTTTCTTTTCTTTTCTTTTTTTTTAATTTTAAGGTACTGTAATAAACATTAGTGAATAAATATCATTTTTACACTGAAGAATGCGCTCTCGTTTTCTGTCCTGTCTTCATCTCTCCCCAGGTGAGGCTGTTAAGTGAATAGGAAGATTTCAGATTAAGGTAATGTTTTGCCGGTTTAGAAAATGTTCTGGGATGCTAGGGGTTTGTTGTTAAATATATGGCTTGCATTACGTATTTTAAACTGTGTACTTAGGAACATTAATTGAGTGTTGGACTACAGCTCTGGAGACCAGGGTTTAATTCCCAGCTCAGCCATGAAACCCACTGGGTGACCTTGGCCAAGTCACACACTCTCAGCCTCAGAGGAAGGCAGTGGCAAACCTCTGAACAAATTTTGCCAAGAAAACTTCATGATAGGGCTGCCTTATTTTTGCCATAAGTCAGAAATGACTTGAAGGCACACAACAGACATAATTTGGACATAGCAGGACTTCTGTGTGGCCACCAAGAGGCAGCATACCCTCTTTCTCTTGTTTGGCACTTGTTGCATGCCTTCAAGTCATTTCTGACTTCTACAGGGAAACAAATATGGCCTTTAGGCTTTCTCTTAACAGCATGCAAAATACATAGAATATAAGAATTACAAAAATCTAGTAATACAGAAATCGATCCACGAAAAATCTGGTATCGTTAAAATATTTCAGACACATTTTGGCTTAAACTGTTTCGAGATACAGTTTGGAAAATCATCAGAGTAGCCTTAAAAGTATACTAAGAAAGCTAAACCTCATTCCAACTTTCAAATATTAAACTGCCAAGCTGCTGTTCTGTTCCTTATATGTTTGGATTGCCTTGTCTGGGAAGGAGACTGAAAAGAGAAGGGGCTGCTCGTGAAAACTTCATCTTTTTGGCTTAATACTGGAAAGCTTTGTCCCTCTTAGTATATACATTATTTATGCTTATATTGTAATAATTTTCCAGTCATTTCTAGTTGCTTAGTCACTAACATGGCTATATCTTTGCATTCTCTCCAAGGTGTCAGGAAAGAAATTATCATTAGTTACCTGATTCGCAGGTGCAAACTTGATAGGCTGCAAAAAAAGCCTTGAATCCATGCACTTGCTTTTACAAAAGAATTCACAGTAAAAGCATTCAAGGAAGATGGTGGAATCTCCTTCATTGGAGATTTTAAAACAGGTTACGTAGCCAACTGCAAGGGATGCTTTAGGTATGGATTTCCTGCACAGTCGTTGGACTAGAAGGCCCTTACTGTTCTTTCATGCCAGGATTTGAGCATTCAGATGCTTCTGGTACATCCAGAGTTGGATTTGGAAGAGGAGCAGGCCTGGATGTGTTGCAGTCTTGTCCACTCTATATGGTGGTCCAGTAGAGGTTCAACTGACCTCCATTTCTGGTTGACAGCTTGGGACATTGTCAAGCAATTGGCAAGAAGACATAGTATGTGGCCTGTTGCAAGCTTGGTTTGGAGACATCGCTGCAATATTGTCACAATCCTGGCATGAAAGAACTGGGGCAGCTTCAGGTGATAATTCTGCACAAATATTTCCCAGTTTGGGGTACACTAATGTAAATATGGACTTTGACATAAAACCAACAGCTGTAGACCAGTGGACCACAGCATCCTACCAAGGAGGAAGATGAAGTTGCACCAGTAGCCCTTGACTGCTAAAATCTGCTCCATTCCCTTGCCTGTTTGGTAACCAAAGGCCTATCTAGTTTCTCTCCCTCTTCTACATTTCTTACATATCTAGGCAGACTTGTTTATTAAGGCATACTTATCAGGGAAGGGGAGAGCTTATAGTTGAGCGGCATTGGTACTCCACTCATGGTGAGAGCGAAGGTCCAGCAGTTGGGTCCTTGGTTGCTCTTCCCTCTGGCTACCAGATTTGGAGAAATCTGTTGGAAACTGGACTTCTGGTAACACTGGAGAGTCCCATCTCATCCGAGTCACAGCCCATCTCCATATTGTTTACGATTTTAAAAAAATACATTACACCCCCACCCACCCCAAAAAGAACCAGTCTTCCATCCAATTTATTTCTTGGTATTTTGGGCAGTCTGTGTAGCTTATAGGGATCCTGGACAGCTCTCAGTGAATCTGCCTAAGTGAGGAACCACTCCCTAGAGTTTTCTAGGCTCTTGTTCATACTGTGTTCATCCATGGAGATGGGCAACCCATGGCCTGCCAACTTTGCCAAGGCAACAAACCCCCTTAGTCCTAAACACAATGTTGGTGTGGATGATGGGAGTTGGTCCAACACCATCTGGGGACCACAGGTTTCCCATCCCTGCTTTAAGCTTACCAACATGGCTTCCATACCTTGCATTCAAAATTTCCAGCTGAATAGACCAGCAGAGTGGTCCTCCCCAGGAAATAGACCCACCAATTCTTGGTCCCCTTCCTTCAGTGACGCTGACCCCCACGGCACTGCAACAGCCTCCGGAACGTGGTCCGGAAAGACCTGTTGCACAGGGCGTAGCACATGGGATTGACGGTGCTGTTGACATAACAAAGCCAGTAGCCCAGCTCCCAGAGGCTTTGAGGGATGCATCCCTCGCAAAAAGTCGAGACCAGCACCATGATGTTGTAGGGTGTCCAAGTGATGAGGAAGGCCAACAGGATTGCACTGAGTGTCCGGGCCGCTTTCTTCTCCTTCATCAGCGAGAGGGTTTTCCTCTTAGAGAGACGACTCCTCTTCCTTCTCTTCCCTGCACTCATGACTTGGTTCTTGGCCATCACTGGTGTCCTCTCCATTAATGTCACTTTCTTGAGTCTCTTGTCCAGGCCCAGTGGTTGTTTGGGTATCGCGACAAAGACTTTTCCTCCTACCCAGTCCATTCCGGCTACTGCCTTGGGATCTCGACGCTGTGCCCCTCGTGGTGGCTGCATGATGGCGCCAATCATGGGAAGATGAATGACTGCTGAGCAAACATTGTGAACCTCAAAGGGTTGCTCCTCACCCTCAGACGACGACAGGGAGTCAGCAGATGCCTCTCCTGCCTCTTCCTCTTCGGTGGTGTTCCAGCTACCATTGCTGCTTTGCTCTATGTAAAGATCATCAGTCCTCTGCCTGGCAAAGCAGCACTTTTGCAGTGGAAGTCCTCCCGTGGTTGAAGAAGAAGCAAGAGGATAGGATGGCTCTGAGCTGCTGCTACTACTTCCACCGCTTCCTCCATTCCTAGCTGTTCCAGATGCAACCTCTAGGTTCTTCTTGAATTCTGAGCCCTGCAGTCCACATAGTTCCTTGGCCCTCTTCTGGGTCTCTTGATAGATTCTCCAGTAGAGTACCACCATTATGGTGACTGGGAGGTAGAAGGCAGCAATGGCTGTTCCAAAGGTGATTATGGGCTCCGAGAAGAATTGGATGTAGCACTCATGTTCAGCCACTGTCCGTTTCCCAACAAATTTCTGCCAGAATAAGATGGCGGGTGCCCACAGGATGAAGGAGATCAACCAAGCCATGACTATCATCACAGTTGCCCTCTTTGGTGTCCTCTTGGCCCTGTAGGTGAGGGGATGGGTGATAGAGAAATAGCGGTCAAAGCTGATGAGCAAGAGGCTCATGACGGAGGCGTTGCTGGCCACATAATCTAGGGCCAGCCACAAGTCACAAGCCAAGCTGCCCATCACCCATTGCCCCATGACAATGTAAGTGGTGTACAAGTTCATTGAGATGGTTCCAATGATGAGGTCAGCAGCTGCTAAACTGAGTAAGAAGTAATTGTTGACGGTCTTCAGCTCCCGGTTGACCTTGAAAGAGACCATCACCAGAAGGTTTCCCACCACAGTAACCAAAGAGAGGACTCCGGTTATTACAACGATCAGCACTATCTCCCATAATGAGTAGCCACCTTCTGACGAAGGTTTTGTAGGGTCCAGGGTGCCATTGGGAGAGAGTGGAATACCTGAGAGGTTCATAATTTCACCATGAGGTGCCACCATCGAAGAAAGGGCTCCAGGAAGACATCCAAATGTATACAGGTGATGATCCTGGAGTGTCCCTCAGTCCAAAGGTTTCAACTGGAAGGAAAAGAATGGAAACAGTAGTGAGTTATGGAAGAGGCACTCAACTAGATCAGATCAGCCCCACTGATGAAGAATTGTGTTCCCACAGCAGATGCTTCAATGAGAAGCCCACATGCAGGACATGACTACAGTATTTTAAAAGTAGATTAGATTAGAAAGCAGTGGATCCCTTCCTAATGATCTTTCTTTCTCTCTCTGTTTTGCTCTACAAAATCATCCCCTCCTTTCTCATAGTTTTCTGCAAAGCTCGAAAGCCTCGATTCCGTTTGCCTTTATTTTATTTTATCCATTGTGTTTCTCTCCAATGAAAAAGTTGGGGGGGGGGAACTGTAGGAGCTGGAGTTTGCAAAACAGCATAATCGTCCGCCGTTCCTTCTTTTCAGTGGCACTGTATTGTTCTCTGTTTGTCCTTCTGTTAATATTAAAACTCACGTGTTCAAACACAGCCTCCTCACACCTCGGAGTCACCTTGGAAGATAGCAAAGTTGAGGCATATATATATATATATTCCAAAAATCAAGAAAAGCCTGTAGCATATTGGCAGGGGCCGAACACTCTTGCTATCTCTTTTGCTTTCACTTGAGTTTCTATTTTTCAAACCTTATACCTTATGCTCTTTTCGTCTTGAATATAAATAATTCTTTCCCATGCCTTTCTGCCACATAACTAACCATGACACTATCTTTCTGTGGTGATAAGATTGCATGACCCTGATGAAGAAGCTGCGAAAACCGGAAGGATCAACCATTAAAAAGATATGCAGATGATACTATACTACTATCAGAAGATAGCAAAGACTTGGAACAACTACTGAAGAAAGTGCAAAGGTAGATGCTGGCACAAATGTGGAAAACAGCTGAAGTTCCCTCTATAGATAATTGGTTATATAAATTAATTGAAGCAGCCCAATTGGATAGAATATCTGGTAGTATTGATGGAGAATCTTACTGTAAAAATAAGGAAAGCTGGAATATCCTTCCTTTATATTGAGTAAATAAAATATGGAGTAAATAATCTCAGAAGAAGAATAGAAGTAGTAGATGATTAAGCTCATATATTTCTTTAGGAATTTCAACAAGATAAAATGTATGAGTTAACATTTATTTGTAAAGTAAAAAAGTTGTTAATGATAAAGAATAAGCTTGCAACATAAAGATGGGACACATGGAAGAATTGAATTCAAATCTATGTCAGATCCTAGTTGGGGGGGGTAGGAATTGTAGATAAAAAATTCTTTGTGCAAAGGTAGATCATTCAGAAAACAAAAATAAGGACCACAGATAACTTACATAACTTTTAAGTAAACAGTGAAGACACTGTGAGAATGAAAGATTTTCCATGCATTAGCTCAGCCATGAATTAAAATGGGGACTGCAGTCAAGAAATCAGAAGAAGGCTAGGACTTGGAAGGGCAGCTATGAAGGAACGAGACAAGATCCTCAACTGTCAAGGGATAGCATTGAATACCAGAGTTAGGATTGTCCCTGCCATCGCATTTCTATTTTCTATGTATGGCTGTGAAAGCTGGACAGTGAAGAAAGCTAATAGGTAGGGAATCAACGGAAATGTACCAGAGAAGAGTTATATGGATACCATGGAGTGCTAAAAAACACACACAAATAAATGGGTCATAGAATCATTGGAAGAGACCATAAAGGCCATCCAGTCCATCCTCCTTGCCATGCAGGAACTCAATCATAGAGTTGGAAGAGACCATAAAGGCCACCCAGTCCAACCCCATTCTGCC
The DNA here is from genome assembly GCA_026167975.1 of Phrynosoma blainvillii. Classification (NCBI taxonomy): domain Eukaryota; kingdom Metazoa; phylum Chordata; class Lepidosauria; order Squamata; family Phrynosomatidae; genus Phrynosoma; species Phrynosoma blainvillii. Next base: position 11,761,744 of record JANUYF010000016.1, read on the forward strand.
ATGCAGGAACTCTCAATCAAAGCATCCCCAACAGATGGCCATCCAGCCTCTGCTTAAAGACTTCCAAAGAGCCCAAACTCTTTCTAGAAGCCAAGATGACTAAACTGAGGCTGTTGTACTTTGGCCATGTCATGAGAAGGCAGGAATCATTATAAAAAAAGACGAGGATGCTTGGTAAGGTAGAAGGCAATAGGAAAAGGGGACGACCGTGTTCCAGATGGATAGACTCAGTCAAGGAGCCCCGACTTTGCAAGACCTGAACAGGGCTGTTGAGGTCAAGGTGACTTGGAGGTCTCTCATTTATATGATCACTGTAGGAGTAGTCCCAAAAAAAAAAAAAAGTTCCCATTCTCTTGGTCCTGTTTTCTGCAATCCATATGATTGCATTGGCTGTTTTAGCTGCCGCATCATAACTGGTGGCTTATTGACTTATAGCATTATAAAAACTCCCAATAAATCTCATGGGATGCCTCAGCTGTGGGGTTACCTAGTAAGAAGTGGGCAAGTTGCAAGTCCCCATGTTAATGCTCTTGCCGTGAACGCTTGAGCATGATGGGGAACTAACAACAGCACTTCATGCCTTAGCATAGGAGGCCCTGGATGGGTGTTAGCGCTCTGCACCCTGCAAGGGCTCTGAGCCAAGTCCTGATGCCGATCCTGGGCAAGTCACCATCCCAGTATTTTCAGAGCTAGGGAGTCATTTATCTAGCCTTCTCCAAACAGTTTATAGTTAATAAATTTCTACCAACTTGGGGAAAGAAGTGCGTTCCAAGAGAGGAGGAGGAGGCGGTCAGGTGCCTGCAGAGAGAGTATGGATCAGACCAAGAGTGGCCAAGAATGCTCCCTCTCTTGGGCATCTGTCCATTGGTGGGAAATATTTATATTAGCCTTGATGGATGGCGTTCTGGATGTCATCACAGAGGTACGGATGAGGAGCAGCGTCCCTCCTGCCATCCTTTCCCCCCCTCCTTCTGTCTTTGCAATAAGAAGCTGAAAGGTTCCAAGAGATGCACAATGTACCGTCTTAATTTATAGGTTGCCTTTGGGCTCTGTAAGGACATCCCTGCCGTTTTGATCTGTAGGGACACTTTCCCAGCCTACAAGGTCCCTTGGTCCCAGTCTTCCTCCCTTTAGTGAATTGCACTATTTAAATTGTGGTCATGATTTCCACTCATGCGCCTATGTCAGACTGTGCAAATCTTATGCAAAGAAACGTCCTTTTTGGTGACGCATAAGTAGTCAGCTGCTATTTTCGCCATTGCTTTCTGCATCTGCTATGGCACTGAAAAAAAATATTTTAGTAATGGCACTAGTGTTTGTGACTTCTCATAGCTGCTCGTGGGGTATTTTAAGGTAGCCCCTTATTAAGATCCATGAGGACTGGAATCTTTCTTTTTCAGAGAGGGACCTTTTTAAGAGAATTGTGGCAGAGCACACCACTTACATGCAGAAATGCCAAGTTTAGTCTTTGGTTTCCCCAGGTAGGGTTGAGAAAGGGTCCCATCTGAAACTCTGGAGAACTAAATAGATTTATGACTTGGTTCTACATTCCTATGGAATGCAAAGGGATCTTGCAGTACCTTTGAGACTAACTGAAAGTTGGTAGAATGAGCTTTTGTAGACTCCAGCCTACTTCCTCAGATGCATTTGCAGAGGTTCAAGTCTAGGAAAGCTCTTGCTGCCGACTTCTCTCTTTCTTCCAGTCTCAAAGGTACTGCAAGATCCCTTTGCATGCTGATTTTCCAGACTAACATGGCTATGTCTCTGGATTCTTCATTCGTAGAAGGGAGTGAAATCACAGGTTGATATGAACCCACTTTCCCCTAGAGTGATCTTGGAGCACCTTTGAGACTCACTGAAAGAAAGACGTTGGCATCATGAACTTTCCTAGACTTCAGTCTACTTCCTTTTGGTCCAAATGCATCGGAGGAAGTAGACTGAAGTCTAAGGAAAGCTCCTGCTGCCAACTTCTTTCTTTCAGTGAGTCTCAAAGGTGCTCCAAAATCTCTCTACAGACCGATTCTGCAGACTCACACCTGTATCTTTGAATTCCCCCATCTCACTTTGGTCTACAGGTCCCCCATTAGGAAGAAATCCCATTCCTCTAAGCAGGAAAGTGGCATACACACGGATGAGTCAAAGCACCAATGTGCCTTCGCAGGAACCCTTAGCCTCTCCAGTGTTTTGAACCTTGAGGAGTCTGCTGGAGTGTGTTCTTTCTCATGCCGTGTGTTTATGGAATAAATCCAGAGACTGACATGTCGCCCTGCCTTGACTTTGCCTCCAAGTTTGCTCCTAGAAGGGTTCTGTGTCGAGGTTTCACAACTTAGTGAGTGGGTAGGTGCTTCTAATGTCAGGAGAAGATGCCTTGCAATTGGCGGAGATTGGAGGTGGCGACGTTGCCATAGCTGGCCAGCTAATCATTCCTTGGCTGATACCTGTTGCTTTGCAGTCGTTTTGCTTTCTTGGTTGCTAGCAATTTCATTTCTTGGTCTGTTTGTCTCACGCTTTTTCTCTGCCTAGCTCTTATGCTGGAGTTTCATAAGGTACAGCATTTTAGTAGCAGCGGATTATAATGTGCGGCATTTTAGTGGCAGAGGAGCATCATGTGCGGCATTTTAGTAGCAATAGGTGCATAAAATACAGCATTTTAGTAGCAGAGGAGCATAACGTACAGCATTTTAGTAGCAATAGGTGCACAATATACAGCATTTTAGTTGCAGAGGATTATTATGTGCAGCAATTTAGTAGCAATAGGAGCATAATGTGCAGCATTTTAGTAACACCAGATTATAATGTGCAGCAATAGGAAACATAATATACAGCATTTTAGTTGCAGAGGAGCATAATGTACAGCATTTTAGTAGCAATAGGAGCATAATATACAGCTTTTTAGTTGCAGAGGAGCATAGTGTACAACAATTTAGTAGCAATAGAAGCATAATGTGCAGCAATTCAGTAGCATAGGAGCATCATGTGCAGCATTTTTATAGCATAGGACTGTCAGCAGCACGGCCATGAATTTGGAGAGAGTTTTGGAAAGTTATTTCTTAGACAGATTGAGGCGTGGCAGATTGAGCATTGACTCTGGAGAGCACAATTCAAATCCCGGCTCAGCCATGGAAACCCACTGGGTGACCTTAGGCAGGTCACACTTTCTCAGCCTCAGAGGATAGCAATGGCACCCCCTCTGTTGCCATCACAGAAAACCACAGTTTCTTTGCAAAGAGGATGGAAAGAATGTGAGGTTTTTTTAAAAATCAGGAGAAAATCGGTCTGGTTTGCCCATCTTGGCTTTAAAGTTCTTAAACATCAAGCTGCAAATCTCTGGCTATTTGATGGCATTTCTATCTCTGCTTCACAGTGGTTGTCTCTTTCTTTCTTTCTTTCTTTCTTTCTTTCTTTCTTTCATGGAAAGTGCATCATCTTTAACATCTGTACAGCGATGCAGATGGGAGAGGATTTCGTTCAACTTGCTTTGGGGCAAGACCTTGCCAAAATGTCAAATTGCTTTATGGAAAGAATTTGTTTGTCAAAATCACATGTTAAAGAGGGAGGCAAAAACTGACGGATCGGCCTGTCCTTGCTCCGGGGGATTCCTGTTCCCGGGTTTCAAGATTTGAGACAGAGGAGGAAAATGGGTCTGGGGCTTCTTCCAGTGTTGGGAAGAAACTTGCAAATGCTGGCATGTTTAGAAATTCTTGCAAGTTGAGTGCAATGACAAGTGCGTGGCTCCAAGCGATGCAAAGAGGGAGAGACACCAACATATAAGGGGAAGTGAACCGGAGAAGCCGTCCTATTATTTCTAGGGAATTCTTTCGAACTGTAACATTAACCATCTGCCAAGGAAGACAGCAGCGTTTCCCTCCCTCCCTTTTGCTCCTTCCATCAAACCATGCATGGCTAAGACAAATATATTTGTCCCCTGGCTTCTTCCTCCAGCAAAGATGTTCCAAATTATACAGGAGAAGACAAATACGGATGTTAGAGTCTCAGGGCTACATTTTGCAAAGAGATCTTGTAGCAACGTTGAGACTAACTGGAGGAGGAAACGTAGCAAAAGCTCTCCTAGACTTACTGCAAATACTCATGTATAAGTCTAGAAGTATAGGTCAAAAAATTGACCCTCAAAAACCTGAGTTGACCTTCTTGAAACAGAGGCTGGATGGCCATCTGTCAATGGGGATGCTTTGATTTTGAGTTCCTGCATGGCAGAAGGGGGCTGGACTGGATGGCCTTTGGGGGTCTCTTCCAACTCTATGACTCTGTGATTCTATGATCCATGGGTCAATGGAAGTACTGGACTTTAACTCTTATTTTTTAAAAAAGAAACCATCCCAAGTTGAAAAGCAAGAGTGTAAATCTGTCTTGGAAGCACTGAGCCCCTTCTATTTTCTCATCCATCCAGCCTTTAGTATTTTTGCTGGAATTTTGTAAGTTCTTTGGCATTGTTTTCCTTTGCTCCATCCTTTGTTAGATGCCCCTAAGTTTTACCCTCGACTGATCCATGGGTCATATCAAAATCCATAATTTTGGTCCCAAAACCTGCCCTCGATTTATACACGAGGTCGACTTATAGTCGAGGATATATCGTAATACTTCCTCCGATGCTGCATTTTGCCACCAATGTTACTTCAGTTGTCAATTAAGATTGTCTTGACCAGAAGGGAGAGCCAATGTGGCATAGCGGTTTAAGTATTTGGACTCTGGAATCCAGGATTTGATCCCCGGCCATAAACCCACTGGGTGAACTTGGGCAAGTCACACTCTCTCGGCCTCAGGGGAAGGCCATGGTAAACCTCCTTGGAACAAACCTTGCCAAGAAAACCCCTTGATAGGGGTCACCATAAGTCAGAAAGCTACGGACTTGATAGGGGGTAGTAATAAGTTGGAAACGGAAGGAAACAATTTTTAAAAATTAAAATCAAAAGACGAAATGCATCTGAGGAAGGAGACTTTAGTCTAGGAAAGCTCCTGCTCCCAAATTCTTTCTTTCATTTACTAATAATAATAATAAAATTCAAAGATATAGGGATCTTGTGGCACCTTTGAGACTAAATGCATCTAAGGAAGTAGACTGAAGTCTAGGAAAGCTCATGCTGCCAACTTTCTTTCTTTCAGTTAATAATAATAATAGAGTTCAAAGATATAGAGATCTTGTAGCATCTTTGAGACTGAATGGATCTGAGGAAGTAGACTGAAGTCTAGGAAAGCTCCTGCTCCCAACTTCTTTCTTTCAGTTAATAATAATAATAATAATAATAATAATAATAATAATAATAATAATAATAATAGAATTCAAAGATATAGATCTTGAGCATCTTTGAGACTAAATGCATCTGAGGATGTAGACTGAGGTCTAGAAAAGCTCCTGCTGCCAACTTCTTTCTTTCAGTTAATAATAATAATAATAATAGAATTCAAAGATATAGAAATCTTGTAGCACCTTTGAGACTAAATGGATCTGAGGAAGTAGACTGAAGTCTAGGAAAGCTCCTGCTGCCAACTTCTTTCTTTCAGTGAAACTCAAAGGTCCTGCAAGATCTCTCTATGAATGGATTCTGCAGACTAACACGGCTATGTCTTTGCATTCTACTAAAAAGTCTGGCACAGCCCTCAGGCGTTTGTCCGTCTCTCTTTTACGTACAGACCGAAAAGACCTCCAATCCCACAATCTTCTTTTTCACTTTTTCGCATTACAGGTAAGATGGCGGTAGAGTATCATTCCTCTGTGTTGCGGTTGTTTTTCGGTAGTGCTGACCCAAACAATTCTTTATCATTCAACATTTGTCCAAGAATGACTTTCTTTCTACCAAGCGGAGCTTGTACGCAATCTAAAGATATACATCCTGGAAAGGGAGCGCATGCACCCAGAGATTTATCTTAAAGATCTTCAGAATTCATATTTTGGCAGGATTATGATGCAAAAGGCCAAGGACCCCTATGAGCAAATAGACACCCCATAGGTGCTTTGACACATCGGAGCAAAAACCAGAAACTCGTCCTTTCAAAGATTTGCAAAAAGAAATGGAAAGGACGGCGTCGTGGCGACAGAACATAAATTGGACAACTTTTTGGTCAAAAATGATAAAGAATATACAGTGGTTCCAGGACCCCTCTGTTGATCACGAAATCCGTGGATGCTCAAGTCCCATTAAATACAATGGAAAAGGAAAATGGTGTCTCTTACATAAATTGGGGGAAAAATCAAGGTTTGCTGTTTGGAATTTATACTTTAAAAAATATATATTTTCAAGCCGTGGATGCTTGAATCCGTGGATAAAAAAAATCCGTGGATAAGGAGGACCGACTGTAAGTAACAAACCAGAGAGACGTTTTTTAAAAATCTACCATTATTTAAATCCAAGAACAGATAAAAGATGCTTTTACAAACCAGATTAACTAAGGGAAGAACTCATGTCACATACCTGAAGATATGCTTAATGAATGTAGAAGGGGGAGAAAAACCTTAAGAATATTGGACTATGTTATACGTGGCAATTTTCTTACTGTAATTGTAGGTTTTGTTATTTGTGGTTGTAAAAATAAAGAAGGGGGGAGTTAGACTACAAAGCCCATTACCCACGACTTGTTAGCCATGCTGATGAGAGCTGCAAACTGCTCAGGTAACGCCAAAGTAACAAGAAAAGTTTGGGCTGCAAGAAACTTTTGAATTTTCTGGATATAATTCAACCGGTTTTCTTCGCTGTATATTAATGGGGTGTGTCATAAGCCATTGGAAAAAGAAACCACAAAAGTCAGATACATTGCATTATTTTGCTTTACATCACAGGGCTAAAATCACCCAAAAAACACCATTCTTATAGCCTCAGATTGAACCACATGAAACGCATGGATCAGATACATTGCTAACACATGACATCCCAGGATTTTTAGTTTTCTGGACTGAAAAATCCTCCAAAAGCTTCCTTCTTAGAGGCTCGATCGATCCTAAAGACCTAATCGCCATCATTACAGACCTTCACCTTAAGAGTGAAGCTTTAAAAAGCAAAACAGGCTACCTTTTTGGAAGCGTCTGGAACAGTATCCCCTAGTCAAAAGTAAAATAAAATAAAATAATAATTGATCATGTATGGATCAGATCTGTTAGAGACAAGTCCTCACTCTTCGAATAAGGCGTCTCATATATCTTCCATCTATGAATGGATTGGACATTTCTCACTCACCTGCCTTGGTCTAAGCTCAGGTGTTTTCTTCTCACGGCCCATTCAGGTGGAAACGTCTCCCGGATCCTGGTTCCTTTGTTGTCTATTGCCTATTGCCTAGCCAAGGGTTTTTGATCTGTCTGGGAAAGCTGGAGCAAATACAGGAGGCTAAAAATATCCAGCTCTCCGATCAATGGTTCACCTCTCCTCCGCTCCCTCTGCTGGATATGATACCCAGAAGCTGCGGACTTTGTGCAAAGATTTAGAAGATGGGTGCAGACTTTTTAGGGTCGCCTTCCTCTCATGCGCCCACCCTGGATTTTTGTAAATTTTGAAGATGGGTGCAGAGCCGTCAAATATGAAATGGGACCCTTTCTTAAAAAGGGGGAGAGTGAGAGAAGAGAAGGCGAAGAAGCAACACAACAAATGCATCGGTGGCGCGTCTTGTTCCAAGGAGGGATGTGCAACCTTGTACATCTCCATCTTGTTTATACATCTCCTCCCTCATCCCTGCTTTCTTTTTTTACAGCTCCATATAAGCAAACATTCCTGACTCTGGCCAGATGCAATGGAAGACTTGGCTCAACGGTGGAGCTAAAGAGGAAATTTCAGCAGGTGCATCTTGTTATGTCACAATGCCGAAATATTCCTCTCCAAAATTGGTCTTTCTCTGCAACGGTTATACATGAGGTCGACTTATAGTCGAGTATATATGGCAGATGACCTGATTAATATATGTAGCATCATTCTAAAACTTTTTCGCTTTCTTCCTAGGCATAGCCAAAGGTTTACAAATACAGTCACCCCTCCGTTCTCATGGACTTCGTGTCCATGGTTTTATATATTCACAGAAGAGTGACCTCCATTTAAAACAATGGGGTGCACTCCCAAGGAGGTGCCCCCCATTCAAGCCTATAGGGCTTGAATATTCACAAATCTCCATTTTCACGGGGTGGGTGGGGGGTGGTCTGGAACGGATCCCCCGTGAAAACAACGGTCCAACTGTACTAAGTCAACCACCTTTCTCTTTCCTAGAGGGCAAACCATCTTTAAACCATCTTACCTCATTAAAACCAACCATGGTTTGTACAAACCATGGTTTGCACTGCATGTAGGAATGGGATCGTAAACCACATTTTATGTTTCAAGTGCCATGCCTGGGGAAAGTACCTTTAGGGCTCCAGCTCCCATAATCCCCATACTGGCTGGGGATTATGGGACTTACAGTCCAAAAGTAAATTTTCCCATGTTCTGAGTTGAAGAACAAAGGCATGGACCTGGAGACCAGGAGATCATTTCTCCGATCTCCGTTCAGAGGACAAGGAACAGCTGTAATCTTGAAACGTCTCTCCTTTGTCCAGTGTGACACCTGTTTGCGCAAACTCGATGTCGCAGGGGCCAAGATGGATGGGGTGTGCTGGCCATGGGACACAGCTGGGCTTTTGGCAGGGGTTGCTGTGTTTTTGCAGGAAAGGAAAAGATCTTGGCCATGGAGAAGGTCTATGGAGGGGAAAAATGGAAACAATCATGTGTTGTGTTGCATTGCATTTCTCTGCCGGTATCCCATTGGCAAGGCCTGGGTGTTCTGTGTTTGCATCCAATGCACAATTTGGCATCTCTCTGCACCTTTTTTCCCCCGTGTTCAACAAAACCAATTTTTCTTCCCCTTTTTCTTGTTGCGGAAAAAAGGTTCTGGGGTTGGAGGAAGGAAGGAGCCGCCTGCTGAACTTGCTTTCTCGCAGCTTGGCGGGATTTCTGCATGTCACTGAACTTCTCATCTCTCCCTTATGATGGTGCAAAGAGACCTTGTAGCACCTTTGAGACCAACTGAAAGAAAGAAGTTGGCAGCGTGAGTTTTCCCAAATTTCAGTCTGCTTCCTCAGATGCGTTTGGTGAAAGTGTGAACTTTTGCAGGAGCTGCCAACTTCTTTCTTTCAGTAGACATTAAGTCTACGAAAGCTCCTGCTGCCAACTCCTTCCTTTCAGTGAATCTCAAAAGGTGCTCCAAGATCTTCTCCTTACTGGTTTTACAGACAAACACAACTATAACTTTGAATTCTCCCTTGTGATGGCCACTTAATTTTACAATAAAAAAGGAACCCTCATCCAAAATAGATAAAGGCTGGAATCCTGCTGATTTCTGTTGTATACTTTCAAGTCGTTTCCACCTTACGAAAGCTCTAACATGAATCTATCACGGGGTTCTTTTGGCAAGATTTGTTGAGAAGGATTTTGCCACCATTGCCTTCCTCTGCAGCTAAGAGAATGTGACTTGCCCAAGGCCACCTAGTGGGTTTCCATGGCTGAACAGGCATTTGAACCCAGAATCCTAGTCCAGCATTCAATCCACTACACTATATGAGTTGGCTCTGTTGGAGTCTTATGCATGGGTTAGCCAGGATTTGAGATTAACATAATCCCTTCATGGAGGGAAGTGATGGTGGAAAGCTGGACCTAGAAGTTGTCTGCATATTGCAAACAAAGGAAATTTCCTCCGGAAGTGGGAACTCTCTTTGTCTGAGGACCTTCAAGTCAATTGTCCAGTCATTCTTGCATATCTAGTCCCATTCTTTTCCCCTGGGAAAGTCACTTAAGCCTCTTAACTCCTGAAATACTGCCTTGGGACCCATTCCTCACTATACATACATGCACTTCAACAATAGCAATTTAGTCCCGTTTGCAATCGGACAGAAACTCTGCACAGAAGCAGACTGAGTCACATTCAACTCCCATCTTCTCCCAGATTGGCTTCAGGATTGGTAAGCATTGTCCATTGCAATCGTTTAATTTGCTATCCACTACTACCTTTTGTTTCTTAGTCCTTGTGTGTGTGCGTGCGTTAATGTTTTGTGTGAATGTTGACATCCCTCTAGTTGTGCAAATAATAAAATGGGGTTGTACTTAGTACTCCGGAGTTCTAGTTCCTGGATCTGTTATACATAGGCGAGAGCCCGGCTATTGTTGCCGTAGCCCTCTCACTGTTCCCAGTTGAGCTAAATTAATTTCCCCATTGAATGCAATTTGTGGGTGCCCTCTTAGGACCCCCTGTAATTTAGGCAACAAATGAGCCACCATTTTGGAAAGGTGTTTATTTAGTCCATTTATATCCCAGCACAGCACCACACACACTTCCAGACAGAAAGCTCCAGGCAGGTCGGGAGGCCATGTTTCCCAGCGGATGCGCTCCTTCTCATTCCACCATCTTAGCACAGTCCATCTTCCTGGGGAGTGCCTCGACTCAGCTTCCGTAGTAAAACCTGTTCTTGGCCCTTGGTGGGGAGGCATTGCTGCGGTGGCTTTCTGTTGGAGAAGAAAGGCAAAAGCAGATTTCAATAGGCTATCTCAACATCACTGCCGACACCCGGATGGTGTGGTATGGGAGGAGGTCAATGGGGAGGGTGATACCACGAGTTACTGCACAAGCAGTGGCATTACAAGGCAGGTGCAAAGGGTGCGGACTGCACCAGGTGACACCTTAAGTGGGGTGACACCATTGCTCCCCAAACATCTACCTTTTGGCAGAAAGGGGCTGCGACATTTGCCACTGTGTCTCTTTAAAATGCTGAAGAGATGGACTACCACCTCTTTAGCCAATTTTAAAGACGATATTGCTTAGGGAAGCTTTCCAGCCTACAACCTGATTTTGACTGTAGATCATGTATATTAATCTCTATCGTCTGATAAGCTGATTGTTTTAGAGTTACTGTATGTGGTTAACGGTTACTCTATGTATATGGATGCATGTGTATGTTAACCAACATCTGTCAACAGATATGGAAAACAAAACGATGGCCAACAGATTGGAAGTGGTCAATATACATCCCCATCCACAAAATGGGAGACACAAGAGACTGCAGCAACTGTAGGACCATAGCACTGATCTCCCACGCAAGCAAAATCATGCTCAAAATTCTGCAACATAGACTCCAACCACACATGGAAAGAGAAATCCTTGAGGTCCAAGTGGAGTTCAGGAAAGGAGGAGGCACGAGGGACCACATTGCGAACATACAATGGTTAATGGAGTGCACCAGAGAGTTCCAAAAGAAAATCAGCATGTGCTTTATAGACTACAGCAAAGCCTGTGACTGAATAGACCATGAAAGGCTATGGAAGGCCCTTAAAGACCTGGGAGTGCCAACACATCTGATAGTCCTGATGAAGAATCTGAACTCAGGACAAGAGGTTACTGAAAGAACAGAAGACGGAGAAACAGAATGGTTCCCAATTGGCAAAGGGGTCAGACAAGGCTGCATCCTTTCACCCGATCTGTTCAATTTATATGCAGAACATATTATAAGAAAAGCAGGCTTGGACACAGAAGAAGGAGGAGTGAAAATAGGAGGAAGGAATATCAACAATCTGAGATAACTAGCTGACACCATAAAACTAACAGAAAACCTCACAGTCCTGGAACACTTACTAAGGAAGATCAAGGAAGAAAGTGCAAAGGCAGACTTAAGGCTGAACATCAAGAAAACAAAAATAATGACCACAGAGCACTTACACACATTCAACCTAGACAATGAAGAAACAGAAACAGTAAAAGAATTCCCATACCTGGGATCAAACATTGAGAGAACTGGGGAGTGGAGTCAGGAAATCAGAAGAAGACTAAGAATGGGGAAGGTGGCTATGAAGGAACTAGAAAAAATCCTAAAATGCAAAGATATACAACTCAGTACAAAAGTTAGAATCATACAAGCCATTGTATTCCCTATTCCCATGGATGGATGTGAGAGCTGGACAGTCAAGAAAGAAAATAGGAGGAAAATCAATTCCTTTGAGAGAATGTGGGGCTGGGGAAGAGTGCTGAAGATCCCTATAGGCCACACAGGAAACCACTACAATGTCCGCAAATTAAGTCTGTGATCTGGACATTGCCATCTCCGATATTTTATTAGAAATACATTTTGAAAAAAATACATAAAGGAAAAAAGAAGAAGAAGAAACTCACCCGCTCTCAACTTCTTCAATGGTATCTGGAAGTGGGACGTTGAGTGTTTCCGGCAAGAAGATGGCGGCGATGCCAGACAGGATTGGGGCCGTCCCATATATGAGCGGTGGAAGGTACGGGAAATATTCCCCCGTCATTTTTACCATTGGTGCCACTATGCCCCCCACGCGAGCCAGGGTACTGCCCATCCCCATCCCGGTCTGTCTGCAAGTGTAGAAAAGAACCTTTAAAGGAGAAACCATAGAACTGTAAAACATAAAGCGTTGATTTCTTTTGGATTTTTCAACATACATTTCATGATTTTGAAAAAGGCAAACAAGAATAGGGTGTGTTTTTATTTTTATTTTGAGTCGAGAGTTTGCTCAAAGGGTTGTAGTGGCTCTAGGGCTCACAGGTGCCAGGACTTTTGGATGAGCAGAGACAATGAGATCCTCTATCGCAGTGATTCCCAAACTCTGGTCCTCCAGATGTTTTGGACTTCTGCTCCCAGAATTCCTGACTGTTGATTAATCTGGCTGGGGCTTCTGGGAGTGGAAGTCCAAAACACCTGGGGAACCAAAGGTTGAGGACCACTGCTCTAACTAAAGGACAGTGACAGAAATGCAAAGAATCTGTGCAAGAAGACCATTGCAACCGCTGTGCATTTCAGTCAAGCTTTCAGAGGAGAATTTCACAAGTTATTTTTGTGCATCCTGTTAATTACAGGGAAGGAGGAGGTATGATTTGGGCTTTCCATCCCAGCCATAAAAATAGTTTGCAGCCAGAGTAAAGTGGAACCAGGGATCACAGGAGAGCAGCCCCCAAAATTGTTCAATAGCAGAGATGATGATACAGTAGGACCTTCGTATCTGCTGGGCTTGGTTCCAGGACCCACCGTGGATACCAAAATCCATAGATTTTCCATGTCCCATTAAATACAATGGATAGTAAAATGGTGGCTCTTATATAAATTGGAAAAATCAAAGTTTGCTTTTTGGAATGTATATATTTTGGGAATATTTTCAAGCCATGGATGCTTGAATCTGTGGATAAAGAATCCGTGGATACAGGAGGTTGACTGTATCCTCTCCTACTCTCCAGGATGCCTGTTCCGGCAGAGTTTAGCTTCAATCCTTGGAGCAACTAGGCTGAGATGGGGAGATGAGGTGAAATCTCCCAGCCACAGCCTCTTGTAAGCCAGCCTTATGCCTGTCCTTATGCGAAGTTCCACTCAACCACCGGTAGGAACATTGTTGTTGTGTGCCTTCAAGTCATTTCCGACATATGGCAACCCTAAGGCTATCATGGGGTTTTCTTGGCAAGTTTCTTCAGAGGGCCATCTTCTGAGGCTGAGAGAGCCATGACTTGCCCAAGATCACCCAGTGGGTTTCCATGGCTGAGACGGGATTCGAACCCTGGTCTCCAGCATCCTGGTAGGGACGTACCTGATCACAGTTGGGTAGAGTTCCCCTGTGTAGAGGTAAAGACAGTTGAAGGAGGATGCGAGGCACCCTTTCCCAAGCACCGCCAAAGATGTCCTCAGCGTCTGCAGATCTTGAGACGTTGGGGGCAGACAGTGATGAAAGGAGGCAAGAGAGACAAAAGGGATGGCATGAGCTTTTCTGTTCAATGGCTTGTTGTTGTTGTTGTTGTTCTTGTGAAACCAATTGCCTAGAGAGGTGGATTCAGATATCCTTGCTGGGGAAGCTATAGCTGGAGGACCTTTCCAATGGCCTCAGGAGGACCTTTCCAATGCTAGGCCTCAGGAGGACCTTTCCAATGCTAGGATTCTATGATCTTATGATATTCGAAGGAGCCTTCCAATGCTAGGATTCTATGATCTCTGAGGGACCCTTCCATTGCTAGTATTCTATGATCTTACAATCTTTGAAGGACACAATGCTAGGATTCTATGATCTTTGAAGGACCCTTCCAATGCTAGGATTCTATGATTTCTGAAGGACCCTTCCAATGTAGGGTTCTATGATCTTAAAATCTCTGAGGGACCCTTCCAATGCTTGGATTCTATGATCTTTCTAGCATAAAGCAGGAAAGCAATCCCAACCCCAGGAATCTCCCCCCCCACACACACACACACACACACCGGTGCTTGTGGGCTGCCAAAAAGATCATCAAAGGGACCATAGCTAGCCTTTAGGCTAACTTCTGCCCTCTCCTGCTCTGAGAGTAGCAAGGGAATGGGAAGAAATGAAATAAAGAGGGGTTCTTGAGAGTGTGCAGAGTGCATTTGCACTGATGATCGGGAACTACCTCCAATTGCACATAACATCAACAGGATCATTTGGGGGATGGCTGGGGTCTGCATGGAAAGGTACTGCAGGGCTCCAGACCTCAGCCTAGACATTGAGGGAACCCAATGGTGAAATCCATCATCTCCACTGGAAGCTGCTCACCTTGGGGCACAAATATATTGGCCAAGATGGCCAGGCCAGCCAAGATGACCGAGGAGGCTTGAGTGGTTCTCCGGCCGATGTAGCTCATGCCAACGGCAGCGGCCAGTTTGGCTGGGATGTCAATGGAGCCAAATGCCACTTGAATCAAGTAGATGCTGAAGCCAAAGTTCTGGAGATCCATGGAAAGACCATAGTAGGCAAAACTAGTAGCAAACCTGGAGTTTGGGTTTAAGAAGAAGTCAGGGTGGTGGTGTTAGAGGATTCAACACAGAAATAAAACCAGTGGGCTGTGGAATTCTGGGAATTGTCATTTGTTGTTTCACCTGAGCTGTCTTGCAGAGAAGCCTAAGTACATGAAAAAAACTACAGATCTCTTTGAAGAGTAAATGCTAATAGGATTTAGAGCAGTGGTTCTCAAACTTTGGTCCTCCAGATGTTTTGGACTTCAACTCCCACAATCCCATGCTGTTGGCCAAGCTAGCTGGGGCTTCTGGGGGTTGAAGTCCAAAACACTTGGAGGACCAAAGTTTGGAAATCACTGTCTTTAGAAGATTATGACAGATATAGAGGGAAATTTTGTACGGAGTTAGACAGTCGTTTTATTAGTAAGTGAAGAAGGCAAAAAAGATGAGCATTAATCTAAAATGTGAAGATAGTATGCATTCAATATTTTTTGCCCGGATTTTTCTTTGATGCTTTGTGTAAGCATGTATTTTATAGTCTACTGCAAAATATAATAATAATAATAATAATAATAATAATAATAATAATAATAACAACAACTCTACAGATCCCATAATTTTATAAAGCCACAGCAGTTAAAGCAGTGTCAAACTGTGAAGTTGAAGGCTTTCTCGGATGGCATCCATGGTTTTTTGTGGGTTTTTCAGGCTATGTGTCCATGTTCTAGAAGAGTTTATTCCTGACGTTTCGCTAGCATCTGTGGCTGGCATCTTCAGAGAATGCTGGCATGGAAGTGAGTGGGATCACACTATACACACACACACACACACACACACACACACAGAGTTGCCCCTCTGTTTTCCTGGGGGATCCATTCCAGACTTTCTCTTCCATGAAAATGGAAAACTGCAAATATTCAATCCCCATAGGCTTGAATGGGGGTGCATGACTCTGGGTGCCTGCGGCCCATTTTATCCCCTTCCATTTGCCCCCCATGAACAGGCGAGTGACACGGACTTAAGCCCATGAAAATGGAGGGGCAACTGTGTGTACACACACACACACACACAAACACACACACACACACCCCACTCACTTCCATGCCAGCATTCTCTGAAGATGCCATCCACAGACGCTGCCGACATGTCGGGAATAAACTCTTCTAGAACATGGCCTTATAGCCCGAAAAACCCACAAAAACGCACAGTGACAAACTGCTTTATTTCTACAGTGCAGATTAGACCTGGACATCTTTTTTTTCCCAACCTCCGGTTTACCGATTCACTACCAAAACGAGGAAGTCTGAACATTTAGTAATTTGGTAAATCACAAAAATTGAAATTTACTATATATACTTGGGTATACGTCTAGAAATTTAAGTCAAAAAATTGACCCAAAAAATCTGAGTCGACTTATCCACGGGTCAATATACGTTCTGTATCTTAACTCTTATTTAAAAGGAAGCAAGGATCCCCTGGTGAAAGGCAAGAGTATAATCTGTTGTGAAAGCAATGATGTTCTCTATTCTCTCAACCATTGATCCTTATAAGTGAGCACAAAGAGTTATGTCTGCTGGAATTTTGCAAGCTCTTTGACATTGTTTTCTTTTGCTTCATCCTTTAGATCCTCTGCTATATGCCCCTAAGTTTTGTCCTCAACTTATCCACGGGTCACAGCAAAATCCATAATTTTGGTCCCCAAACCTGCCCTCGACTTATACACGAGGGCGACTTATAGTCGAGTATATGCAGTAGTTTTGCATTTGGAAAGACATCCAAACTCGGGTTTGTCGCTCCAACGTGGCTGAGAATTTACAATTTACAAGGCGGTGAAATGAAGCAAATGTACCAAACGCTGGAAATGCAGAAGGAGATCCGGCGCACGGTCGGCGTACGGACCAAGCTGACAAGCGTGTGCGAGGTTTGGGCCATGGCCAATTCTTTCTGCATGTTGGATTTCAAAACCTGCGGAAGGAAAAGGAGAAAAATCAGAACTAGCGATGCTGCAAAAAGGCTTTCCTGGATTGTGTCCCAATTGCCACGGTCAAAGGTATGCTTTGATACTGGGTCCTCTGATATTATTTTTTGGGAGTTTTGGAAATCTTGGGCTGTCGCCACACTGTAGATTCAATGTGGTTTTGATGGGGCTTGAATGTGGTTTTTGGACACTCCTTTAACTGTCATGGCTCCATCCTATGGAATCCTGGGATTTGTTTTTGTCCTTTATTTTTTATTTTTTTTAATAAGGGTTTTAAGAACTTTTAAAATAAATTATTTAATATTTATTTAATTATTTAATATTTTAATAAGGGTTTTCTTATTGCATATTTCAATCGTTGCACGCATAAGGTCTCTGTGCTTTTAGAAATATTCTATGATGTTCATTGATGTCGCTTCAACATATGTTACTTATTACAGAGAAAATCCTATAGACTACTTAATATGGTTCGTTATCATTAATGTTGATGATTAGTTTGATGATAGAGCTTCTTTTTTAAGTGGATGGTTTTCTGTTTTCTTCTTTTATGACTTCCTTGGATTAGTCTGAAGGGTGAGACATAATTTCTTCTGCTTAACTACTTCTTTACGTATTAATGTAATTAATGTATTCCTTCAGTGTTTCATGCTTTCTTACATTAGATTGAGATCGGGACATATTTTATTCTTTTAACCATTCATTAGTCCAGTTTATTTCCAACTATAGAATTTATAGAAATTTATTAAACCTTCCTGCTTTTTCTGAGGATTTTTTTGTTTGTTGAACATGTTAATTTATCCATATCAATAACGTCCCATAGGTCTATCAACCATTCACCAATTTGCAAAATTGATTCTTGCTATTGACGAACCCTGGGATTTGTAGTTTTGGTTCGTCTTTGGTTCGGACTTAAAATTAACTGCGGAAGTATGTACGTCATTGGGTATGTTCTTATTATGTACGTATGTTTTATAATATATGGTGGGTTTTTTTTAAAAAAAATATTTGGAAACTTAATAAAAATTATTGGGGTGGGTAGGTGGGAACAAAACCCTGCATATTCCAGGATTCCATAGCATTGAACCACGGCTGTTAAAGGAGTTGCATTGATATTGTAGTTTAGATGCTTGATGTGTCTGCCTGTTTACCTGCGGAGTGAGTTTTTCTCCTTCTTCCTTCTTCCCATTAAACTGGGCTACCTTCTTCAGCATTTTGACTGCCTGATCCACTTTTCCCGAAAGGACCAGCCAGCGCGCCGATTCCGCGAACCACCTGCGCAAAAGAGCCCAATCTCAGGCCGCATTCACACTATGGAGTTTATCGCTCAACAAATGAGCTGGCTTAACTCTTCCGGCTTCAATCCTGGATCCGGGATACATCCGGATGTTTTTTATTATTATTAATTATTAATATTAATCTAAATTAATAGATACATCCGGATGTTATCAGACATAAGTCGCCGCCGATTTAGCTGCTATGTCGCCGGCCGATCCATCCCAGGTTGAAGCCTCGCTCGGCTGGCCAATTTTTGAAGTCGGAAGCTCCCCAACTTCGAAAAAGTGCCAGCTGAGTGAGGCTTCAATTTGGGATGGATTCGGGCGGCGGCATTGCGACTAAATCGGCGGCGACGTATGTCTGATAACATCCGGATGTATCCCGGATCCAGGATTGAAGCTGAAAGAGGTAAACTGGCTTATTTGGCGAGCGATAAGCTCCCAAGATTTAAACCGGTTTGCATATCGGCTTAAACCGATTTATATGTGCCTTGTTCATACTTGATTTGATCTCAGATCCGAACATATTTGATCTGCATCATGGTGAATCGGTGCAATTCAAAAAGAAATACCGTAGTTATTTTGGAAGCAGATCAAATATAGGCTCTTTTGAAAAGAACCGGGTTACAAGCACATTGCACAAATGTGAACGCGTGTCCGATCACAGCCGGGGCTCTGAAATTAATAAAGATTTATATAAATATATATATCCAGAGGTGAAGGGTCTGTAAACCATGCCTTATGAGGAGAGACTTAGGGATCTGGGTATGTTTAGCCTGGAGGAGAGACGGTTAGGAGGTGATATGAGAGCCCTGTTTAAGTATTTGAAGGAGTGTCATATTGAGGATGGAGCGAGCTTGTTTTCTGCTGCTCCAGAGAATAGGACACAATGGAGCAATGGATTCAAACTACAGGAAAAGAGATTCCATCTCAACATTAGGAGGAACTGCCTGACAATAAGAGCTGTTTGACAGTGAAAGATGCTCCCTTGGAGTATGATGGAGTCTCCTTCTTTGGAGGTCTTGAAACAGAGGCAGGATGGCCATCTTTTGGACGATACTTTGATTGTGAGTTCCTGCATGGAAGGGGGTTGGACTAGATGGCCCTTGGGGTCTCTTCCAACTCTAGGATTCTATGATTCTATGATTCTATAGGTATGGTCTTTGCCCATCACTGATTTAGGACTTCCAATTACAAAGGACCTTTAAGTGCACAACCAACCAACCGACAAAAGATGATTCAATCCCACATTTTTCATAATGCACCAACATTTGCTATCCAAACCAGCCGAATTGGTTTGTCGGTGACCGTCGAATTGGTTTGTCGAGGCTCTGGCCTTTTTCAAATGGCTGAGAGATTACGCCTTTACAGTTGCAGGGTTTCCCATGATTGAGGAGGAGATGCTTACCAAGAGTATATGAAAAAGGCAAAGTAGGGCATGGAAACAACAAACTGCAGCCAGCGCCAGTCTGGAAGGGCATAGGCAAGCCCAGGTAGGACGATTTGACCAATGCTTGCGCTATAACTCACTATCGTCCCAGCCACAGTGCGAACTTTGGTTGGTACCCACTCGAGGACTAAAGGAAAGCCAGAGAGAAGAAAGAGAAAGAAGAAATGTCAAGGGAGTGCGGCATAGTGAGTATTCCCCACTGCCTCTTCTCGCTAAGCTTTCAACTTCTTCGCGTATGAATGCAATAAGGGTTCAAAGATATAGCCATGTTAGTCTGTAGAATCAATACGTAGAGAGAGATCTTGTAGCACCTTTGGAACTAGCTGAAAGAAAGAAGTTGGCAGCAGGAGCTTTCCTAGACTGAAGTCTCCTTCCTCAGATGCATTTTGTCTCAAAGGTGCCACAAGATCTTTATATCTTTGAATTCTATTATTATTATTAATTGAAAGAAAGAAGTTGTCAGCATGAGCTTTCCTAGACTGAAGTCTCCTTCCTCAGATGCATTTAGTCTCAAAGGTACTATAAGAGCTCTCTACATACTGATTCTACAGACTAACACAGAGCTATATCTTTGCATTCTATTATTATTATTATTATTATTATTATTATTATTAATGAAAAAATGAAGAGAGAATGGATCTTCTCTGAAGATGCCAGCCACAGATGCAAGTGAAACTTCGGGAATACATTCTTCTAGAACACGGCCTCACAGCCCGAAAAACCCACGGATGCCGGCCATGAAAGCCTTTGACTTCACATTTCCAATGTCCGCTGCTGATTTCTGCACCTCATTCAGCTGCAGTCAAAGGACAGAAGAGCAGCTCGTTTTTCTTTCTTTCTGGCCAGCTGGCAACTCTAGCACGGCACAGATCAGACCTGCCTCAATTGACCAAAGAAGCCTGGCATGTCCCTTTTTCCCTCCCGCCAGCCCACCGAAACCAGTTTCCACAGTCTGGACATCGTGTGACTCCCTTTCCTCCCAGCATGCGCTGAGCAACTCATGGGTCAGGTACGCCAAATCGGAGGGATAAATATTTGTACAGCTCAACAGCATGCTGAGGGCAAAACATTGCTAATGGGGCCAGGAATGCAAGAAAATGCAAATGCAGAAAACACTCTTCCTTTATCCCATTTTGCAAAGAGCAATCTAAGTAGGTGGAAATCCAGTTTTGCCCAACATCCCATTTCTGCACCAAGGAAATAGCCCCTGTTCGATCGCTGCCTATGTGGCACATGATCAATGCATCAATGCATGTTTTTACAACCGTGTTTCTGTGCTGGTAGCATGGCCAGTCTTACTCCCAGTACTTATGGTCCATGGATTGCAACTCCCATCGGTGCAAACATCATGGCCAACTGGTAGAATTCAAAGATATAGCCATGTTAGTCTGCAGAATCAATATATATAGAGAGAGATCTTGTCGCACTTTTGAGACTCACTGAAAGAAAGAAGTTGGCAGCAGGAGCTTTCCTAGATTTAAGTCTCCTTCCTCAGATGCATTTAGTCTCAAAGGTGTTACAAGATCCCTATATCTTTGAATTCTATTATTATTATTATTAACTGAAAGAAAGAAGTTGGTAGCATGAGATTTCCTAGACTTCAGTCTGCTTCTCCATTGCCAACTGTGAGACTGCTTTTATTTTAGCATGCACCAAAGGAATCAAAAGTTAAGGATGCCATACTGGAGGGATACATATCTATACAGCTGAGCAACATACTGAGGGCTATGCCGAGGGATGATGGGAGATGCAGTCCAGCAACATTTAGAGAGCTACAGCTAGCTCATCTCTGCAGCAGTGGACCCTGATCCTTCAAATGATCCTTCAAACAGTAGCAGATTTAAGTAGCTAGTGTGAAAATTATTTTGAAATAGCCAAGAAGGGGGTTATTTCCCCCATGAAGGGGGATAATGGCAGAAGTATCCCTTCTGTTGGGATGCTATATTGGTCACTTAGAGGTCATGCAATGGTAGAAAGGTCAGCCAATGATGCTGTCGCACTGGACATTTTGGGCAACGCGAGGCCATGTTTGGGGGATTCCATGGATCACAAGATCCCACATTTTCCTGGCATACCTATGACATCAGCCCCAAACTAAATAAATTTTAGTTGATTTTCTCCCATGATGGTCAAGAAGCAGAAGGGGAAAAACGGCTCGGAAAGACCATGCTCTCCCCATCATAACCATGGCCATCGGCTTTGGAGGTGGACATTTCTCCATCATAAAACCATACACACACATACACACCCTGACAAACAATTGGACTGCTCCATCAACATGTTTCCGATCCTGCATTTCAGCTTTGAAGCTGTATACCTTTGGCCCTCCATATCTACAGACTGACTATTTTCAAGCCACGGATGCTTGAATCCCTGGGTAAAGAAGTCCGTAGATATGGAGGGCCGAAGGTATACAGCTTCAAAACTGAAATGCAGGCTCAGAAACATGTTGACGGAGCAGTCTGATTGCTTGGAATTGTGAATTCCAATAAGCAAACTTTGATTTTGCCATTTTATATAAGGGACACCATTGTACTATGCCACTGTATTTAATGGGACTTGAGCATCCATGGAGACTGGTATCCAGCAGATACCACTATACCTGTCTGAACAGGGGTCTTTTGGTTCTTACCTAGGGACATGCAGTTCAGGATAATCCCAGAAAGTGCCATACCGACCAGGAAGCGGAAGATGCAGTAAGCGGTGAGACTTGGGGAGAAAGCCGTACATAGACCTGAAACAGCCATCTGCAGGTAGGACCACCTTAACACTGCTTTTCGCCCAAACCTAAAACACAGCAGTATATTATTACCACTCTCAATACAAAGTCAGCTCTTTGGGTGCATTTCTTCCATGTAAACTGGTTATTCCATCACATAGGACTTTATCACACAGAGGAAATCCCATGCAGAAGCAGAAACGGGGTTTTAAATAGGAAAAAACCCCGCAAAAGCGGGTAGATTTTCAGACGACATTGTTTTTAAACTTTCTATATATATATAATATACATACATATATTCCATGAGACCAGATTGGGGAAGGCTGGTGGAAGCCAAAGCAATTTCACTCCAAGGACCCACCTGTCAGCTAAGGTGCCGAACACAAGAGCACCCATCAGGACGCCTCCCATGTAAATCGACTGAGCCATCTGTCTTCTAGTCCGAAGGTTACACACCAGGTCCCACTGCATGGAGGAGAGGAGGCAGGTTGCATACCAGGGGAGGAAAGCATTTCCCTCCAACATTTCATGGACAGAAACTGGGACACGTGTGGCCAAGAGTGTGGTCAAGGTGCAAAAGTGATATAGGAGGATAAATGCACAAGTTAAAAGAAGCCGCAGCTATTTGCTTTTGCCTGGGTCAGCTGGGAAGAGAAAGACTCTTCTCCCCTTTAATGATTTACCACCACCACCTTTTTTTTTTTTTTTTTTTTTGCAAACCACTTTTGCCCTTTGGACTCCATTTGCAGCAATGAAAGTAAGCTGAGGACAAAGGCAGGAGGTTTGTTCAGCTTGCATTCATCTCAGTTTGTGAAAGGCACCAGATCCCACCTGATCTTGGAAGCTATACACGGTCAGCCCCAGTTAGTACTTGGATGGGAGATCACCAACAAATATCAGGTGCTGGAAGCTATATGTCAGAGGGAGGAACTGGCAACATCACATCTTAGTATTCATTGCCTAAGGAAAGCCTGTAAAATTCACAAGTTGACAGGGGACTTCAAGACACACACACACACATAGATATAGATATAGATATAGATATAGATATAGATATAGATATAGATATAGATACACACCACTAGTCGCATCTTCTCCTAGAAAGCAAGCATGAATATTCATACATATTCTGGTGCGTATTTTTCCCCTAGGATGCACATTTCTATAAACTTTTCCTGTGTGTAAATCTTGCAAGCACATCCCTGCTAGGATACTGCTTTTATACATAATTCCCCTAATTGATACATTTTTGTGTGTACTTTTCCTCCACAGATGCAACTTTGTGCACCTTTTAAAATTGTTTGCTGGGTTGCAATATTAGGAGAAGGGCAGATTTCATGGCACAACAGCCCCTGGATTTTTCTTTGATAATTTAGACCTGAAGACTTTATCTGACATCCCTTGACAGATGTTGTTTCTACGCTTTTGGAAAGGTGAGCTGAAACAACTATAGAGATTACTATAGGATGAATCATGAGCCAGTGTGGTATAGTGGTTTGAGTATTGGACTATGACTCTGGAAGCCAGGGCTTGATTCCCCACTCAGCCGTGAAACCCACTGGATGAACTTGGGCAGGTCACACTCTCTCAGCCTCAGGGGAAGGCAATGGCAAACCACCTCTGAACAAATCTTGCCAAGAAAACCCCAGGATAGATTCACCTTAGGGTTGCCATAAGTTGGAAATGACTTGAAAGCACACAACAACAAATAGTATGAATATATGTGACCTGCTCCAAGCTCTATGTTGAAAACAATGGTTATTTTGCACATGGTTATAAAAAGGTATATTCATTCTAAGGTATGAATATGTTGCACATGGTTATAAAAAGTACCCTAAGGTATGAATATGTTGCACATGGTTATGAAAAGTATCCTAAGGTATGAAATATGTTGCACATGGTTATGAAAAGTACCCTAATTTGTGAATATGTTGCACATGGTTATGAAAAGTACCCTAAGGTATGGATATGTTGCACATGGTTATGAAAAGTACCCTAATTTGTGAATATGTTGCACATGGTTATGAAAAGTACCCTAAGGTATGAAATATGTTTCACATGGTTATAAAAAGTACCCTAAGGTATGAAATATGTTTCACATGGTTATAAAAAGTACCCTAAGGAATGAAATATGTTGCACATGGTTATGAAAAGTACCCAAATTTATGAATATGTTGCGCATGTTTATAAAAGGTATCCTAAGGTATGAAATATGTTGCACATGGTTATAAAAAGCACCCTAATTTATGAATATGTTGCACATGGTTATAAAAAGCACTGTAAGGCATGAATATGTTGCACATAATTATGAAAAGTACCCTAAGGAATGGATATGTTGCACATGGCTATGAAAAGCACCCCAGTTTATGAATATCTCCTCATTTCATTTGGAGTGCAACTGATCCTAGGACCTCCTGAGACTTTCTTCATGCAAAAATTGAAATGTCCAAAGCCTTTGTGACTTCAGGCAATTGATTCTCATTGTCACTGAATTTGAAACCATCATCCGTTTTCTTATAACGGGGGCCTGCCGTGGCTTCTCCTTTCAACACTCCTCCACTGCCTTTTGAATCTACATAGAAGGTCACCCTGCAAGTCTTGCCCCTCTCCATGCCCTCTCACCTCCATGATGATGGTGTTTGTGAAAACGCTCCGGTCGTAGACCCATCCATCGTGGCACGGCTCGGTCTCCATTTGAGTCTCGTTGCTCCAGCCCGCACTGGAATTGAGGAGGTGCCAATGTGGGGTGACAAACCGGCGACACTTCTCTGGCTTCCCGCTGGCATCTTTGGGGATGGAGACCCACAGGAGGTCCTCTTCCATCCCCACGGTTTGAGTCCTGTTTGGGTGCCAGTCCGTGCCATTGTTGACCAACCTGATCCGGCAGTGATGTTCAGGGATGGCCGCAGAGAAGTTCTGGAGGAGATTGTGGCTGGCCATCAGTAAGATGGGGGTCACCAACAAGGCCACGTGGAGGATCTGGAAGCGCCCCATGCCCCCAATCTGGTCCAGAAGCTCCGCAAACGTCATGGCCAAAGCGGGATGCTTGGACGGCGACGCGAAGGCTTTGTCAAGGAGCTAATTCCAGAGCCGATCGTTCATAGTCCAGCTCTCGCAAAGACATGCCAGCTCCCATCCAGCCCTTTCTGGAAAAGTTTCCTCTCACTAATTCAGGGTCAGGATCTTGGAAAGAAAGGCCCACACCGCCGCCCCCATTTTGGCCGCAGCTGAAAGCCCCGTTGACGGGATAATAAGAAACACATGGGGGCAACCTGTTGTGCGAACTCAAGTCACCCCCGACACGAATTGTTTCCCCGAGGATGCGGCAATCCGTGCGGGGTGTTTATAAATCCCTGGGTGTCGCATGTGCGTGCTATGGGGCTGGGTCGCCGAAAAGAGGGGGCTTCTCTCTCCCCTCGGTGGGATTATGCAAGACCTAATCACTTTGCTTGGGTCAAAGTTCTAATGAGGCTTTGAAAGATTAACTCAAAGGGAAAGGAAGGAGCAGAAAATGCAAGCATTCAGCAAATGTGGGGCAGGGTGCCGGGAGGAACAAGTATTAGGAACAAGGAATGGGGGGTGGGAGAGGAGGAGTTGGCTGTGTTCTCTTGGCTGCAGGAACCACGGCTTTGGGTTGCTTGCTATGTGCTTGCACTCTTAAAAGGGACGCTGGCCACCCGAAATGGTGTGCAAAAATGCAAAAAGCGGACGTTGCAATGCAAGAATGAAGGATGGCTTGCATTGACCCAGCATCCAATTGGTGCACGCAAGCTGAATATCTTCCCAAGTTTCACAGGTGAAATCTGGGACGTGTGTGGCCCAGCAACCTTACAGTGGGGTCAACATGGCAAAAGTTAGGAATGAGGAAGACTAAAGTTTCATTCAGTCAAAATCTACATTGGCTCTCCTTATCCATGGATTCTCTATCCAAGCATCCACGGTTTGAAAATACTCAAAAGAAATCTATAGGTTCTAAAAAGTAGACCTTGATTGAGCCATTTTAAGTAAGGGATTTCATAGAATCATAGAGTTGGAAGAGACCACAAGGGCCATCCAGTCCAACCCCCTAATTTTGATTTTGATTTGATTTTACTACACCATTGTATGCAATGGGACTTGAGCATCCTCAGATTTTGGTATCCACAGGGAGTCCTGGAACCAAACCCCAGTGGATACCAAGGGCCCACTGTATTATGGTCCATAGACCCAAAATTTAGGCATTCAGTCAGGATATACAAGTTCAGTCAAGATATACAAGATCCCCTGGGAGATGCTACAGCAGTTTGCTTTTGCCTGAGCTGACTGGGAAAGGCAAGATTTCACCAGCTCCTCTCTCTTCCTCCTGAACGCAGACTACTTTTGTAGTTTGAATTCTGCTTGCAGCACATGAACTAAGCTGAGGATGAAGGGGGGGGAATGGGAGGGAAGGGAAAGAAACAGGGATGTTTTAAAAGCAGCCGAGAAAGTGGGACGGCAGAGGATTAGTCAGGACCATCCCTGGCAAACTGGGATATCTGGAGAATATGAAGCTGTCAAGTCCCACAGAACCCTTGGTCGTTTTGCCTCTTCTGTCCGGAGGAGAGTTTTGTGAAGAACCTAGAAAGTTATCTTCAAAAAGTAATGACAGGTGGCCCTTCATATCCACGGATTTTTTTTGTGAACGGATTCAAGCATCCACGGCTTGAAAATATTTTTTAAAATATATGAATTCCAAAAAGCAAACCTTGATTTTGCCTTTTCATATAAGGGGCACCATTTCACTATCCATTGTGCTAATGGGACTTGAAAATCCACAGATTTTGATATCCATGGGGGATCCTGGAACCAAACCCCAGTGGATCCCAAAGGCCCACTATACACAGTAGTACTTCCAAGGATCCACTTCTACCCCACTAAGTTGTACATTGCCTTCATCAGTACTTTTCTTTCATTTTTAAAAACTCTTTCCTTTCCTGTGTAGAGAGATCTTGTCACACCTTTGAGACTAACTGCAATAAAGAAGTTGGCAGCAGAAACTTCCGTAAACTTCGGTCTACTTCCTCAGATGCATACGGCTATATCTTTGAATTCTTTCCTTTCCTGCAGTTCCAAAACATCTGGAATGCTTCACCTTTCCCATGTCTAGTTTATAAGATGAAGAGATTTATTATAATAGTTTAGACGATGCAGTGGTTTGAATGTTTGACTCTGGAAAACCAGGGTTCGAGTCCCTGCTCGGCTATGTAAACCCTCTGAATTGAGCTTGGGCAAGTCACACTCTCTCAGCCTCAGAGGATGGCAATGACAACCTCCCCAAAGACACTTACCAAGAAAACCCCATTGAAGTGTTACCTTAGGACGCTGTAAATTGGAAACAAGTTGAAGGCCGACAACCCACCCATGCAGAGTATATTTGTCTGTTGAAACAGAAACATCCAAGAGTCTTGTAGCACCTTAAAGGCTAATATATTTATTAAGGTATCATATTCCACAATATGTTAGCGTCTATTGGCCAAGATAAGTACCCTAAAAGCATACAGTGAGTTGTAAACAGTGAGGGCCGTGCGGCCGTGAAAGAAACATACGTCTTGACATGTACATTTTTGCAAACTTCAGCATGCAGTATAAATGAAAAGTCCATTAACAACAGCAAGCCTATAACATTTGTTCTGATAGTTTAAATAGCGGTAATGTTGGGAAAGAAAACCCTGATTCCAACGGAGCGCTTGACAGATGGAATCAAAACTCATGAACATGACCCAAAGATCGAAATAATTTCGATTCTCCCTTCGCTTTGCCCTCTGCCCAATATATTGCTGACATTTCTGCACGGTTCCTAGACATGGTTTGCACAAGTTCCTCTGGACTAAATGGGATCGGCTCAAAATACGACGGAAGGCGTATTTTGTATCCCTGCCAAAAACATTTTCTTTTAAAAACATACTGCTTCTCCTGTTGACAATGAAATAGAGAGTTGCATGGAATAGCAAAGGGACTTTATACTTTTTAACAAGAAATAATCCTGCTTCTACCACAGACTTTACTTTGGATGGGGTGCTTCACTGTGCACCTTATCATGATATATATCATGAATTTCTCATAATCCCACCAGCATTCTCATAGGTGATTTACATCACCTTATATATCCATATATTTACATGGATATATAAGGTGATATAAATATATATATATATGGTGATGTAAATCACCTATGAGAATGCTGGTGGGATTATGAGAAATTCAACACGAAATGAAACAGATTTTCACACACACACCCCATTGCCAAACTGCTTCTTAGACATATAAATTAGCCGATGGATGTTTTCTGCAAAGCTGCATCGTCGGTCATCTTCTTTTGGGGGTGATCCGTAAGTGCCCCCCTACTTTCAGTGACTTTGGAGACAGGACTGAAGTTTAAAGAACTTTTAGACCGCAGATCAGACCAGATGGGGGTCCAGAAAACCCCTCTGCGTGTTTGTCTCTTCAGCTGCCATCTTTGCTGGGATCTGGTTTGGTGAAGTCAAGGAGCACCTTCATTTGCTGCTCATCTTCTTGGCTGGGCCTTGACCTTTAAAAGAACGATGTGTGAGAAATCATCATTATGGAGGGAAACTGTAATAATCATCATAATAATCATAATAATCATAATCCCCTATTGTATTTGGGTACCCACAGAGGGTCCTGGAACGAAACCCCAGCCAATACCAAGGGCCCACTGTAATAATAATAATAATAATAATAATAATAATAATAATAATACCCTATTGTATTTTGGTATCCACAGGGGGTCCTGGAACGAAACCCCAGCCAATACCAAGGGCCCACTGTAATAATAATAATAATAATAATAATAATAATAATACCCTATTGTATTTTGGTATCCACAGTGGTCCTGGAACCAAACCCCAGCCAATACCAAGGGCTAATAATAGTAATAATAATAATAATAATAATACCCTATTGTATTTAATGGGACTTGAGCATCCATGAATTTTGGCATCCACAGGGAGTCCTGGAACCAAACTCCAGTGGATACCAAGGGCCCACAGTAGTAGTAGTAGTAATCATCATCATCATCATCATCATCATCCTTACTGCTTAATAGAAGTACTGACATGCTCTTCCATAGATCTTAGGCATCCAATTGAAAAGTCTTACAAATCCACCAGTTAAGGAATGGAAAGGGAAAGGGACTCCTGAAAAGAGGACCTCTGGGTACATACAGAGCATGGCTTGCTCACTCAGCCAGCAAAGCAGTAACTTCCTAGTAGTGTATAACCGCTTTGGCACTCACCGTCTTTCCACTTGTTCAATCGTGTCCGGCAGAGGAACGTTCCGAGTCTCCGGAAGGAAACAGGCGATGGTGCCCGAGATGATGGGTGCCGCGCCGTAGATGATCAGCGGCAGGGGTGGGAAAAACTCCCCGGTCATCTTCACCAGAGGGGCTATCATGCTGCCCACGCGGGCCATGGTGCCCCCAAGGCCCATCCCCGATTGCCTGCCATAGGAAAGAAGCACAGGTGAAACGTTCTCTTTCTCCAGTCTCTCAATCATTTCTGTTTTGGAACCAGATGTCCTTGTTTCTCCAGCTCAGGAGAGGTCACTTGGGTGACCTCTAGATCCTGCAGTCCAACCATATAGGGTGACAGAATCTAGGGGCTGGAAGAGACCAGAAAGGTTATCTAATCCACCCTTCTGCCATGGAGGAATACACAATTAAAGCACTCCTGAAAGATGCCCATCCAACCTCTGTTGAAAGACCTCCAAAGATGGAGACTCCGCCACCCTCTTACAATCAAGAGCAGGGGTAGGCAACCTTTCCCCTTTAAGGGCCGAGGGACTTCAGCTCCCAGAATCCCAGGAGCTATTGGCCAACATGGGACTATTGGCCAACATGGCTGAGGCTTCTGGGAGTTGAAGTCCCTCGGCCCTTAAAGGGGAAAGGTTGCCTACCCCTGATCAAGAGGTTCTTCCTAATGTTTAGGTAGAGTCTCGTTTCTTGTCATTTGAATCTATAGGTTCATGTTCTAGTCTGGAGCAGCGGACAACAACGTGGCTCCATCTGGTATATAACTTTCCTCCAGATACTGAAAGATATTTATCATGTCACCTCTCAGTCTTCTTGACTCCAAGCTAAACGTACCCAGCTCCCTTAGTTGTTCCTCATAAGGCTTGCTTTCCAAACCTTTGATCACTTGGTCATCTTTCTCTGGACATGTTCTAGCTTGTCAATAATCTTCATCAACTATGATGCCCAGAACTGGATATAATATTCCAGGTGAGGTCTGACCAAAACAGAATAGAGTGACACTACCACTTCCCTTGATCTTGATACTCTACTCCTGTCCATGCAGCCCAGAATTGCATTGGCCTCTTTGTCTGCTGCATCACTCTGTTGACTCATGTTTAGCTAAATCTCATGTTGACTCATGTTTAGTTATGGGGTATATATATTGTGTGACCCTTGGTTGAGAGGAACATAGTATATATACCCCACACACCTCCATGCCAGCATTCTCTGAAGATGCCAGCCATAGATGCAAGCAAAACGACAGAAATACATTCTTCTAGAACACAGCCCCACAGCCCAAAAAACCCACAAAAACCTATGGATGTTGGCCATGAAAGCCTTCAACTTCACAGCCTTCCTTTGACTTACCTGATCACAGTTGGGAAAAGCTCCCCAGAGAAAATATAGGCGCAGTTGAAGGAGGCAGCCAGGGAGCCTTTCCCAATCACCGCAAATGCCATCCGCAGGTTGTTCAGATCTAAGGAACAAAAGGGAAAGGAGAGTCTGCTGCAGAGCTGTTTCTGCTTTGGGGCCAAACAGGGTCCTAAAATATATGTTTGCACTCAACAAATTCCAGAGAGTAGTCTCTACTGGAGAGTGTAATGGTTCGAGTCTTGGACTATGCTCTGGAGACAA
The DNA here is from genome assembly GCA_026167975.1 of Phrynosoma blainvillii. Lineage (NCBI taxonomy): Eukaryota > Metazoa > Chordata > Lepidosauria > Squamata > Phrynosomatidae > Phrynosoma > Phrynosoma blainvillii. The sequence goes on from JANUYF010000016.1 coordinate 11,792,768, forward strand.
GGATTTGATTCCCAGCTCATCCATGAAACCCGTGTGATCTTGGGCAAGTCTCACTCTCTCAACCTCAGAGGGAGACAATGGCAAGCCTCCTCTGAGCCTCCTCTATGGTTATGGCTGGAATCAATGTCAGTTTTGACAGTCTTGTGTTCAAGTCCAGGTTCTCCTCCGCACCCACTTTGCTCCCAATGGAGGCTCTCACCTTGCGGCACAAAAAGGTTGGCCAAGATGCACAAGCCGGCCAGGATGAGGGACGAGGCCTGGGAGAACCGTCGCCCCACAAACGTGATGGTCATGACCGAAATGAACTTGGCTGGGATGTCCACAGCTCCAAAGACCAACTGGGTGAGATAGAGGTTGAAGCCAAAGTTTTGCAGATCCATGGCCAAGCCGTAATAGGCAAAGCTGGTGGCAAACCTGGAATGGGAGATGACCGATCAGGATGATGGATAGACAGTTCCTGCCTCCAGCCCCCCAGCCCCATCTCTCTTTTACTAGGCTGACCATACGTAGCATTTTAAATGGAACAGTAATGTTTTTGCCCCCTATATCCAGACCATCTCATCATTTTAATACAAATATCCATTTTGTCCCATTTTCAAGGAAAAGACCCTGTTATCTTGCAAAAATGGTTTGAAGATCCCTGCACCACATTCTCTCAAATGCATTGATTTTCTTCCTATCATCTTTCTTGACTGTCCAGCTCTCACATCCGTACATGGTAATGGGGAATATGATGGCTTGTACGATTCTGACTTTTGTTCTGAATTGTATATCTTTGCATTTTAGGGGCTTTTCTAGTTCTTTCATAGCCACCCTCCCTATTCTTAGTCTTCTTTTGATTTCCTGACTGCAGTCCCCATCTCTATCAATGTTTGATCCCAGGTATGGGAATGCTTTTACTATTTCTATTTCTTCATTGTCTAAGTTGAACTTGTGAAGGTCCTTGGTGGTTATTATTTTTGTTTTCTTGACATTCAGCATTAAGCCTGCCTTTGCACTTTCTTCTTGGATCTTCCTTAGGAGGTGTTCCAGGTCTGTGAGGTTTTCTGCTAGTATTACGGTGTCATCTGCATATCTTAGGAATAATGATATTCCTTCCTCCTATTTTCAGTCCTCCTTCTTCTGTGTCCAATCCTGCTTTTCTTATAATATGTTCTTCATACAAGTTGGACAGATCGGGTGAGAGGATGCAGCCTTGTCTGACTCCTTTGCCAATTGGGAACCATTCTGTTTCTCTGTCTTCTGTCCTGACAATAGCCTCTTGTCCTGAGTTCAGATTCCTCATCAGGACTATCAGATGTGTTTACACCATATGGGTAAAAAAACAACAACCCATAAATCCAAACAACCATAGGAAGAAGAAAGAAGGGCACTACTTGCCAGACAAAGGACACTCCGCAGGAGATTTTGCGGACACCAGGAGTTCGCACAAGGTCCGCCATGCTGTGACTAGACTTGTTGGAGGACAGCTCCTTCTGCATACTGGATTTCAAAACCTGAAAAGAGAAAGGAGCAAAACTGGGTGAAATCTGAGATGAATAGAGGAGAGGATCAAGACTTATGGACACGCTGTCGGAAGAGGGATGAAAAGTGCCCTTGCAGCTCTCAACTCCTTTGCAACCCAACGGACAAGGTCCTTGGCAAAGCAAGCAATCTGAGCTGGCTGGCCAAACGTTTTGACTTTTTGGACTTGTAAAAAAACAGGCGGTGATGCCGTGCATGCAATGGCAATCTCACTAAAGAGAAGAAGACCTGAACAAAACAAGCAAAGTGTGGGTCCACTAGCAACCAACCTTTAAGCTAAGTAGCAAAGTGTTTTGTGGCCATCTCAGATTATAAATGTTGAGGAAATTTTGATTTTGAGCCCCTGTTCAGAAAGAAAATCTTTGCTTTTCCTAAAGAGATTGCCTACACATGTTGGCCCTGTTGCATTTAAATGCATGCATTTTTTAAAAAAAATTTGAGGTTCCTCTTTTGCAAAAGCGTCATCTGTTCCTTTGGAGGAGACTCTTCCCACTCGCTGGCCCATACCTCCACGCTGAGTTTGTCTCCTTCTTTCTTTCTCCCATTTATCCAGGCTGCTTTCTTCAGAGCTTTCACAGCCCGCTCCTCTTTCCCCGAAGATGCCAACCAGCGTGCCGACTCAACAAACAGCCTGCAGACCAAACACAAGGAAAGAGAAACATGACAACTGGACTCTTGGGGGCAAGGAGAGGAGCCTACTGCTGCATTTGCACTACAGGAATATATATATATATATATATATATATATATATATATATATTCATTCAAGCGGTTGATCTTGGATCCATGAATAAAGAATCCATGGATAAGGAGGGCTGACTGTATGTGTGTGTGTGGATATAGATATAGATATAGATATAGTTATAGATATTCATTCAAGCCATTGATGCTTGGATCCATGGACAAAAATCCATGGATAAGGAGGGCTGCTTGTGTGTGTGTGTGTGTGTGTGTGTGTGTATGTGTGTGTGTGTGTGTGTGTGTATATATATATATATATATATATATATATACATTCAAGTCGTTGATGCTTGGATCCATGGATAAACAATCCATGGATAAGGAGGGCTGACTGTATGTGTGTATGTGTGTGTGTATATATATATATATATATATATATATATATATATATATATTAATTCAAGCCATTGAATCCATGGATAAGGAAGGCCAACTGTATGTGTGTGTGTGTAGATAGATAGATGGATAGATATAGATATAGGTATTCATTGAAGCCGTTGATGCTTGGATCCATGGATAAAGAATCCATGAATTAGGAGGGCCAACTGTATATGTACAGATGCAAATTTCACTGGCTAAGGAACTCCCTTCCTTCCCCCAGTGACATGCAAGAGACCTTCATCTGACTTGCTGACCTACCAGGAGTAGAGGAAGAAGACAAAGAAGGGCAGAGAGACAGCAAGTTGCAACCACCGCCAATCTGGGATGGCATAGGCCACTCCGGCCAGGATGAATTGTCCAGTGGTGTAACAGTAGCCATTGGTGGTGCCAACGATGGCACGGTATTTGGTTGGAATCCACTCCATGCCTGAGACGAGAGAAAAAGAAGAGATGTTCGTTTTCATATTGGCAGAGGTGTATAATGGGAAAACCACTGTGATGTTCCCACTATCTCTCAAGCTCTCCTCCAGAGTTCACATCAGTATATAAAATTTTACTCACCGTGGGATTTCCACCTGAGCGGCTAACTGAAACTCAAGTGTAATAAAAGTTGGTTCAGTGGGTTTGATTTAGGCAATGAGTTCTTACAGTCAGGTCAAGGGAAAGTGACGTTTCCAAATACAAAAGAAGAAAAGAAGCTTGTTGGAGGAAAGTGGCGGATTGTAAACCGCTTAGAGAGCACTGAATTCACTGATCAATGGCAAAGAAACGTAAATGCTATTGCTATTGCTAATATAAAACATATGCAAGTGCAGCATTCTTAGAGAAACTCCTATACAGTTGGCCCTTGATATCCGCTGGGGTTTACTTCTGTGGACACCAAAATCCATGGATGGTGACGTCCCATTATATTCAGTGGCATAGTAAAATGGCATTCCTTGTATAAAATGGCAAAATCAAGGTTTGCATTTTGGGATTTATTTTTGGTGCAGATTTTCAACCCATGCTGCAGATGTTTGCATCCGTGGGTGCAGAATCTGTGACTACAGAGGGCCAACTGCATTTATTGATCCCTATATGATCCCTAATTTCAAGACACACAGTAAAAGAGGGTAACTCTATTTCAAAGCAGGGCATTGTACCTCTGTATATTGCAAACCGGATGGCTATTTCTCAGGAATGTTGCAGCTACCTTCTGTACTGAGGATCTGGCACTGAACAGGGAATTAGACTGGGGTAGCATCTGCACTGCAGAAATAATATATACTCACAGAGAGAGACGGAGTTGAGAGAGATCCCTGACATGGCCATGCCACATAGGAAGCGAAAGACGCAGTAAGCCGTGAAATTCGGCACAAAGGCAGTGCAGGCGCCTGCGGCCCCCATCTGAAAGTAGCACCAAATGATGAGGGCCTTCCGTCCAAATCTAAAAAAACAGACAGGATTATACATGTTTTAATGTGCCACTTGGAGATGATCTTCTTCTTCTTTTTGCCCTGAGGTTCCCTTCTTCCACTGAATCCTGGAGAGTTCTGAATTTTCTTGACCGTCCCAATCCTATTGTTAGGAGACCAATTGGATCAGTAGATTTATGTTGTTGTTGTTAGCCACCCTCAAGTCACTCCAAGACTCCCTGTTCTCCACCCATTTAATGGATATTTGTTGTTGTTGTTGTTGTTGTTGTTGTTGTTGTTGTGTGCCTTCAAGTCATTTCTGACTTATGGCGACCCTAAGGCAAACCTATCCTGAGATTTTCTTGGAAAGTTTCTTCAAAGGTAGGTTGCTATTGCCATCCTCTGAGGCTGAGAGAGGGTGACTTGCCCACAGGCTGAGCCAGGATTCAAACCCAGCTCTCCAGAGTATAGTAAACGGCATAGTAAAATGTTGCCCCTTATATAACCCATAGTAAAATGGGGTCCCTTATATAAAATGGCAAAATCAAGTTGTACTTTTGGAATTTGTTGTTGTTAACTGCCCTTGAGTCAATGCTCAACCCATGGTGATCCTATGGATGAGACATCTCCAAGAAGACCCTCTGTCCTCCACTACTCTGCTCAGGTCCTGCAAATTCATATCCATGGCCTCCATCATTATTATTATTATTATTATTATTATTATTATTATACCCCGCCCCTCTGTGCACAATCGGGGCAAGTGCATTCATCTGGCATGTGGCCTTCCTCTCTTCCTACTTCCCTCCACCTTCCCCAGCATTATTGTCTTTTCCAATGAGTCCTCCCTTCTCATGATGTGTCTATATATATATATATATATATATATATATATATATATATATTCAAGCGGTGGATGCTTGGATCCATGGATGAAGAATCTGTGGGGACAAGACAGCTGGTTGTATATGTACAGATGCAAATTTCACTGGCCAAGGAAATCTGTTGCAAACCCTTCCTTCCCCAGTGATATTATATTACATATAATATTTTCAAGCCATGGATTGTTGAATCCATGGATAAAGAATTGATGGATACAGAGAGCTGACTGCAATTATTATTATTATTATTATTATTATTATTATTATTATTATTTACTCCCCACTCCCAATGAAGGAGACAACCCTTTACGGATCATTGGAAAAGAAACCATCCATTCTCCTTTTCATAACAAAGGCAACCTCCTCACTTCTCACCTGTCAGAAAGGCCGCCAATGATCAGGGATCCGATCAGGACGCCAGCCATATAGATGGACTGAGCCATCTGCCTCAGGGTCCAGGAGTCGCACACCAAATCCCACTGCCAAAGAATTGGTAAATCAGAAGCTACGTATGATGTACATGAAGCCTAGCGAATTTTAGAAAACCTTGGCCAATGTGTCTTATGATTTAAATCGCTTGTCTATATCTTAGGCTAGATAAGTTAAATCATCGGCACTACCCATGGCAATGCTGGTGGGGGGGATAACTGATGGGAGCTGCAGTCCAAAACCAACAGCAGAGCCACCCGTGACATAGCCAAAGATTCTTGGCTTTGCCTGCTAAGCTAGATCGACCCTGTTTTCTCAAAAGTGAGCCAAACATAATCCATCAATGCTCACCTCGCTGACTATGGTGCTCCTGAACAGGCTCCTGTCATAGGTCCAGCCATCGGCGCATGGCTCCGTGTCCACCCCAGTGTCATTGGCCAGAGTTGCGTTTGGGTCAAGGAGCCGCCACTGGGTGGTAACAAACCGGCGACACTTCTCCACCTTTTGGTTCTTGTCCACGGGGATGGAGATCCGCAGGAGGCTTTCGGCTCCCATCTCTTTGGTGACATTGTTGGCGTAACAGGTGTAGTTGGCTGTGATGTGGATCTGGCAGTGATGCGCGGGAACCCCTGCTGTGAAGTTCTGGAGAAGGTTGTGGCTGGCTAGCATGGTCAAAGGGATGGCCAGGAAGGCGACGGATAACCTCTGGAAACGCCCCATGCCCCCTAAGCTCTCGAGAATATCTGCAAACGTCATGGCGAGGCAGTCAGTGGCCGGATCTTAGGCCCCGAAGGAAGAGAAGAAAATAGGAATTCGCACTTATATAATCAACTTGAATTGGACACTTCCTGGATTTTGCAGGCTGGGATCTAAAAAGGCTCCCAGTTTTCTCTCTCCATCAAAGAGTTGGTCTTCTCCACTTTACTCACAAGGGAAGGTACTTGTGTGTGTCGTCCCTTTGGTGTGTTAAGGAACCTCTTGCCTGCTCAGCATGGTTTGATGTCCCTCTGGTTTGGCCCAGTAACTTATATAAAATGTTCGACAAGTTAAATTGTTACCTAAAGAGCTATTCCTTCTGGGGGCCCATGATGGGTTAAATGTGCCAGAAAGATGCTCAGAGGATGTGGGGAAAGGGGCAAGCCAGTTGGACCATTGGACCTTGCATTGCATCATGTCGCTGATGGCAAAGAAGAGGAAGGAGCTGAGATAAGTGCACCCATGATCCAACAAAATGAGGGAGACGGTGTCATTTTTTGATATTCCCCAAGGAAAATCATATTATTTCCAAAGGTAAAGGTATTCCCCATTGACAAGTTGTCAAGTCGTGTCTGACCATAGCAGGTGATGCTCATTTCCATTCCTAAGCCAAAGAGCCAACGTTGGCAGAGACTACTCTGTGATCATTGCACAGAATGCTGTTTACCTTCCCACCAAAGTGGTCCCTATTTATCTCCTTGCATTTGCATGCTTTCGAACTGCTAGGATGGCAGAAGCTGGGACTAGTGACAGGAGCTCATCCCATCATGCAGCATTATTTCCAAAGGCACTCCCAAAATGTGGGAGCTGGTGTCGCTTTCTCTCCAAGGGAAATCATATCCTTTCCAAAGGTACTCTGCTTCTTGTCCATAGTTAGCAGCATCTGGACAGTGGTCTGAGCAGGCATGTCCATGACTGGGGTCACCTGGTCTCAATCTTCCCCTAATATGCGTATGCAAAGGGATCTTGTCCAAAAGGAGTTGTAGCATAAGCTTTTGTGGATGCATCGGAGGAAATGCCCTATATATACTTGACTTTACGTAAGTGCTCCTACTACCATTTGTATGGCACAACAAGGAGAAATCGATCCTGCTAACTAGCATGACGTTTGCTTTTTCTTGCTCTTACACCCAACTTTTGAAGTTTGGATCTGTTCCGTCCAAAAAAACCTGGTTGATCATTTCCCTTCCTGAAGCCCACGGGCAAAGTGCAGTTGCCCAATCGCCGGCTCTGGCAAGATGGCAGCTTTGAAACTTCCTAGCAAAAAGGCATGTTGACTGGAATGTTTTGGGGACGGGTGCCAAGGAGCAGCCCAATGGCTTTGCGGTGGGTGGCGCATAATCCTTTGGCTCCATCTCGAATGCACCCAGCCGTTCATGTGCAATGGGCCGGATTCATCCTCTATGGGTCAGTGGCTAGGACACTGTGTGGAAAATGAAGCATCAGCCATTTCCCTTCCAAGTTTGGTTACAAGTTAGGAGTTCAGTGGGCATAATGAAGGAGGGAGGATGGCATGGATGGGTAACTCAGTCTTAACTCCTACAGTGGGCACTGTGACATGGATGGACAGTCTCTGGTTGTGGTGACTGATATAGGCTACGGCACCCAGGATTCTTGCTGGTTTCCCATCCAGATGCTCACTACTTTTGCATTTTGATCTCATCTTGCAGCAGGTTGAAGTAAGCTGATGACAAAGGAGGGAAAGTGAGAAGCCGGGACATTTTAAAAGCAGCTGGAAGTTAGGGAATGACAGGGGATGAATGGGAACAGTCCTTGATGGGAATGAAACAGCACTCATGCCAAAGTTTGAAAAAGTTCTTTTTAGACAGTTATTTGTTGCAAGCCACAATTAACATATCCAGGTTCTGCACTCGCTTCTTGAATGCCGAAAAGGGAAAACAACGGTTGAAATCAATTCATTGGTTGGAAAAGAATATGACATGTTTTAATATCCTTGCACGTAGGATATATATTAGAACTTTTCCAGCGTGAACCTTGGTCTTCTCAAACTATTATGTAACCAAGTTACCTGCGTAATTCATTCTTCTTTTTAATAATGGGGCATAATGAGCTGACATTCCAAAATGTAGCATTTAGGAGTAGAGTTACAATTGCCTGTGTAATGGGTACTATTTTCTAGCTACTTTTTGGTTACATTTTTAGGCATGTTTGCAGAGCGCTCTCATCAAATTCATGGGTTTTTGGAGGAAGAAAAAGTAGCAGAAAAGTAACCAGCAACCTCTCATTCACTGGAGGGTTTTTAAACAGAGGTTAGATGGTGTCACCTCTTAGGGGTGCTTTGGCAGTGGGTTTGTTCACTGGGTTCAGTCCCAGAACCAGCTTAGTTTGATGCTTTTATTTGTTAAAAGAAGACCGGAGCTTAGGTGGAAACCTCAAAGTGAGAGGTGCAGCCCTGAGCTCTCCATTTTGGCCTTCCAAAAGTTGCTCAGCCAGCAACAAGTCTGCAAAGAGATCTTGCAGCACCTTTGAAACTAACTGAAAGAGAGAAGTTGGTAGCATGAGCTTTCCTAGACTTGAGCTCATTTCCTCAGGTGCATGATCAGGGTGGCCAGATGCCTTAACCACAAAGAAGGACAAAGCACTGCAAAACTTAGGACCTTCAAGAACAATGTAGGAGATTCCAAAATAAAAGCTAAAAAAAACCCACCCATCTAAATATAAATCCGTGTTTCTTAGTCATGCTCAAAATGGAGGACATTATGAAATTCCTCCTGGACTGTAGGTTGGCTGAAATGTAGGGTCCGTCTTGGAAAAGGAGGACATCTGGGTCACCCTGGATGCATGGGATAGAGTGGAAAGTCCAGGGATAGACCTATATAGCAATCTGAGCATGAGAATGTCCATAGAAATGCAAAGGTCTATTCCATGCATCTGAGGAAGTAGGCTCAAGACTACAGAAGCTCATGTTGCCAGCTTATCTCTTGCAAGGATTCATTGGTTGAATCTCTTGCAAGGATTCATTTAGCAGTCTGTGCATGAGAATGTCCATAGAAATGCAAAATTCTACCTCATGCACCTGAAGAAGCAGGCTCAAGTCTACAAAATCTCAGGCTACCAACGTCTCCCTTTTCCAGACAAAGTGTAATTTAATTCAAAGATGTAGCCATGTTAATCTGTAGAATCAGTATGTAGAGAGATCCTGTAGCACCTTTGAGACTCACTGAAAGAAAGAAGTTGGCAGCAGGAGCTTACTGAAGTCTACAAAAGCTTGCGTTGGCCAACTTCTTTCTTTCCGCTAGTCTACAAGATCTACAGGTGCTACAAGATCTCTCTACATACTAAGTGTGGTTTCGTTTGATTTTCCAAACTAACGCAGCTAAGCCTTTGGATTCTACCAGCAAGCGACCAGTGCAGTGTAGTGGTTTTGAGAGTTGGACTATGACTCCAGAAAGCAGGGTTTGAATCCCTGCTGTGTCATGAAATGACCTTGGGCAAGTCACATTCTCTCAGCCTAAGAGGAGGGCAATGGCCAACCCCTTCTGAAGAAACTGGCCAAGAAAACCTTGTGATAGGGTCACGGCCTTAGGGTTGCCATAAGTCGGAAAGGACTTGAAGGCAAAACAACACACACATAGACACACACAGCAAGCAACCAGGCCCTCCACGGACTCATTGGCAGCCTTGGCTGCGTAGTCTTGTAACCTCTCCTGTTGTTCCGCAGCAACAGGGGAAGAAAAGAACACAAAAGCACGGAGAGGAAGGAAGGTTGTTAGCTGATCTGTGCAAGTTGCTTTGGAGAAAGGGGGGGGGGGGGGGAAAGGCCTCCTTGTATTGCATTCCCTCCCTGCAAATCTCTGAACTGCCAGCCAAGAGCAACAGGGCTGAGAGCAAAGGCATGAATGTTGCACCATTGTGCCTCTGGGCTTGCTTGGGCACAATTAATTCCTTGCTATTTGCCTGCATTGGATGGGGGCTCTTTTGAAGCTTGGGAGGGTAAATCCAACCTGGGGAGGCAAAAAATGGATTGGGAAGCTGGGAGGAGGATTGAGAAGGCCCCCATCAGTATCCAGCATCCTTGGACAGCAGCCAGAGCCATCTCTGCTCTTTGGGATCAGCTGCAAAGGCCATTTCTGGGACTCCTTTCCTTGGGGTCAGCCCAAGATATTCTTTCACCTGTGGCTAATAACAAGATGGGAGCCCCTAGCCAGTTCATATGAAGAAGCTCCCTTCAATACTGGCAAATGAGACTATAGGCTATTCCTCAAGACGGTGGAAATAATCCAAGTGCAATCTGAGTTGAATCTTTTGTTCACACGCATTTTGAATGCATCCGATTAAGTTTTTTTAAGGGGCTGCCAAAAAGCCCACTTAACCAAGATAATCAATGTCAGGGGTTTCCCCCCCCCCCTACTTTTCTAAAAGATTTGCATTCTTGGATGTGTGAATAACCAATGAGAATAGACACGGGATAAACCGGGATATAACTTTGCATGCCTTGAACATGCTTCGAATCGGGATATAACTTTGCATGCCTTGAATGTGCCTTGAATGTGCTTTGAGTGCTTTATTCGAGTACTGGCCCATGTGAGCAACAGAATTTGGAGAGATGTGGATAGATGCGGTTTCATAGTATGAACAACAAACCCAGAATGCATGAATGGGATTATTTGCATAGTTGAGTTAAAAAACAATGATGTATGAATGACCCTAGTGTCTCCCTTCACAGCTGAGACTAGTGTACAGACCTCAGATAAAGTGTTCAAGGGCCCACAGGGTCAAAGTAGCAGGACTTCTGGTTAGCATGGGTTCCCTCTTCCCATTTGGCTGCAATCCCCAGCATCCCCTGAAGTCGGTGATGGATAGGGTTGCAACAAACCAATTCATCCTTGCAAAGTGTGGCAAGCAGCTGCTCCAATGGCCAAGCTGTAAATTTGCACCCAGCCCTTTCTTCTTGTCTAAAGCTGAGCCCAGGAACCTCTGCCTACAGATTATTAGTAAGTCACTCTCAACAAATACAACAATAATGCGAGGGATCTTGTAGCACCTTTGAGACTAACTGCAAGAAAGAAGTTGGCTGCATGAACTTTCAGAGACTTCAGTCCACTTCCTCAGCTGCATTTAGTCACTACATCTCTCTACATACCGATTCTACAGACTAACATGGGCTATATCTTTAAATTCTAACAATAATGCGAAATATGTGTTGACAATAGTCACATCGTGTACATACTCCTCAGTGGCAGTCCTGTGTATGCTAGAAATGTACATATGAATGACTTTTAGCCATCAGCTTATTCAAATGGACACTGTAAATCTGCAGACGTGACTTATATATTGTTCAGAGTGCAACAAAAGAGGCCGACGGTCTTACTTTATGCAAACGCTGAAATCGCTGCTTCTTTTGTAAACTGTCGCATAATGTGAAGTGTTCACGCTTTTCAACATTTGCAAGCAAAATCGTCTCCCGCTTGACAATGGCACTCACGCCAACTTTTGTCAATCGACAATTGCTAACAAAGGGGCCTGTGGCCTCACAAAGGATGGAGACATGTTGTGTATGTGTACTGTGTGCCTTCAGGTCCTTTCCAAGTTATGGCAACCCCAAAGTGACCCTTTCATGGGGCTTCCTTGCAAGATTTGTTCAGAGGAGGTTTGCCATTGCCTCCTCCTGAGGCTGGGAGCATGGATTGCAAAGGAAGGATCTTTTTGTGTTGCAAAGGGAAGTTACATTTCCTGGACTCTGAGAATCTCCCTGGATCCACATGGCTAGAAGGAAGAGGGGCCAGCCTGCATAAATAATCCCTCCATAACATCTGAACGGAGAACAACAACAACAGCAAAATGCAGGCCTATGACTTAACATCTTCAATTATTCTTTTTTATTCCTGGTTGACTTTTTAACACCTTGCCTGATGGAAGAAGCCAGTGGAGCTTGGAAAGCTTGCAACCTGTATATTGTGCATTTTGGTTGGGCTAATAAAGGTATCGCTGTTTGGCAGATTTCGGACGTTATTGGATTTTGCGGCTACCCTGGGATACGTTTTCTGAAAGTTAGCGGGTTATGCTGCCTCCACACAGTCATTGTACAGAAAAAGTGTGGGGACATTTCCACATAAGCTTTCAATAGACCTCATGTGGGGTGGAAGAGTCCAGAGCATGATATCTTTTACTTGGAGCCTTCCCTGGTTTTGGCTTTCAAAAGAAAGTCCCCCATCCCATGTGTTAGGAGAGAAACTTCTAGCTTGGCACTGATTCAGAAGATCACTTTTCTAAGGAACTCTCCTTTCATTGATACATCGGTAAGCAGTATAGAAATGTACTTGCTATTTCAGAATTTATTTTGCAAAAGCACACTTGTAGCCCATCTGATGGTGGTCACCTTTAATTGCTAAAATGCCATGGCAATTGTTATGACTTGACTGTCGCCAGCGATTGATTCCTTCCAGAGAAAGCTTTACATGGCCAAGGAGCTTGCCTCATTCACAAAGGAGAGAGACCACAAAAATGTCATTGTCCACCGACCTGTAACTGGATTGTGTTCTTCCGCTACTTCTTTTTTTTTTTCTCCATGCAAAAACAAAGATCCACAAAAAGTCCACAAAAATCCAGAAATCCATAGTTGCACCATGTTTTTCGATCGGTGGCACCGGACGTCCTCGGTCCAAAAGCACTCAGGTATTATAGACTTTGGCTCATTGACAGGGTACAAAATAAGACATTTAAAGGATCCCCAATAGCATCGTGTTATCCCAGCCTGGCCTCCCCAATGTCTGGACTATTCCCTGTGATCAACTGAGGTGACTCCATCCGTCTCTCCAAAAGGTCTCCTAAGGCACAGGCGTTTTTCATTTTCCCAAAGGGAAAGAATAACCTCACAAGATGAAGAAGGAGCTGAGAGCCTTCAAAAAGACAGCCCAGGGGCTTGCCTTTTCTCTCCTTAAACTGCGGACTTGTTATGTTTCAAGCTTTGTGGAGTGGATCAGAGACTGCATTTGGTGGTGATGGTGGTTTGGCTCCTGCCTCTCGTCGTTCCTCTTCTGGGATCTGAACAAGAGAGGACATCCATTGAACATAAGCATATTCTGTTTTCATATGCAACATTTCCTGTGCTGCCCATCTAGGTAAAATATTCCAGTAAGTAATACGATTTAGATCGAGAATATCTGAAAAGATGGTAGGCTGTCTTCTTTATCAGATCCATAGTTAAGTATACTTTTATCAGAGAATAGGTGAATGATGCTCTTACAAGTTTGGTAGAAGAGTTGCACCAGGAGAGGTTACTTACTTAAGTATACTTAACTGAGGCTGCTGCCACATTGCAGAACTAATGCAGTTTGACACCACTTTATCTGCCATGGCTCAATGCTATGGAATTTGGGGATTTGTAGTTTGTTGTGGCACCAGAGGTCTCTGGCGGAGAAGGCGAAAGATCTCACAAAACTACAAATTCCAGACTTCCATAGTATTCAGCCCTATGGCAGTTAAAGTGATGCTGCATGAATAGCTGGTTTAATTTATTTTTAAGGGGTGGGAGGGTTTGGGGACTTTGTATTGTATTTTAATATGTTGCACGAGTTTTAACTACTGTAAGCCGCCCCGATTGTTCATCAGAGGGGCGGGGTGAAAATAAAATTCATATAATATTATAATTATATATAATAATTATATATTAATTCTGCAGTGCAGATATGGCCTAAGTAATTGATATAGAATTGTTGTGGTTGTTGTTGTGTGTCATTAAATTGTTTCTTACTTATGGTTGGAAACTTAGAGTCATTTCCAACTTACAGTGATTAACTGGTTGCTGCAGAAGAATCTTTTAATGATAATAATAATAATAATAATAATAATAAAAAAATTTATTTTTATCCCGCCCCTCTGCAGCGCAATCGGGTGCGTTAATGTGTGCGTCTGTGAGGATTTGCATACTTTTGTCTTCGTTTTAGTGTGCCTCCAAGTCGTTTCCAACTTATGGCAACCACCAGGCAACTACTGCATAAAAACCTACCATAGGGTTTTCTTGGCAAGATTTGCTCAGAGGAGGTTGGCCATTGCCCGTCCTCTGAGGCTGAGAGAGTGTGACTTGCTCAAGGTCAACCAGTAGGTTTCCATGTCTGAGCCGGGAATCGAACCCTGGTCTCTATGGGTAGGAACCTCATCTCCTTTATACTCACCTGTTCTCCACTTGTTCGATTGTTTCTGGAAGGGGGATATTACGCGTCTCTGGTAAGAAGGCAGCAGCTACTCCGGATACGATGGGAGCAGCCCCATAGATCAAATGGGGCAGGAAAGGAAGGTAGCCACCAGACAACTTCACCACCGGGGCTACCATTCCCCCCAAGCGGGCCATCGTGTTGCTCATGCCCATGCCAGTCTGCCTAAAAACAGCCCAGAAACAAAGCAAAAGCATTATCCATGCTTCATCCTTCAAGGTATATTTTTGAAAATACCTAGAGGGAATCATTAGTTTTAGGTAACAGAAATAGCGTTCCAGATTATATGCGAATTTCATATTACGTAAAGGGTCTTGGAATGGATCCCTTGCGTAATACAGAGTCCAACTGTATTCTGGAAACAGATTCGGTGAGATGTCATGAACTGAGATCTTCTAGCCCCAATCTTGCAAGATCTTGGCAGTTTTTGGAAAAGGCATGAAAGGTACGATAGCAAGGTGACTCTGGTCACAGAGGTAGAGATGGAAGTGGAGAAAGCACCAAAAAGAAGAGAAAAGCAGGGAGTTGGACTTAGTGCCTGGAAAGGTTACTTTTGCAAACTACAAATGCCAGACACTCCCAGCCAACTTGGTCTGGGAGCTGCTAAAAATGTTATGTTTGAAATTCTATTAGAAATGCATCTCCATTTCCCTTTAATCTCTGTACCCTGAGTCCAATCTCTTGTTTGAAGCTCTCCAAAACATTCATTCTTACCTGAGCACTGTCGGATAAAGTTCTCCAGTGTATAAATAGACACAGTTGAACGAGGCAGACAAGCAACCCTTCCCAAAGACAGCAAAGGCAGTCCTCAAGGTTTGCATCTCTGGAAGAAGAAGAAGGAGAAGAAACGTGAACGTTCAGAGAGGCACATGCTCCCAAAGGGTCACATTGAGTTCTCTACTATCCTGTTTGCTGCACATCATCTCCTTCTCTGTGAAAGGCAGAAGCACTCTGTAGACTTGCTTGGGAATCATTATCATCATCCGGATCACAGAGTTGCCCCAAATCTTTGGTCTAGCAAGGGTGATACCGCTTGCATTGACTGGCAGTTGGTTTCAGGAGTGTGTCTAGGCGGGGAGGTAGGTGGGTTGCGGACCACAAGTGACACTTCAGTGTCAATTGTGCCAATGCACTTCTTTGTGAGTAGACAGGGACTCCCAAAGACTGAAGGTCCCAGGAAGGACCCAGTTCATCCACCCAAAAGCACCAAGGAGGCTGGCCAGGACACCGAATGGTGCCTGGACCCCTTTGGGACTTGCAAACAAAGCAGGTAACCAGAACACTGAAAAATGAGAAATGTGCTCCGGTGTTTTTGTGGAACAAAACATTGCTAAGCTGTGCTGTTGTTTTATTTATCCTGCTGACGCGTTGGGGAAACCCTTCTTCATGAGCTGATTCCTCTGTTACTCTTTTTCTGTTGTTGTCACCAGAGTTTCTAGCCTTAAAGTCACTGGGTGACTTTGGACAAGTCATATTCTCTCAGCTTCAGAAGAAGGCAATGGCAACCCAACCCAACCCTCCTGAAACAAAACTTTCCGAGGAAACACAATGATCGCATCACCTTAGGGTTTCCATAAGTTAGAAATGACATGAAGGCACACAACAACATCAACAATGCTCTACAAATAAAATAAAATAATTTTATAAAATAATAAAAGAAGTTGATTCCTGAGAGGTCAGATCTAGGGATACCAAAGTGGAACTATTTAAGCCATTGATTCCCAAACTTTGATTCTCCTTTGGACTTCAGCTCCCAGAATTCCTGCCTGTTGACCAAAGCTAGGGTTCCTGGGAGTTGAAGTCCAAAGCACCTGGAGGACTAAAGTTTGGAAATCCCTGTTTTAAGCTCTCAGGTGTTTGGAATAACCATCTGAGCTTACTGAGACTGAGTGCTCTCTCCAGATCCTGAATCCACTTTGCTCCACCATGAGCTGTCCAAAGTCCTGAAGATGGCCAAGAGTTAGGTTGAGCAAGAATCCCTCTCTTTCACCTCCACCCCAATCCACCTGGCTTTAGGTTTGTTCCACCCACAATCCCTTCCCAGTTGGCTTGACCCATAACCATAGAGGCCTCCATGCCACATGCCAAAAGAAAAGGGACCATCTTACCTTGAGGGATGAAGATATTAGCCAGAATGGTCAGTCCGGCCAAAATAAGTGCGGCAGCTTGGGTAGATCGGCGTCCAATATAACTGATTGTGAGCACCGAGATGAACTTGGCTGGGAAGTCAACAGCTCCAAAAATCACTTGGATCAAGAAAATGTTGGTACCAAAGTTCTGCAAGTCCATAACCAGCCCGTAATAGGCAAAGCTGGTGGAGAACCTGGGCACGAAAGATATCATCCTAATATGTCACAAGGACAACTAAGGAAATGGATTTTTCTGTTGCTCTGAATAAAGCTGTGGTTCCCAAACTTTGGTCCTCCAGGTTTTTTGGACTTCGGTTCCCAGGATTCCCAACCAGCTTGGCCATCATTTGGGAATTCTGAAAGCTGAAGTCCAGAACAGCTGGAGGAACAAAGTTTGGGAACCACTGCTCAGAAGTCTGATCATTTGGGGTCAAATGAAAAGGAAGGAGATGTTGGGTGATGTTAAGAAAGAATTGGCTTGAAGGTCTGAGGGCATCCACTCTTCAACAGTGGAATAGTCTGCCTTGGAAAGCAATGGACTCCATTGGAAATTAAATAAAGCAGGAATGGACAATTGCAGCAGGCCTAGGGGCCAGTTCTCTGCCTGCAACTGGGGAACTTGCAACCTATTTAAAATGTGCATTGCCCCTCTTGGAGTCTTCCAGGAGATAGGAGTGTATTTGCCTGCTGTCTGGAGGATTCTGGCCATTGTAGTCCAGGAAAATAACTTTGTCAAGTTAAGATCAGGAGTGGATGACATTGGGAGTGCATTGGAAAGGACTAGGTTTCCTTCCGACTTGAGAATTTTATGCAGAGCTTTGCCATAGTTTGATATCTCAGAGGACACTACAGTCTTAAACTGGGTCATTGCTTATTTTACAGATCTATAACTATTCTATTGCTCTTGAGAAGAGAAAACTAGGGAACCTGTGCTGATCCGTCTAACAAATTTGAAAAGCCTTCTTGGTGAGAAGGCAAGACAGTTGCTCAGTATTGGTCTTCACGGTTGGACAATGGCAGGAATTCCTACTGAATTTTTTTCCAGGTCCTGCCATTTTCTAATTTGCTTCTTCCCCCCCCCCCCCCCAGAATGGAAAAAATGTGCATTTACTAATTTGCTACTTTTTTCCAAAATGAAAAAAAAAATGCATTACGGAACTAAGGAACAAAACAACCTTGGGAAGGAAAGTTTGCAAATGTTTACAGTTCCACCCTGACCCACCGAAAGACCCTAGAACATTCAATATGCGTTTGTCAATTTCTTCATAACCATGAGGACTAGAGCCTTTTGCTTTGATTTTCTTCACAAAAGTGAGAAAGTGCATCACATAGTCTGCTACACATGGAATACGGCAACCCCTCTGAGCTTCCAGACTTACCACACAAAACATAGACAGAAAGAAATGCGGCGCATGGTGGGTGTCCGCACCAAGTCTACAATGGAATAGCTGGATTTCATCGATGCCATTTCTTCCTTCATCTTGGACCTCAAAAACTAGGCAAGAACAAAAATCAGGAGATGTTTTGAAAGGAAAGGAAAGAGCTTTTCTTTCATTTTTTAAATAGGATACTAAACATGGAAAAGTGGGAGCTAAATATATGTGTGTGTGTGTGTGTGTGTGTATCTTTGTATATGTATGTATATATATACAGTCAGGCCTCCATAACCACGGATTGAAGCATCCACAGCTTGAAAATCTTTTTTAAAAAAATATAGATTCCAAATAACCGACCTTGATTTTGCCATTTTATATAAGGGACACAATTTTACCACACCAATGTATTTCATGGCACTTGAGTATCCATGGATTTTGGTATCCACAGGGGGTCTTGGAATATATCCATCCATCCATAAAATCAATGGGACATGCCCCATTCAAGCCTATGGGGCTTGAATATTGGTAAATCTTCGTTTTTGTGGGGGGGGGGGTCCCAGAACGGATCCACCGCGTAAACGGAGGGCCGACTGTACAAAGTACAAAGTAATGAGTCAAAAATATTACTGTGTATATAAAATGTTAATTGGATTTTATTTGTACTCAGTAAAGAGAATATTTTTTAAAAACAGCTCATATTCCGGCACTACCTCGGTGGTCAGCTTGTCCGCAGCTTCGGGCTTCCCATTCACCTTGGCCACCCTCTTGAGCTCCTTCAGGGCCCAATCCAGCTTTCCAGCCGTCACCAACCAGCGGGCGGATTCGGCAAACCACCTTCGGGAGCAAAAAGATGGCAAAGTGGGAGACAGAAAGAGAGGAACCAACTGGGTCAAGGGAGCATCACCCAGGACCAACAAACCCGTAAGCAATTGAGATTCCCTACCAGTAGCTCTCTTATCCAGCCTTTAAAAAATTAGCATGCAGCACAAAGGCTTTTGCTCTCTCAGTGGCATCTCTGGGTTGCTTGGCATGAGCCTTGTTCCTTGCTAGGGACTGCAACATCAATCATGGCAATTGCTGATCAGTCCTGGCTAAAGGTTTGGATGGCCTTTATGGAGCCTTTTTGTCTTACTTTTGCCCACTTGCTCTCCTGACCTACTTTGCTTAGGTTGCAAGGACAGAAGGGGATATATACAAATAGTTGCACCCATGTTTTGGATTTGGAAATCCATTCTAGCTGCCATTGCTGTGGCTTCTGGGGGAGAATGATTTTTAATCTCACTTCGGAAATCGACTCTAGAGACCAGGAATTGAATCATCCAGCAGGGAAAACCCTCTAGGTAACTGGGACAAGTCCTGCTCTTTCAGCCTCAGAGAAAAGCAAAGGTAAAATCCCCTCTGAACAAATCTTGCCAAGAAGACCCCACAATAAGTTCACCGCAGAGTCGCTCTAAGTCAGAAACATCTTGAAGACATACAATGAGCATACCTTCTTTTTTGGCTGAAGGGTTGGGTAGAGATATTCCATATAAATAAATAAATAGAATGTACAATCCGAAAACTACATTTCAAATATTGACATGGAAATGTATGGTTGTGGGACTTGTGGGCCTGTCTTAGCTCTTTTAATTTTGTCCCAGAAGTAGTGCCATCAAAGTAGGAAGACTATTAAATAAGGCACCCCAACCCATACCTGTAGGTTCAGAAAATAGCGTTACCCTGTAAGTAATCCCTATTTAGCATATGGCACCATCAGTCTCTGGACCAGAGCTTTGAAGAATTACCTTTTTGACTACAACTCCCAAGCTCCCCTAGTCAGTATGGCCAGTGGCCACACCAGCTGGAGGATCCTGGAGATTGTAGTCTAAAAAAGTAATTTTCCCAAGCTGTGCATTGGACCACAACAAGGTTCTAAAAACCAATACCTCGATAACCACACAAGGGCTTTACCAGGAGTAGAAAAAGAAGAGGAAATAAGGCAAGGAGACAGCCAGTTGCAAATGACGCCACTCCGGAATGAGGTACGCCAGACCTGCCAGGACAATCTGTCCGGTGGTGTAGGCATAGCCGGTCAAGGCCCCCAGGATGGGCCGTGTCCTGGTAGGTGTCCATTCCACACCTGTTGGAAGTCAGTTATTGGGTTATTAATTGATGGCATGATGGGATTATTAATTTATGGGAGAAGATGCACTCACAAAGAGAGACGCAGTTGAGGACCACGCCTGAGTAGGCCATCCCCGTAAGGAAGCGGAGGAGACAGTAGACAATGAAGTTGGGGGAGAAGGCCGTTGCGGTCCCAGAGGTGGCCAGCTGCAGGTAAGACCAGATAAGAATCGACCGGCGTCCAAACCTGGGAGGAGAAATAGAAAAGGAGCAAGATTTTGGAAAAGGAACACATGGGGGAGAGCAGTAGGATTATAAGGCTGGAGGTTGTAGATCTACTTTCTGAAACATTACATAGGAAACACCCTTAAATTCTTTTACTCCAAGTCTCGAGTCAAGGCTTAAATCTCTACCTTCACGTCTTAAGTTGAGTCTCAAGTCTTTGCAAGATCCAGTCTCAAGCTGAGTCTCAAGTGTGGGATCCAACTTTGATAGTGGGCTTGAGGTCTACTCTGCAGCCTGTCTAGCTTTAGCTTAAAACTAGCTTTAGAAGGATCATCCATCCACCTCAAGTAGTCCATTTGCCTAATGCTGTTCCCCACTGAGAAAGAAATGTGGCTTGAGCTCTGGAGGAAAGACTTGTTTGCTGCTGCTCCTAGGAAAAAAGAACTTTAAGTGGATCCATCCTATCCTCCTATTTGCAGCAAAGACAGGCTGCAGAGTAGACCTCAACGCTGGCTTCCTAACTCAGGAACATCTAGTCAATTGCTTTAAAAAATACAAGTCACAAATCGAGTCAAGTCAAGTTGAGTGAATGCACTATATATTGCTGAGTTGAGTCCACTCCAAACCCAAGAATATCAAGTCAGTTGCTTAAAAAAATACAAGTTGAGTCGAGTCAAGTCAAGTCAAGTGAGTGCATCATTTATTGCTGAGTTGTGTCCAAACCCAGGAATATCAAGTCAGTCGTTTAAAAAAATACAAGTCACAAGTTGAGTCGAGTCAAGTCGAGTCGGGTCGAGTCGGGTCGAGTCGAGTGAAGTGCATCATTTATTGCCGAGTTGTGTCCAAACCCAGGACTATCAAGTCAGTTGCTTTAAAAAATTACAAGTCACAAGTTGAGTCGAGTCGAGTCAGGGCATCATTTATTGCCAAGTCAAGTCCAAAGCAAGTCATTGAAGCAACTTGAGTCCAAGTCAAGCGACTCAAGTCTACATTACTGTTAACAAGTTAACAAAACAAACAGTTTGCACATATTCCAAAGATATTCTTCGATGCGCTTGATATGCTGGGTGATTTCCAAAATGCTTTAGCTGAGGTTAAGCTCTATCAATGGCTGTGCCTACTCACCTGTCTGAGAGACCGCCAAACACAATGCCTCCGATCAACACGCCAGCCATGTAGAGAGACTGGGCCATTTCTTTAAAAGTTTTTGAAGAACAAACTAGGTCCCACTGCAATGGGGTGAAGTTTGGGAGGAGGAGGGAAGAGAAAACACACTGTTCAGAAGAAACCGGAGGGCTGACATTCCCTGTGTTGCCCTATAAAGATCTTCACAAGCTTTGGAGAGCTAGAAGTGTCTGGTTAACCATGGAAGAAAACAGGATGTTGGAACAAGCTCCCCAAATATGGTGACCTCCAACCATTTTGGACTACAACTCCCAGACTTAGTCAGCATGACCAATGGCAAGAGACTTTTAAAAAAAAATGTGGTTCAAGTTAGGGGAAGCATCACACACCTTTGGTTTGATCGGTTTGGCTCATCTTAAGATCTGTTAAGTTAGTTAGCAACAGGAAGCAATACAAGTTGTCTCCCTTATCCGAATTGCCAAAATCTAAAATACTCCAGAATCCAAAATTGTCCACATGGATGGCTGAGATAGTGGCACCTTTGCCTTCTGATGGTTTAGTGTGCACAAACTTGGTTTCATGTACAAAGTTATTTTTAAGATATTATATTACATAATATACATGGGTATGTTCTCCATTGAAAAAAAAGCACAAATACTCAAGAATAAATGGTGCTTTAGTTCACAGATTAATTCATGGAGAGCAAACCCAGGTAGGTTCTCCATTGAAAAAAAAATGCATACAATAAGAACACAACTTCACAAAAATGACATCCCAAAAGCACTACATTAGGGAAAACTGCTTGCAAATTATGTATCTATTAAGTAATTAATTAAAATACATTACTAAGGGGAAATGCATGGGAAAATGGGTATATAGTGGGCCCTCCACATTTCCTGGGGGTAGTGGCACAAAACCCCCATGAAAGTGGAAAAACCACAAATAAGAAAGGAGTATTTTTTTTTTTATCTGAAAGAACACCTCTCTAAGAATCTCTTTGTCCTCCAGTGCAACTCTATGGTCAACATCTGTCTAAAGTTGACCATAGACTCATTCTGGAGGACCTACAAATGCCTAAAGAAGTGTTTTCTCTACTAATCTCAAGGTGCTCCAGAACAACTCTGTGGTCAACATCTGGTAGAGTTGCGCTGGAGGTCCTAGAGATTCCTGGAGAGAACATATGAATCAAACCTGCAAATAATCAAATTTGCAAATGTCAAAGCTGCAAATGTGGAGGGACAACTGTAAATTTTAGCAGGTACATTAAAGTACACACAGACACAGACGCACTCCAAAGTGGAAGTAGCATGAAACAAAGATAAGATGGAAGAAATTAGAAAATTCGATGGCGGAAAGTTAGTCTCACCTCCATGACAAAGGTGTTGGGAAAGGTGCTCCTGTCATACACCCATCCATCATGGCATGGCTCTGTTTCCAAGTTAGTCTTGTTCACAATGGTGGTGTTCCCATGAGTCCCATTGAGAATGGTGGCATTCAAGAGCCACCACTGGTAGCTGATGTAGCGGCGGCATTGCTCGGGACGCTGTCTTTCATCCAGAGGGATGGAGACCTTGAGGAGATCCTCCATACCCAGACTTTGATTTCCAAAGCCATCTTTGGGGTGGACCAAGCAGTGATGATCTGGGATGGCTGCCGTGAAGTTCTGCAGCACCATATGGCACGCCATCATGAAAACAGGGAGGGACAACAGTGTCACATAGATGATCTGGAACCGTCCCATGCTGCCGACATGTTCTAAAAGCTCAGCAAAGCTCATGGTGCCCAATGGGGGAGATCACTGCTATGTGATATTCTTTAAGAAGCAATGGGGAAACGAAGGGGTGGGGAAATAGTTCTCTGGCCACGTTTGGGCTAGGATCCACCAGTTGGTTGCAACAATAACTTGAAGTCTAAAAACAATGACTGGACAAGGCACTAAGATGAGTTCACCACTAACGTCAGTCTTGGTGGCTACCACAAAACCAGAGGCTGGTCTTGTCAAGAGAAGGTTCCCAAGGATCTCTGAGGAAGAAACTCTGAATCTGGATTTGTTGCCTTACACAGTAGCTTGGTCATCTTTCTATCTTCTTGTCTAGGAGGTGTTGCACATGCCAGTGAAGGACACCTGTTCCATGATGGCCTCTTTTCTGAGATACTTTGGTTCCTTAAAAAGAGCAAGAGCTACCTCCAACCTTCCAATCTCCAAATCATATCCTGGAGTTGAAATGTATCCTAAGGCGCAGAATATATAAAGCCCACAGTCGATCTCCTGGTTAAAGAGTTACCATGGCTTGGGCCAACAGGGTGTCAAAAGGGAGAGAGGTGATCACCGGGAGCATATTTTGGCACCAAAGCCTATCCTGGCTGAAGAGCTGTGGTCCTTTTTGACCCTACACCACATGTCTAGGTGGATTATTCACATGGCTGTGTTAGGAATTAACTTCCTTTGGGACCCATCCAGGCTGTCCTGAGAGTCCCCACTGTTTGTCAGATCGCTAGAGTTGAAATGCAACGAGGGCTCTCACTTTGAGGCCTCTATGGTTGAAGGGATGCAGAAGATGCTGGAGTTGGGGAAGGAGATCAGGAAAGGACCATATCTCCTCTTTTCCTAGACAATGAGGCAGGCCTCCCTACTCCTCCTGCAGAACAACAGAAGGGAAGGGAAGAAGCAACTACCGGTATGTTGGCACCTTGTCATCAGTTCTGGTTCCCAGTCTAGTTGAACATTACATTTATTCCTAAGAGCTACAGGGGCATGAATAAGGCTGTGGAACCAGGCTTAGGATCCTTTATATAATATGTAACAGGTTCCCAGATCACCGCTCACAAGGAAGAAAAACAGGATTCCATAGACAGAGGGATCCTTGAAGACACAACCCTTGAAAGCCCAACAGATCTCCAATGACCCCAATGGCTCTGTAGGTGTGATGCAGTTGGGGTCATTGGAGCACAAGGATTTCAAGGGTCCTTTAGAATCCCTCTTGTCTATGGAATCCTGTTCTTCTTCCTCTGTCTCCATGTAGGAAGGCTACATATGAGAGAATGCTGAAAAGTTCTCAGCCTCGCTAAAAGGGAATGTCCTAGAGACTCAGCCATGAAAGGCAATTCCACATACTCACCCCAAAGTTCGACACACTTGGCAACCATTCCTCAAGTTCCTTTAACCCTTCCAAAAAAAACCTGTCTGGTCACTGAAATACTGCTCTGCTGCTGCGATCGCCTCTGAATCGTTTGAAAATTGTCCTTTCCTTTCAAACTCTTTTTGGAAACAGGAAACAGTCAGATGGTTTGAGGTCTGGTGAGCATGAATACTGGAGATTCAAGGCCTAATCTGGTAACCCTATGGCCAAGGTCTGACTGACAAAAGTAGTGCCAACTGGTGATGAGTGGTGTGCTTATCAGTAATGTCATGTCAAGATAGGAGCAGGTTAAGGTGGCAGTCCAGATCCATAACCCCTCTGGTACCTTGTGGTCCAGTTGGCATTGGGGTGGACTACATCCATGGCTTCAGAAGTGTGCCATGTGTCCTTAGATTACCAGCTCCTCCACTTTATTCAGGTCAGCTACAAGAGGTCCCTAGTTCTCAACCCAGCTCCAATTTGCCCCCTCTCTCTTTTGAAAAATGGAGCTTCGAGAAACATGTACGGTGATCTGGGAACCTCTGTGAGACATAATGAAGACTCCTGGTCAACCAGATCAAACAGCATTTAGGGGTTGTCCTGCCCTGCCCTGCCCTGCCCTTGTGGTACGTTAAAAACAAAGTAAAAACAGAGTATGACAAATACAGTCAGCCTTCCATATCCATGGATTATTTATTATTATTTGTTTTGTTTTATTTACTTATATCATGCCTTTCTCCCACTGTAGGGACTCATTTTTATCCATGGATTCAAGCATCCATGACTTGACTATTGCTGTTTAGGTCGCTTCCAAGAAGTGTGAGTATATGTGCCTTCAAGTTGCCTGTCGACTTATGGCAACCCCATGAATTTCATGGCCAGCATCCATAGTTTTTTGTGGTTTTTTTGGACTGCGTGGCTATGCTCTAGAAGAGTTTCTTTCTGACGTTTCGCCAGCATCTGTGGCTGGCATTTAGAGAATGCTGGAATGGAAGAGAGTGGGTATATATATACTGTGAAACCCTGGGTAGGGAGGAGTGATTTCTATGTAAACTGTGTATTGTTCTGTTGTTGATTGTGTATTGTTCTGTGTTGATGGCAGGGCCTCAGGGTGGGAGGATATGCAAAAGAGGATTAGTGCCTGCTAATTGGTGTTCATTGTCTGCTGGGAAAGCCCCTGACCCTGGTTGGTTTCCCATTTGCATTTGCTGAGTGCTGATTTTCCTATTTTGCAGGACTGGTAGCCAAACTTTGTTTACTTTAAGTGTTTCTTCTTTCCTGTTGAAGTTGTCCAAGTGTTTGTGGATTTCGATGGCTTCCCTGTGCATTCTGACCTGATAGTGTTGGCATGGTCCAGAATTTCAGTGTTTTCAAACAGCATTTTATGCCCAGAATGGTTTATAACATGTTCTGCTACTGCTGATTTTTCTGGCTGGCCCAGTCTGCAGTGTCTCTCATGTTCCTTGACTCGTGTTTGGACACTGCGTTTGGTGGTCCCTATGTAGACTTGTCCGCAGCTGCATGGTATGTGGTAAACTCCTGCGGCTGTGAGAGGGTCAGAGAATGGCATCTAATGTCTTCTTTTTATTGCAGTTTGGGGGACTAAACTGCATAGGTCCAGAATGGAATCGATCAATGGAGAGATTGTGCAGGATGAAATTATTCCTACTAATTTCTACCCCAATCAATGGAAAACTGGGGCATTTGAAAAGCAGCTGCAAAAGTGGGGTGAGAGATTGATGAGGACTGTTCTTGCCAAACAGGGACTGTTGGAGGATATGCAATGTTGCTCAACTCTGGTTTATATGAAGGGACCTCTGCTCATCAAAGTTTTTGGCGGCAACAATATTACTCTTTAGGTAGCTTCCAAGAAGTGTGTGTATGTGTGCCTTCAAGTTGCCTGTTGACTTATGGCAACCCCATGAATTTCATAGGGTTTGCTTAGAAAGGACCACTGTATTTCCATGGCAGTATATGCCTTGCAATTGCTTGCAAAAGGTCCCAGATTCAGTTTTTGGCACAGTGTGAGAAAGATGCATAGAAGCTCCAGCTGCAACTTTGTAGACCCAGTGCTACATAGTGGAGAGACCAAGAGACAGACAGTGGGTAACTTGTTTTATTTCTAGGTATGAAAAGGGTAGAGTAGTTTAGAAAAATTAGTTATTGCAATTAGTTCCTTTTCCCAGTAAGTAAGCATGGGAGAGCTAGCATGGTGAAGTGGTTTGAGCATTGGACTATGACTCTGGAGACCAGGGTCTGAATTCTGGCTCAGCCATATAAACCCACTGGGTGATCTTGAGCAAGTCACACTCTCTCAGCCTCAGAGAATGGCAGTGGCAGCCCCCCTCTGAAGAAACTTGCCAAGAAAGCCCTATGACAGAGTCACCATAAAACGGAAATTATTTGAAGGCACACAACAGCAACAACAAATCATGGTGTAGTGGTTTGAGTGTTGGACTATGACTCTGGAGATCATGATTCGATTCCCGCTCAGCCATGAAACCCATTGAGTGACCTTGGGCAAGTCACACTCTCTCAGCCTCAGAGGATGGCAATGGCAAACCCCCTCTGAACAACAACAACAAAAAACCCTATGTTAGGGTTGTCGACTTGAAGGCACACAACAAGAACAACAACAGCAACGACAACATATTTTGTCTGTCAACAAAGTTATAGAAGGACTTTTGTATGGTTGTCCGGCTTGTGATTTAATAGTTTCCTGTATGCTTAGGCATTGTTGAATATATCACTTTGGTTCTGAGTATCAATCGATCAATGGTTTACAATTGATTTCATCCTACGTGTCACTACTTAGAGGCTTTTTACTGATCTGGACGGTCCTTTTTATTATCTTTTTGACCCCCAGGGGACATGAACAAAGAATATATCTTTTGGAGACAGGAGTGCTTTCCAAAATGTCCAGAAAGCTCACATCTTCTCAAGACTTCCCAGTTTGTGAAAGGTAACCCTTTGTAAAAGTTGATCCCAGGATGGACAGAATAACAAACAGTCAGCTAGGACAGTCAGTCTTTCATGGTCCATCCTTCCCCAAAACCAGAGGACTGGGAGAGATGGAGATCCAAGAGACCGTTGACCATCAGCAAGCTTCTCTAAACAGGGCCTTATCTTGGGTTTGGAGCAGAATCTTCTCCTGGGCTAATTCTTCCTTGGTCTTCTTTTTGACTCTTTTAAGAAAAAGAAAAGATAATTCAACAGGGAATGAATGATCAATCCAACCCATCCTACCTCTGGTTTCATAAATCGTTCCAATCAATATTAAAGCCTGTTTTAGCTTAGGTGGTTAACCAGTTGGTACAATTTCCCTCCCCCAGCCTGTTGCTTTCTATTAGATGACAACTCCCATCATTCCCGTGCAAGATGGAGATGGTGGGAGCTGTAGTCTAGCTAGGGTGCCAGGGTTGGTTGGGCAACTTGTGGGCTTGGAGTTGCTGTCAGACTACAACTCTCATCATCCTTCGCTAGCATAGCCAATGGTGACAGATAGTGGAAGTTGCAGTCAGCCAACATCTGGATGGTAACTAGTTGTAGAGCTCTAATCTGTGGATGAGAATCATGTAGTGTATAGATGCAACTATAAGTTGACCTCATATATAAGTCGAGGGCAGGTTTGGGGGCCAAAATTATGGATTTTGATATGACCCATGGATAAGTCGAGGATAAAATTTAGGGGCATGTAATGAAGGATGTAAAGGACGAAGCAAAGGAAAACAATGCCAAAGAACTTACATAATTCCAGTAGGCATTATAGGGCAGATTAAATCCTTGCCTTTCAACAGGGGATATATATATATATATATATATATATATATATATATATATGAGTTAAAGTACAGTACTTACATTGACCCATGGATACGTTGACTCAGATTTTTTTGGGACAATTTTTTAACCTAAAGTTCTAGACTTATACATGAGTATATACAGTAGTTCTCCAGATGTTGTTCAACTACAACTAGGTTGGCTAGGACTACTGGGAGTTTGCAATTCAACAGCATCTGAATAATCACATACAGTTGGCCGTCCACATTTGTGGGTTTGACTTTTGCGGATTTGATTCTTTGCGGTTTTGATTCATATGTTTTCTCTAGGAATCTCTAGGTCCTCCAGCGCAATTCTGCTGGAGGTTGGCCATAGAGTTGCGCTGGAGCACCTAGAAGTTCCTAGAGAAAACACTTCTCTAGGCATTTGTAGGTCCTCCAGCATGATTCTGGATGTGATTTTATATGGAGACGTTGCAATTGTTTGAATTTTATTGCAATTTTAAAGGTTTCATCTGTGAGTCGTCTTGGATCCCTCTAGAGAGAAAGGTGGGATATAAATGAAATAAAATAAAATAAAATTCTATGATCACCTTCTGGCAGATGTTGATCACAGAGTTGCACTCCAGTGCAATTCTGTGGTCAACATCTGCCAGAAGGTGATCATAGAATCTCTCTAGGAATCTCCAGGTCCTCCAGTGCAACTCTGTGATCAACATCTGCCGGAAGGTGATCATAGAATTTTGTTTGCAGTTTTTTCACATCCATGGCTTCCCTTCACCCCCTACTTCCAGCAAACATGGAGGCACCACCATAATTCTAACTCCTGTGCTAGATTATCTGACGTCCCAATGGCTCCATCAAGAGATGCCTGTTTCCAGATGTCACCCACCTGTTCTCCACATCCTCGATGGTATCTGGGAGTGGGACATTCAGGGTCTCTGGGAGAAAACAGGCAATGATGCCTGAAAAGATGGGCATTGCCCCATACACAATGGGCGGCAGGAAGGCATAGTAGTCTTCCATCATCTTGGCCAGCGGAGCAACGATTCCTCCCACCCGGGCCATGGTGCTGCCGAAACCGAGCCCAGTCTGCCTGGGGATGGGTAGAAAACACAATGTTGTGGCTAGACAGTTGGACCCAGCCTTGGGAGATCTAGTCTCCCCATGGAGCCATGAAATTCACAGGGACACTTTGAACCCATCCCCTCATTCTTCACAGCATTGTCATGGGGATATCATGGGTGCGAAGAGACCCACATAAACCTATCGTGCATAGGATGGGACCCATATAACGTGGATTCTTTTAAATTTTGTTAGTCGCCTTGAGTCCCTATATTGGGAGGAAGGCGGGATAGAAATGAATAAAATTAAATAATAATAAATTAATTAATAATAATAAAAGAATAAAATGCCATGACATGTCCTCCAACTGCCTGGATTTCATAGGAACAGTCCTAATTAATAATCCTCCACCTTCCCACTTTTTTGGTT
The DNA here is from genome assembly GCA_026167975.1 of Phrynosoma blainvillii. Lineage (NCBI taxonomy): Eukaryota > Metazoa > Chordata > Lepidosauria > Squamata > Phrynosomatidae > Phrynosoma > Phrynosoma blainvillii. Next base: position 11,822,395 of record JANUYF010000016.1, read on the forward strand.
GCTTTGAATTAGCTTGCAGTTGTAAACCACTTAGAGCAGCATAGCGCGGTATGAAGCGGTATATAAGTGAAGCTGCTAATGCTATTGCTTTTAAAATGTCCCAGTTGCTCTCTTCTCCTCCCTCCTTTGGTCTCAGCTTATTTCAGTTGCTGCAAACTGAGTTCAAACAGCAAAAGTAGATTGCATGCAAACTATTGGGGCTGGACTGGATGGCCCTTGTGGTCTCTTCCAACTCCATGACTCTATGATTTTATTATTCTAACTCAGTAGGAGAGATGGAATCTCAGTAGGAAAGATGGAATCTCATCCTTCCCAGTAGGATCAGGCAAAAGCAAACCGCTGCATCCTTTCTTGGCTTGTTTATTCTTCCATTTACCTTTTGCCATCTTGACCATACTCTGATGTAGCTTCAATTATCGCCTCCTTTTAATTTTGAAAATTAGGTTATATATTCTCTGTTTAAAGAGCCGTGACCAAAATAAACATAGTTTATTCATTCATCTGGATCCAGCCCTATGCGTCACCACTGCGGTCTCCTGCCAAGGCACTTCACAACTCCTTTTTGTTACTTCCAGAAAGAGGAAATACTCTGGGGTTTCCTAGTGACTGCTTTCAATGGGATCGTATTGGTGCAGCTTGGTGGCAGAGCCAATTGCGCGCAATAAAAGCAGCGCCTTGCAAAAAGTTCCTTATTTCCCCCTCCTCTTCTTCTGCTTCCAAAGAGAAGCCTTGGAAGAATTGCAGGAAAGGAGTGCAGAGAGGTGTTCAAAATTGGTTCCTCACCTGACGGGTGTCGGATAGAGTTCAGTTGTAAATAAGAAGGTGCAGTTGAAGGCCGCCGACAAGCATCCTTTTCCAATGACGGCCAGCGCGGTCCGAACAGTCTGCAGCTCTTTGGAGGCAGAAAAAAGGAAATTTACAGCATGATTTGAACCCAGCTCCTAGGTGTGGGTCCTCCAGTCCACCCACTCCCTTCCAAGTCAATTCATAACTTTCCCAGTGGAAACAAGTCAATGGAGGCCGACCTTTTATAGCCCTGTGCACCCTGCTACCACTTTTCAATGAAGAGACAGGACAATGACAGGATCAGTGCGACTTCATTTGAAAGGCTTTTGCACGATTGCTGTCAGTCGCACTTCTCGGACGGGACAAGGATGGGATCAGTGCAATGTCATTTGAAAGGCTTTCACACAATTGCTGTTACTCGTGCATGCCAGATGGGACAGTGACAGGATCAGTGCGACATCGTCTGAAACTCCTTCCCGTGATTGCGCAGGAATTACGGAACAAGGGCACCCCGTCCCCTGCCTGATAATCTCCATTGAGAAGAGACTCACCTGTGGGCACAAATATATTGATGATGATGATGAGGCCGGCTATGATGAGGAAGGAGGAAAGGCTGAACCTCCGGCCGATGTAGCTCATGGTGATGGTCACAATCACCTTGGCCGGGAAGTCGACTGCCCCAAAGATCACCTGGATGAGGTAGATGCTGACCCCGAAATTCTGCAGATCCATCGCCAGCCCGTAGTAAGAGAAGCTGACGGAGAACCTGTCAAAGATGGAAGAAATAGGGAAGGATGTTGTGTTAATGGCTGAAGTATGGGCAACCTCTGTCTGAAGAAACGTGCCAAGAAAACCCCGGGATAAGTTCACTTTAGGGTTGCCATAAGTCGGAAAGGACTAGAAGGTACGCAACCACAGCAACAACCCATCCCAACACCTCACTTTTCACGTAGGAATGTGGCAGGATCATATCAAGATTTGGGAAGGGGAAGACAAACAACTAGGACCTCATTATACAGAGTGAACAATTTGGAAAGATAGACGATCATCACATAGACTGGGTAACATATTGAATCGTAGAATCATAGGCACACACTACAACAGCCTCAAAGAGACCAAAAATTCAGCCTTTTTTTTTTTCATTCCATTTCAGCAGACCAGTTCTAGCCATTTTCATTTCTATGGCCTGTTTGAGACCAGTTTTCCCTGACTCCCGATCGCTTTGCATTTCAACACAAATGGCTCAAAGCGACGATTGCTGCTGGGGAAATGTGTTTTTCTTCCATCGACTATGGAGATCCCAAACAAACATGGCATCACAGAATCAAAGAATTGGAAGGGGTCCCATAGGCCATTGAGTCTAGTCCTCTGCTCAATGCAAGAATTTCCGGCTAGAACTTTTTTGCATTGGTTTCTGAATTTTAGTCCTCCAGATGTTTTGGACTTCGGCTCCCAGAATTCCTGACTGTTGGCCAAGCTGTCTGGGGCTTCTGGGAGTTGAAGTCTAAAACACCTGGAGGACCAACGTTTGGGAATCACTTTGCTACAGCATTCCCAACAGGGAGTTGTCCAGTCTCTTTTGGAAGATGTCCAGAGAAGGACTCTGGGATTTGTTGTATTCCCCCAAAAAAGTAAGTTTCCAGACTTTGGAAAAGAACCGTGAGCTCTGTTCAATTTTGAGACTCCGAACTCATTCTCCAGTTGAAATGCTTTCCTTTTTAGGTACCTTTTTCACCAGGATTGGGGGCTTGTAACAGAAAACAAAGTAGATCCCATACCCCAAAGTCTGCCTGCTGCTGCTTTAAGAGATTTCAGATATTTGGTCCTTCAGAGGTATAGTATAACCCAGGTCTAAAATATTGCAAGAGGACTATTCAGGAGACGTGCGGTTCAGATTTTTGCAAGCATGCCATATGGAGTGTCAATATGGTATGATTTTTCAAGCAAGAAAAGAATGATTTTATCTTTGGATAATTTACCATGTTTTTTCTTGGTAAATAAAAGGAGGAGCGGGACATCTTTCTCCTCTTCCCATATCACTTTCTGATATTCAGGAACTATCTGGAGGTATATTCCTTTCTGAGGCTGCAGCCGCACTGCAGAAATAATCCAGTTTGGCACCACTTTAACTGCCGAGACTTGATGCTATATACTCATGTATAAGTCCAGAAATTTTTGCCAAAAATCTGCCCCCAAAAAAACTTATCCACGGGTCAACATAAGTACTATACATTAACTCTTATTTAAAAAGGAATCATCCCTTGGTGATACTATGATCTGTCCTGGAATTTCTATCTATTCTCTCATCCATCCAGCCTTTTAATGTGAGCACCAACGGATATTCCTGCTGGAATTTTGTAAGTTCTTTGGCATTTTTTCCTTTTGCATGTCCTTTATGTCCTTTGTTACATTCCCCTAGGTTTTACCCTCGACTTATCCATGGGTCATATAAAAATCCATAATGTGGGCCCCAAAACCTGCCCTCGACTTATACATGAGGCCGCCTTATAGTCGAGTATATAAGGTAATCCTGGGATTTGCAATGTGTTGTGGCGCTAGAGCTCTCTGACATAGAAGGCAAAACGTCTCACAAAACTACAGTTCCCCAAATTCCATAGCACTGAGCTGCGGCAGTTAAAGGGGTGCCAAACTGGGTTATTTCTTTAGTGCGGATGCAGCCGGGTTCTGCTCGTATCGGGTCCTGCTTCTTACCACACTACAGAGAGGCAACAGAAAATGCGTCGGATGGCTGGGGTGCGCACTAAGTCAGAGATGGTATACGAAGCCTTGGTGACAGACAACTCTTTCTCCATGTTCGACAGCAAAACCTGCCAGACAGAGAATAGAAAATAGGGTCAGAACTGAGACATTTGCTTTTTGCAAAGGTAATATTTCATTCCATTTCATCGACAAGGTAAGGCATTCCTATTGAAGCAGACATTCAGTATATAATCATGTCGCGGGTTGTATGTCTTAGCCATGACTTTGAACTTCTGTATATTTGCATGTAATTTTTATACTGCCTTCAGGCAATTTTCATAGTTTTACATTTTTATTGTAATGTTTTGTTTTGAGTTTTTCCCCCCCCCCAAACAAATTCTCGTCTGAGCATATTTGAAAGTCAATGTACCTTAACTCATTATGTTTTATCTATTTATATTTGTTTGGTTATTAAATGTGCTTTTACCTGTGTGCCGCCTCGGTTCCCTCCTGGGAGAAAGGGAGCATACAAGTTAAATTAATAAAATACAATACAGTCGCCCCTCCGTTCTTGTGGGGGATCCATTCTGGACCCCCATGCGAAAACGGAAAATCATGGATATTCAAGCCCCATTGGCTTGAATGGAAGCGCGCAACCATAGGGGTGCGCAGGGGTGCGCCACAGGCATGCGCCCCATTTTGTTTTTAGCCACCCCGATTGCACTGCAGAGGGGCGGGATAAAAATAAAAATTATTATTATTATTATTATTATTATTATTATTATTATTATTATCATTATGCAGTATAGAAATGTATTTGCTATTGGTATTGCTACCTGGATTATTTTCACTGTCTGAATAACCCTACTGGATTTGCAACCACTGAGATGGAAACCAGAGGTTCCTCTCATCTCGCCATTTCCTACCTCCGTGGTGATGCTAGCTCCGGCTTCTTCCTTTCCGTTGACTCGGGCGACCCTTTGGAGGACGCTGACAGCCGTGCCCGCCTTTCCCGAAAGGATCAGCCACCGAGCGGATTCAGCAAACCACCTGGGCAAAAGGAGCCAAGATGCATCACACCTCCGTGGTAAAAATCCTACAGAGGCTCAAAGAGTTTCTCAGAAAGAAAGGTTCCTACTTGGACTTGACTTGCAATCATTTGCATTCATGCTCTCCTTAGTTGAACCTGATCTTTGGCAAAATAACAACAATAATAATGATGATGATGATGATGCAAAAAACAAAACAAAACATTCAGCAGCAGATCCATCACAAATATCCCCATGATCTACAGCACACGGTTCTTTTCCATAGTGACCCTTTTTCTAGGGGGGCATTCACACTCATTTTTTTGTCCCGAGGAGATGCGGATCGCCCCGCTGATACGTATCGGGTTTGTTGTTCTCATTTTGTTTTGGGTCCACGAATCTCTTCGAGTCGTTGTAACCCTAGCGTTGTTCACACATGCTGTCGTTTCGAGATAAAACGGAGCCACCTCCATTCCCAGAGTGATCCGAATTGATTCGGAAGCTTGTTCACACTGAGAAAGAAGCGGATCGATGTGGATCTTACAGGAAAATTCAGGGAGGAAACCCTATGTTGGGTTAAGTGGGGTTTTTTTGCCAGTCCCCCAAAAAAGTGCATCAAGTACATTCAGGACGTGTGTGAACAACAAGGATTCAACCCAGATTAATCCCAGATTATTTTCGTAGTGTGAAAATGGTCTAGGAATACTCTCTGCATAATGACCTCCGCTGCTCCTTCTCAGAGTTCTTTATCTTTAAATTGAACCCAGGCTGAGTGTCTCAGATCTCTTTTAGAAATGCTAATAATAATAATAATAATAATAATAATAATAATAATATATTAAAAATGCAAAGACTTTTTTTTCTCCTGCTCTTGCCAGTCTCTGCTCTCCCATACATATAAGTGAAAAGAGAAGGCAGAGGTCCTCCTGAGCTCCACATACCAAGAGTACAAGAGGAAGAAAAAGAAAGGTGCGGAAACGGCAAATTGGAGCCAGCGCCAGTCAGGGATGCCATAGGCCAAGCCAGCGAGGAGGATCTGTCCCAACGTGTACGTAAAGCCGGTGACCGCAATGGTGATCGTGCGGAACTGGGTGGGAATCCACTCCACAACTGGAAGGAAAGAGAAACCCATTAAGAGTCATAGAATCAGAGAAGCATAGAGTTGGAGGGGACTCCAAGGGCCGGCTCATCTCACCCCACGCCATTGCAGAAAAGCACCACTAAAACACCCACAGATGTTGTTGTGTTGTAGCAGAAACCATGCAAACAACCTCACTCGCGCATTTCAGGTTCGCTGTTCATACTATGGAACCGCATCTCTGCGGGTTTGGTGGCTCTCAAATAAACATGGAGGTAACGATGCGAATGCATGTGAAGCACATTCAAGGCATGCAGAGCTTAACCCCAGGTCTATTTGCATCAGTTATTAATGCTGCCGACGGTGCAAATCTTTTTAAAAACTCAGGGGGGAAAATGGTATCGATTATCCCAGGTTAACTGGGGGGGGGTCTCCAAAACTTAATCGAGTGCATTTATATGAACAATGGAGATTCAACCTGGATTCATCCCGAATTATTTTCACCATCTGAATATTCAGAATAATTTTTCTGAGTTATCTGAATAGAGATGATAATCTGATCTCTGTTTAAAGATCTCCAGAGAAGGGGAGTCGATCAACCTCCGAGGAAATCTATTCCACTATCAAACAGCTCTTACAGTAAAGAAGTTCTTCCTAGTGTTTCGGCAGGATCTCTTCTCTTCTCATTTGAATCTACTGGATCATGTTCATGTTCTAGTCTCTGGAGCAGCAGAAAACAAGCTTGCTCCATCTTCCACATGACATCCCTTTAGATATTTAAAGATGACTCTCGTGTGACTTTTCAGTCTTCTCTCGATTCCTTTTTTCATGTGAGCTAGGGAATTAAAAAGCTTGATAAAAAGCCAACTGAAGATAGGTTTAACCACCTTAATTCAGCAATAATTACCTGCTGGGCATCAATGTAAATGTGCCCAGAACTGAACGTAATGCTCCAGTATCATAAGATGATGCTAACAAAGAGAATGAGTATCATACTGCTCAGGGCACAGGCTGGGCAAATAATGTGCGATAATCTCCATAGATGTGAAGTCGAAGGCTTTCACAGCCGACATCCATAGGTTTTTGTGGGTTTTTCGGGCTGTGAGGCCGTGTTCTAGAAGAATGTATTCCTGATGTTTCACCTGCATCTGTGGCTGGCATCTTCAGAGAAAGAATCTCCATAGAGTTGGAAGAGACTCCCAAGGGCCATCCAGTCCAACCCCATTCTGCCATGCAGGAACTCACAATCAAAGCACTCCTAACAGATGGCCATCCAGCCTCTGTTTAAAGACCTCCAAAGAAGGAGACTCTATGACTCTCCAAGGGAGTGTTAAACAGCTCTTACTGTCAGGACGTTCTTCCTAATGTTCAGACGAAATCTCTTTTCCTTTAGTTTGCATCCATTGCTGTGGGTCCTATTCTCTGGAGCAGCAAAAAACAAGCTTGCTCCAGCCTCAGTGTGACAGACATTGTTTAAAATATTTAAACAGGGTTCTCATGTCCCCTCTTTACCTTCTCTTCTCCAGGGTAAACATACCCAGCTCCCTATATCAATGAAATGGTGGCGGTGGTGGCGATATAATGCCCTTGGCCATGGACAAGCAGATCTTCCATTAAAATTTTGGGGCAACGAATTCCACCAACGTGCTACACATAATCTACATCTAATTTGTAAAGGCACTTTGGACATTAAGTGGCTTATTGCATTACTTTTTAAGGCGGGAATTATTACATATAAATAAATTATATTATTATTATTATTATTATTATTATTATTATTATTATTATTATTACATTGTAATTCGCCGCCGAATCTGCTGGACAACTGCAGCCAGGCCCCAGCCGTGCTCAGCTGATCCTTTTTTGGAAACAGAAAGCTCCCGAGATTTAATGGTGGCTAGCTGAGCGCGGCTGGGACCCGGACTGCAGTCGCCGGCAGATTCAGCGGCAAATTACAGTGCGATCATTCCCGCCTCCATGCCGCGTCCTGGTTGCCTCCCGGTAGGCTAATGTCAATTGAAAGATAATGCGATAAGCCTCTATGATTTTTTAAAATGCAATTTGTAAAAGGTTTACAAATTTCACTCCAAGCTTCCCTTGCTCCATCTCTTACTCAAGCAGGCGATGCTGAGGCCGAATCCAGAGAGCGCCATCCCACTCAGGAACCGGAAAATGCAGTAGGAGATGAAGTTGGGCGAAAAGGCTGCGCAGGTCCCCGTCACCGCCATTTGCAGGAACGACCAAATGGTGAGTGCCTTGCGGCCAAACCTGCAAGGGCAGCATTTCAAAAACTCCAGTTGAGCATTGTGTAATCCAGTTTTAGCATCCAAAGAACAGGATATTCTAGAATCCTGCAAAACCCCAATCCTAAACTTCATGAATTTCAGGGACAACATCTCCCATCATCCTGGCCCAACTTACCTGTCAGCCAGACCTCCAAGAACCAGGGCCCCTACCAGCACACCAGCCATGTAGATGGACTGGGCCATCTCCCGAAGTTTCCGTCGGTCACACACTAGTTCCCACTGTCTCACACACACAAAAAGAAAACAGTAAATAATAATAATAATAATAATAATAATAATAATAATAATAATAATAATAAGGCAGCTTGGGACAGCTTGCATGGAGGGTGCGGAAAAGAAATTCCAGGTTTGAAAAAGACAAATGCCTTGCTTTGACTGTTGCTCCACAAATGCACATGCAGTGAGTTATGAAATGATCATTTTTGGGGACTATGTATGTGTGTGTTGTATGCCTTCAAGGCTTTTCCGACTTATGGCAACCCTCAAGGGAACCTATCCTGGGGTTTTGTTAGTAAGATTTGTTCAGAGGAGGTTTGTCATGACCTTCCCAATATATAAATGTTCCAAAGTGTTTCAGGGAAATTACAGTATTTGGCACCAAGAAGTTTGCCACTATTCTACATTGGCAACTTAGTTACGTCTGCATAACTAACATCTCCTGGCCTGGTTCCTTCTCCTCTGAGGCTGAGAGAGTGAGACTTGCCCAAGGTCACCCAGTGTTTTTCCATAGCCAAGTGGGGATTTGAGTGTTGGACTACGACTCTGGAGACCAGGGTTGGATTCCCAGCTCAGCCACAAAACCCACTGGGTGACTTTGAGCAAGTCACACGCTCTCAGCCTCAAGGGAAGGCAATGGCAAAGCCTCCTCTGAACAAATCTTGCCAAGAAAAGCCCACGATAGATTTGCCTTAGAGTCGCCAAAAGTGGGAAACGACTTGAAGGCACGTAACAGCAACAACAAACCTAGCATTTGTTGGCGTGGCCGTTTCCCATTCAAGTAACCAAGATCAAGATCTTCCAAGATCTGGTGCATGACAAAGGTATTTCGGACAAGGTCTCCATGAGTTGGAAACCACTTGAAGGCACACATCAACAAAACCATAACCGTTTAGCAATGCTGTCAGGACTTGGCAGCTCCTGGGAAGAGGTTTTGGGAGGTACACAAGGGTCTTTGGAATCACCTCACATGCAAAACGCGACGCGCACACGAGCATAGCCTCAAATTACGTGGGCATAAGTTGGCGTTTGGATTCTGGCTTGAGAGCCTCTCCTACCAAATGTATGGGCCATCTCTGTAAAAGGGGAAAAGGGGAGCAGGGAAATTCAGATTTATTTTTTTTCTTCCTTCCTTCCTGCAGAAACATCAGCTGCTCTTTTCCTTGAGGTGGTTGCCAGCACCATCTCCTGCTGGGTTTTTGAATTCTTCTCTTCCCAGCAGGGCCTTTGGACTGGAAAGCGCGTATTGGGGGGGATCTGTCAATTAAGCCTGTTTATCCATAAGACACAAAACACCTCCTGCGGCTCTTGTTCCTTAACCCTTCTGCTTCATGGAAAGCTTGGGCTAGTGGCAGAGGAGGCCTTCTCGCTCTCTGGTCTTAGCCTACCTGCCCCATCCTTCTCAAGCCACCCGAAATACCTTTAAAGCACCAGATCCCATCCGATCTTGGAGGATCTTGAACGGGAGATCACCACGCCAACAAATACTAGGTTTGTTGTTGCTGTTGCGTGCCTTCAAGTCGTTTCTCACTTACGGTGACCCTAAGGCGAATCAATCATGGGGTTTTCTTGGCACGTTTCTTCAGGTGCGGCTTGGCGTTGCCATTCCCAGAGTCTGAGAGAGTGTGACTTGGTCAAGCTCACCCAGTGGGTTTTATGGCCAAGATGGGAATCAAACCCTGGTTTCCAGAATCGTAATCCAACATTCAAACCATTATGCCACTTTGGCTCTCTCTTGGTGGCATGCATGGTATTTTCCCCCTCCCTTTCCTCCTCCAAACACACACATACACATGTTATCCTTCTAACAACCCTGCTGGGTAGGACAGGCTGAGAGGTGATAACCGATCCAGGATCACCTGCTTGTACATCCGGCTGGTCACCGCAGGAACAGAACGCTGGATGAGAGAGACCTTTGGTCTGACCCCATATAGCTGATCTTTATGTTTTTATGTCACTAGTTAAAATGCAACACATTCTGTTAGTGGCTTACATGTACATACATCTCTTTGGGGACTGGAGACAGGGAAGTATTCGCCACGGAGGCTGTCCTGGGCTCCGAGGGGAAGGAAAAGGAGGTTGCACCCTCATTTCTAGCTTTCTCTCAACTGAGACCAGCTGCTTTTGCATTGCAAGAATCGCCAACCCACAACACAAATGCACACACTGGGAGGCAGCAGCTGCAATTCCTCCTGGGGCTTGAAAGCTGCTGCAGCAATGAAGGGCAGATCCAGAACTGTATAAACAAAACATTTCTATCCATGTAATCAATGTGGGATCTTTGCCAGGAGTCAACATAGTATAGTATATAGAGAGATCTTGTAGCACCTTTGAGACTCACTGAAATAAAGAAGTTGGCAGCATGAGCGTTCGTAGACTTCAGTCTACTTCCTCAGATGCATTTAGTGCATCTAAATTTAGATGCATTTAGGAAGGAGACTTAAGCCTACGAAAGCTCCTGCTGCCAACTTCTTTATTTCAGTGAGTCTCAAAGGTGCTACAAGATCTTTCTACATATTGATTCTACAGATTAACATGGCTATGTCTTTGAATTCTACCATAGTATAGCATAGTGGTTTGAGCACTGAGCTACAACTCTGGATACCAGGTTCGATTCCCCCTCAGCCATGAAATCCATGGACAAGTCACACAGTCTCAGCCTCAGGGGAAGACAATGGCAAACCTCCTCTGAACCAATCTTGCCAAGAAAACTCCATAATAGGGTCACCAAGTCGGAAAGGACTTGAAAGCACAGAGCACACAGAGGATCTTTGCCATTGATACAAATCCTCTTGTTAGTCCCAACTACAGTAATCCTATTGAATCAGTGGGATCCACCTCTGGGCTGACCCATAATTCAACACTTGAATAAATCAGCTAAGGTCCTATCTGCTTTGTTGTTGTTCTTGTGCACCTTTCCGACTTATGTCAACCCTATCATGGGGTTTTCTTGGCAAGATTTGTTCAGAGGGGGTTCAGAGGAAGACATTTTGCATAGAAGATCTCTTTCTGGTTGTCATTTTACCTGCCTCGGAACTCTTGGAAAGATCTTGTCTGCATGCACTCTTTCAACATTACTTTCACCTGCCAAGGAGAGCATGCTAGCGGTCCAACCTGCCTGTCTCCTATCATCTCCCCCTTTTATTCTGGCAGACATCAGGCTCCTGGCATCAACGTCTCTCTTTTCTTTATTTGTTTTACTAAAACCCTGAGATCTAGCAAGGAGGCTGGAACAAAAGACATACCTTTTAAGTCAAAAGAAGTCTGATCCTGGGGGATTTGTGCTAGCTACCAGAATGGAGCAGAACTCCGCATTGCATTTCTGCATACAAAATGTGCTCCTGCTTATTTCGAGCTTTGTTTATTCCAGCAGTATAATGGGGTTGTTTCTGTTGTTAAGCCACCAGAAGCCAGGAGCTATTGCTGATCTACCCTCAAATCACCCCCAAATTAACCCGTAGATCCAGATCTAACTTCTGCCAGCATGTTGTGTGCCTTCGAGTCGCCATCCGACTTACGGCGACCCTAAGGCAAACCTACCATGGGGTTTTCTTGGCAAGATTTGTTCAGAGGAGGTTTGCCATTGCCTTCCCCTGAGGCTGAGAGAGTGTGAGTCTCTCAGTGGATTTCATGGCCGAGCTGGGAACCAAACCCTGGTCTCCATCAGCAATAACTGGTGCTGGCGATAGATTTATGAATGGACGAATTAAGTCAGAGGTTCGGACTTCTGAATTATGAAAGGTCTTTAAAAACTTTGTTAAAATACTGTATTTCTATTCGAATAGTACACAGCTTTTTGGTAATACTATGAGAAGTCTGAAAGTTAGCGTGACTTAAGGCCTGAGCCCATTTTAATCCATCCCCAACTATTTATTCCCATAAATACAACGGCATCGATCACATCTCACCTCTGAAATGATGCTGGAAGGATACAGGGTCCTATCGTACACCCATCCGTCGGCACACGGCTCGGTGTCCATTTTGGTCCAGTTTGCCTTGGTGAGGTTTGGGTCGAGAAGGTGCCACTGGGTGTCCACAAAGCGATGGCATTTCTCCAGCTGCTGTTTGCTGTTGAGAGGGATGCCTACCCTCAGAAGTTCGCTGGCTCCTAGCAAGCGAGTGGCATTTTGATACCCGCTACCATTGGTAGTGATACGGACCTGGCAGTGATGCTCCGGGATGGCCGCAGTGAAGTTCTGGAGAAGGTTGTGGCTGGCCATCAAGATGATGGGGATTGTCAGAAGCGCCGTGTGGACAATCTGGAAGCGGCCCATGCCACCAACTTGCTGCAGGAACTCGGCAAAAGTCATGGCGTTCCAAAAAAAACCCGGAAAGGGGTCACACAGGGCAATATAGATCTAAATACGGATACGGCCCAACAGTGCCCTTGCCTCCTTACTAATCCAAAAGCAAATTCCTTCGGCATAAAGCGCAAAGCTTAAAAGGAAAGGTGCAAATATGCTTAGCCGGTCTACTGTAGCTTGTGAGATTTCATTAAGATGAGCTGGGTAGCGATGCAGAATAGAACCGCAGGCGCTTTGGGCACAACGGATCTCTGGCTTCTGGTGGGTCCCTGTGGGAGATAAAAAGATTGTCCAAGGAAAGGGAGTGTCTTAATTTACCTAATAACCCGCTTTCGGAAAGACAGCAGGATTGTTTGGGGTCAGAAATGGCTCGGATTGTCACCCCAGGAAGCCCTGGATCCTATGCCCATCTGGGGCTGTGCCAGGCGCTTGCCAGAATTCGGAGGGTCTCCTTTCCTCCAGCTGTGAGTTCCCCAGGCCTCTTTTGGAAGGAAGGGGAAAATCTCACTTGATGTTTATTCTTGAATTTCTGCAAAATCAATACATTCCTATGGTAAGAGAAACACTAGAGGTTTCTACAAGTCGCCTGCACTTTTTTGTAAAAAAAGGTGCTTCATTCAATCTGTGCCCATCTGTGCCAAGGAGGATGGGATCTCTCGCTTTGCCCCTTTGTTTTGTCCTTACCGGGTAAACGTCTCCTAGCTTTACTGGATCTTTGGGTGGATTATTTATGTAAAACAGTAAGCAGCTCAGTCGGTTAAAGTTTTACTCTTGTTTTGAGAGATTAACAAACAGTTTTAGAAAGAAAAATTGGGGGAGAAGGAGGAGGCAGGGAGAAATGTGGAAGAAAGGGCAGGCAGGAGAAGTAAGAGCTGGACCACTTTGGGTTTATTTTCTGGAGTTGGAAATGGGTTGATCATATATCTACCCGACTATCTCTACCCCCCATTTTTATAGTTCACGGCACCAGCAGGGATGCAAGGCTTCCAGGAGTGTGGAAATTTTAGGACGAACAGAGCTCTGGATTGGCAAGGCGACAGTCCCATTGCTCTCAGAGTCAAAAAGCATAAGTGCCGCCTCACTTCATATGCTTTCCAAGGAAGGGAGGAGGGATTGGGTTCACAGGACATTTGCAGAGAGAAAGGTAATAATAGGATCAGGTCCCCTTTTTATGGAGAGCACCAGAAGGGGCGTTCTGGCAAGTGTGAATGGGGTGACAATGAGGCTTTCAAGCCATTGCAACCTCTTGATAGCCTCAGCTAAAGGTGGGATATAAATAAATTATTATTATTATTATTATTATTATTCTCCATGGAGAGCCAGAATTCATAGACATAGCCGTGTTAGTCTGTAGAATCAGTATGTAGAGAGATCTTGTCGTACCTTTGAGACTAACTGAAAGAAAGAAGTTGGCAGCATGAGCTTTCCTAGACTTCAGTCTACTTCCTCAGATGCGTAACAGAGAGCCGGGTTCAACGTCAGATAAATCAGTGGTTCCCAAACTTTGCTTCTCCAGATGTTTTGGACTTCATCTCCCAGAATTCCCAACTGCTGGCCAAGCTGGCTAGGGCTTCTGGGAGGTGAAGTCCATAACACCTGGAGGATCAAAGTTTGGGAATCACGGAGATCCGTTTTCTGAAGCCACATTCGAGCGGTAACGCAAAATGGTGGGATCCAAAATTGTTGTTGGTGTGTGCCTTCAAGTCCTTTCCAACTTACGGCCACCCTCTCCTGGTGTTTTCTTGGCGAGATTTGTTCAGAGGAGGTTTGCCATTGCCGTCCCCTGAGGCTGAGAGAGTGTGACTTGCCCAAGGTCACCCAGAGGGCTGCATGGCCAAGCTGGGAATCAAACCCTGGTCTCCAGAGTTATTTATAGTCCAATACACAAACCTTTGCACCATGCTGGCTCTCACCCAAGCAAGAGACAAGGCTGCAAACGCTCCAGTTTTGGAGGTGGCTTAGCTTTGAGCCAGAGGAAAGCCCTGGGTGCAAATCCCCAGCTCAGTTAAGAGAATAGCAGCCACACTGGCTCCTGGAACCCGAAATACCAGCTGTTTTAATTGAAAGCTCTTACTTCCCTTAACGTATGTAGCACCATTGAGAACTGAAATAAAGAAATTGGCAGCATGAGATTTCGTAGACTTCAATCTACTTCCGAAGTCTAGGAAAGCTCATACTGCCAACTCCTTTATTTCAGTTAGTTTCAAAGGTGCTACAAGATCTCTCTACATATTGATCCTACAGACTAATACGGCTAGATCTTAGCCTTGGGAGATGCAGTCTAACCTTGCAGAATGGGAAGCAGGAGAAATGTACCCATTTTATGGTCCTGGGGAAGACGAAAGGGTGAGATTGTCAGCCCCCAAAGAGAGCCAGATTTAACCTCGGAGCCTGAGGTTCCCCATTCGTGGCACAGAGGAAGTCCGATGAGGATGAAAATAAATCCAACTGAGATCTGAATGTTTCTTGCATATTTATTTGTTTGCCCGTTTCTTTGGATGAAGCTGCTAACAGTTGGAATAGAAATGTGACTTTGCAACACTTGTTTGCATTTCCTTTCCTGCTGGTTGGAGGCCTGAGGCTAGCTAGCTCTCAGGTTCTGCACTTCCAGAACTAAGCAGCAATGAGATTGTGAACCTGAAGTAGAGCCGATTTATAGTGTAGTGGTTTGAGCACTGGGCTATGACTCTAGAGAACAGGGTTCATGTCCCGGCTCGGCCATGTAAACCCACCGGGTGGCCTTAGGCAAGTCACACTCTCTCAGCCTCTGCACATGGCAGTAGCAAACCTCCTCCGAACAAATCTTGCCAAGAAAACCCCATGACGAAACGGAGACCGATGTACTTTGGTCATAACATGAGAAGACAGGACTCATTAGATAAAATAAGATGCTTGGTCAGTTGGAAGGCTGTAGGAAAAGAGAGAGATCTTTTCTTTCCCCCAATCAATCAATCACATTTATTGCACATGTCCATAGGTTTTCCTACAGCCACAAAAAAAGTATAGTATATGGTATATATAGTATATATAGAGAGAGATCATATTATGGGTGGATAGACTCAATCATAGAATCATAGAGTTGGAAGAGACCACAAGAGCCATCCAGTCCAACCCCATTCTGCCATGCAGGAACTCACAATCAAAGCATGGAAGCCAAAGTCCTGTTTGTTCCAGATCTGAACAAAGCAGTTGATGACCAAGGATCTTGGAGGTCTCTGATTCATTGGGTCACCATATGTTGAAGTCAACTTGATGGTACTTAACAATGTGAATTCAAATTGTAATCACGATTATTGAGAGGAGGTACGCCATGCCCTTCCCCTGAGACTGAGAGAGTGTGACTTGCCCAAGGTCACCCAGTGGGTTCCTATGGCTGAGCAAGGATTCGAACCCTGGTCTCCTGGAGTCCTAGTCCAACACTCAGATCCAGACTGGCTCTCTAATTCAGAATTTACCCCAAGAAAGAAAGAGAGAGAAAGATGCCACAATGTGCAAGGATTATCTAAGGCACTGGTTCCTATCCTTGGGTCCTCCAGATGAGTTGGACTTCAGCTCCCAGAATTCCTGACTGTCGGCCAAGTTGGCTGGGGCCTCTGGGAGCTGAAATCCAAAACAAATGGAGGACCAAAGGTTCTAGGGGGCAAAGATGGTGGTTGGATTGAATTTAGAAAGGAAGAGAAGGGCTGGAAATAGACCTAGCTGGAAATATTCTTGCTCCTTCCAGCTGTTCACACATCATTGATGGGAAGTGTGGGTTCCTCCAGATGTTATTGTACTCCCAATACTCTCCCAGTCTGGAGAGCTTCAGGATGGCTCCATAATTCCCACTTCTGGTCTAAGTCCTGGATGATATTCAAAAGAGGCTTTAAAAAGCAACCCACCACTCCTGAGATTTGAACAGCACATGTACAGCTGAGTGTTGAAAGAGAAATGCTCCCCATGAATCCCCATATAAGCCTTGGGGAGAATTCATAAATTTGGGCAGCTGTCTGGAGATCCCTATCAATAAAGCCATTCCACTGACTCTGGTCTTTTGTAAAGCCAATAGCACTTAATGGCCCATTAAAAGGAGAGGGATGCATTACAAAAAGGACCATTTGCCTCCTGCAGGTAAGCTGAAAAGGAACAGAGAATATGACTCAGTAGCAGAGGATGTCATTGTCCAAACCATGCTCCAGTCCAAACTTATACCACTGGAGCAAAAAGACTTGAGTACAGCCTAGGTATAAGATGCTGTGCCTTCTTTTTCCAATAGACCTTGAGATCCCTTACTCCCTTCCTTCCTCCGCCATACTTCTTCTTGTTGTGGTTGTCATTTTGTGCCTTTAGGTCATTTCTGACTTATGGCAACCCGAAGGCGAACCTATCCTGGGTTTTTCTGGGCAAGATTTGTTGAGATGAGGTGTGCCGTGCCTTCCCCTGAGGCTGAGAGTGTGCGACTTGCTCAAGGGGGTTCACATGGCCGAGACGGGATTCGAACCCTAGTCTCCAGAGTCTTATTGTCCAACGCTCAAGCCACTGGACCACTCTGGATCTCACCCAGGCAAGAGACAAGAGGGCAAATATATAATATATATAGCTCCCAAAAACCTTGATTTTGCATTAAGGGGCGCCATTTTACTATGCCATTAGGACTTGAGCATCCATGGGTTTGCTATCCATGGGAAGTTCCAGATACCAAACTCCAGCAGATACCAAGGGCCCACTGTCCTTGTTAGTGAAAAATAATTTCACAATATATTCAGTATGTTTGTTGCTGTGGATGCTATACATCCAACCATGCTCTCTTTTCTATTTTTGCAGCCTAAAGGCATTACCCTGAAATGTGGCGGAAAGCAGGAACACCAACATCCCAGCAAGCAGCTGAAATATTGTTGAAATCCACTTTAGAAGAGATCGGATGATGGATATGAGGTTTCTCAAGATTCACAGCCCAGACCAGAAATCTTCAAGTCAGCAGTCGATGAATGAATGCGCCAAGGCCCTGGCTCCGCAGAAGGCTCCTTGTTAATTAAATGTCAACCTTTTGCAACTACATCTTCATTATTTGCTGATGGTTCCATTACAAGGAAGGTAGGTCCTCTCTTGGTTCAGCAAACATGGTTTGGACTCTGCCTTCCTCCTTTACTGGAAGAATTCGAAAGCCGAGGAAAGAGGCATACATCCAAGTTGGCTGATGCAGCCAAATTCAGAAAACAAACTTACAAACTTTACCCCAACTTCTGCAATTTACACCAGCCTGGTGTAATGGTTTGAGCGTTGGACTATGACTCTGGAGACCAGGGTTTGAATGCTGGCTCGGCCATGGAAAACCACTGGGTGACCTGGGGCAAGTCACACTCTCTTAGCTTCAGAGGAAGGCAAGGGCAAGCACACACACACCCCGAACAAATCTTGCAGAGAAAACTCTGTGATCAGTTCCCCTTAGGGTCGCCATAAGCGTAAAAGAGCTTGAAAGCATACATACACCAAGAGAAGAATTTTTAAAAATGGTAGGTTTTCATCCATACCAACAATGGCCAGTTTTTGCTTGCCGAGGAGCAGGTCTTTTGTAAAGCTGATGGATCTGCATGGCCCATCCAAGCCCAAGCACCCCACCCTCTTCCATGCTTGAATTGCAAAAGGGAAAATTCATAGCAAAATACTGTCGCTTGGAAAATCCACCCCCAAGTTTCTCTGAGGTTTATGGTCTGAAGCTTTTGCTACAAGTTCTTTCACGCAAGTTGGTCTCAAAGGTGCTGCAAGATCCTTTTGCAGGCTGATATTCCAGACAAACATGGCTATGTCTCTGAAATTTATCCCAATGCGACACATCTGAGAGAGTTAGCAAATGATGCCATTGCATCTCCCTTCCTTTCCAAAATCCTTGGTTCTTCAACCTCTGAATGAACCAAAGGAGGTAGATTTAAATCCATAATGCCTCTTTTTTTAATCATTATTTCCGAGGAATGAAGAGGGAAGGGCAAAGAAATTATGCCAGGAAGGATCAGTACCTTTTTTTTAATAATGATTTCATCATAAGCATCTTGCATTCTTTCAAAGTCTGGAAAAGATTCCCTATTTTCACTGCATTTATAATATCCCAGGACCCCAGAGATGACGTACCTGTTTCTCCCCCTCCGTTTTTTGTCCTTACGACAACTCTGTGAGGTAGGTTAGTGCAGTGATCCAGTTAGGAGATTTTGGACTCTGGACTTATTGATCTCACCGGAGTTTCACGGGGGAAGGAGGCATGTTCTTTTGGTGATCATGTGCACCACTTTCTGGGCATCAAAATGTCCTTTGGTGAGGCTTAGGTACCCCTGTGCTCATTTGGATGAACCAAAAGGCCTTGGACTTCTGCCCCTCAATGTCTTGGCTTTATAGTACCCCTGGCGAGAGAGTGATTGTCCCAAGAGAGATCTAGTTTTATACCGTTTGATCAGCAAAACTGCAGTACACACAGATCTCCCACTTTTCATTTCACAGATGAAAACCAGGATATATGTGGCCAAGCAACATCATCAGAGTGGGGTCAAAATGCCGAAAGTTATTAATGTGGAAGAAGAATAGACATTAAGAGAGGCTGCAGCAGTTTGCTTTTGCCTGGATCTACTGGGAAGGTAAAGACTTCACCCCCTTCCTCTCCTCTCCACCTTGTTGTGTTAGATGAGTGCAAACTATGGATTAATCAACTATATAATACACATCCAATTTGGCAGAGACAATTCCATTTGACTCTCTGTTATTCCACTTTTTCATCTGCTTTTGAAATATCCCAGTTTCTTTCTCCTCCTCCCAATTTCTCCCTTTGTCATTTTGCTTCTGCTGCTGGAAATTGAGTTCAGGGTGCAAAAGGAGGGAATTATCGCATGACTTCAATAATGTTCTCCCGAATTTAACTCTAATTCACACTGCAGCCAGGTTTTATCGCATGGCTTTTGCAGCAGGATCCGACTTCAGAGTAGATCCCTGCTTGAATGCGAATTGGGAAACACACTGGAGGCTGTTTTTCCAAGTCAGAACGAAAAATGGCCTCCGGAGCGCATTTTCGGGTGTGCATTAGAGCGGGGATCTACTCTGATGTCGGATTCCGCTGCAAAAGCCATGCGATAAAACCCGGCTGCAGTGCGAATTAGAGTTAAATTCGGGAGAGCATTATTGAAGGCATGCAATAATCTCCTACTTTTGCACCTTGAACTCAGTTTCCAGCAGCGGAAGTAAAATGATGAAGGGAGAAATTGGGAGGAGGAGAAAGAAACTGGGATATTTTAAAAGCAGATGAACAAGTGGAATAATTTAATAATAATAATAATAATAATAATAATGTATTTATATCCCGTCCTTTTGAGATCAATCGGGGCGGCTAACAACAATAAAATAGAACATACAAAGTAAAATCTGAATCCCTCCCCCCCTTAAAAAGTTATTAAACCCGTTACAAAATTAAAACATACAATATAAAACAAGAATAATGTAAAAACATCTCACAATGTGGCTGCGGTTCCAATTTTAGATGTTTAAACTAAGAACCTAGAAGCCCTCTTGCAGGAGGGATTCCTGAATGACAAGAAAGGAATTGTCTCTGCCCAATCGGATGTGTATTATAGTTGATCAATCAGCTTTGCAGACCAGTCAAACCCATAACCATGTGTATTGATTCATATCCAAAATTACATGGGAAATGTGGAGTAATTCATGTCATCCTTCATTATTTGGTTGGGTTGATGGGAAAGGAGATCTCTCAACATTTGGACCCCATGCCTTCGCCACTCCAGTTTGAGAAAGTACATATGCCACTGATTGTTTTAGAAAGCATTTCTCTTGCAAATAAATACATATGAAATTAAAATGGCAGATGTTAGCAGCAGCGCGTACTTGTTTTCTACGATCTCTATATGCCCTCTTGTGGCCATGGCGATTAACCCCTCGGCACCTTTTAAGACCGAAAATTCGGAGTTTGTGGGCCCTTGGGGAGAAAAAATGCCAAAATCCCTATTAGGACAATAGCTTTATTCATATCCATATATATATATATATATATATATATATATATATATATATGCACTCTTTTGAGACCTCCAGATCTCTTCATCAGGCAAAGCATATTTATCAATCATTATTTATATGACTGGGAAGTCTGTTGTGCAACCTGAAATCATCATATCTGCGTGAACCCAGTCTGAAAACCACATTTTCCTTATGATTCTGACCATACATACATACACACATATATATGTTTATTTGGTCAATGAGCAGCAAGACTGACCATGCATTTGTCATTAAAATTAAACCTCAGCCCCAGACCAAACATCTACTTTTTGGAAGATTTTTTTCCCTGTTGAACAGATTTTGAAAACTTGCTGATTTTTTAAAAACCTTTGCAACCTCCATGAGTTGGCCAAACAATGTTATCACCTGGATCTGGATTTTGGAATGTAAAGGTGAAAATGACCGAGAAATTTCCCCGTTTGCCAAAAATCTTACCACATTATCCATGGCAGTTTGCCCATAGACATGGGCTAGGGATGAAGTTTTTTGGGATGACTTGCAAACCCAGTCAAAGATGCAAAGGGATCTTGTGTCGCTTTTGAGACTAATTCTGCAAAAGCCGTTGTAGCATAAAACACCCCCCTCCTTATTCACACAACCCCAATAGAAATCTGCATTGCACCCAAATATTCCAATTGTTGTCACAGACCCTCTCAAAATGGTGACTGGAAGTGTTGTGACATTACTTTATAGAATTAGAAGAGATCCCAAGGGCCATCCCATCCAACCCCATTCTGTCATGCAGGAAGACACAATCGAAGCACTCCCAACCGTTTTTGTTTTAAAAACCCCAAAGAAAGAGACACCCCAAGGCAAGGTATTCGACCATCAAACCGCTCTTACCAGTGATGTATTGAAGTCTTTTAGTCCAGGTCTCGAGTCAAGTCTCAAGTCTCTACCTTCAAGCCTCAAGTCGAGCGAAGTCCTTGCGAGATGCGTCCAAGTTTCAAGTTGAGTCTCAAGTCTGGGAGCCAACTTTTAACAGGGAAAAAAGGAGGTAGGGTGCATTTCTCAGAAGGAACATCAAGTGCATTAGGCAATGGGACTGAGGTGGGTGTTGAGAACTGCTTGGCAGCCCGTCTCTGCTGATTCCAAAACTTTGATCCTCTAGGTCAGGGGTAAGCAACCTTTTTTCCCCTTTAAGGGCCGAGGGACTTCAGCTCCCAGAAGCCTCAGCCATGTTGGCCAATAGTCCCATGTTGGCCAATAGCTCCTGGGATCGAGATCCATGCAAAGGCAGTTAACAAACAAAAATAAAACATACCCTAAGCCACTCTTCATAGGGCATGGCTTCTAGACCTTTACTGTGAAACCCGTTCAACAGTGGAACAGACTGCTTGAAAGTCTGAGCGACTCTCTTCCTTTGGAGGTCTTTAAACATAACTTGGATGCAACGTCCAGTTGAGTTTTAGCTGTGGATTCCTGCACCAACAGGAGGTTGGTCTAGTTGACCTTTGAGGTTCATTCCAAATCTATGATCTTACATGCATAGTCCCCCTGTTGACTGTAATGTATGCTGGCTATTTGCCGTCATAAATGAATTGATAGATTGACTGCAATGTATGTACATCTCTACTATTTAAGTTCAAAGCACCCACAAACAGACACCAGACAGATATTTATTTTATTTTATATTTTATTTTAACTAATGAAGGGGGTTCAATGATTAGTCACAACAATAACAGAATTATAATATAATAAAAGTTCACAGGGCTGGGTTGTTCCCCAGTGGTCCAAGGAGGACGACCAATATGTAAACAAGATTCACAACCTCAGAAAATCAGTTTGCACCCGCATCCCATAAGATGCTGAATCTGGTTGTCATGAGCTGCTGCGCCTGCGCAACAACCATGCATGCGCCAAATCACCTTTGTCCACATCGGCCATGTTATGCCCTCTGGAAACATCACAAACTACATCTTTCTTTACCGACGGGTACAGGCAAGGCGATGCCCTTCTGGCACAAGAGTCTGGATGTCCCATCATGGCAACGAAGGGAGCGACTGGTATTGTGTGGTTTAAAAATAACCGTCGCTCCCATGCTTCCGAAAATCAAAGATTTGCACTATTAAATGTCAGTTTAAAAATGCAGTGGGGCAACAATCTGCTCTTAGGATCCAAAGCACAGCGCTTGGATCCTGGAGGAAAAAGTTGGCGATCCCGAAGGAAATCCACCCATGCACACATGCACAAATACTCACCATTTTAGCCAATATTTGTCCCTAAATTATAGTCCAAAACACACTGTAGTTTTGGGAGACATTTGGCCTTCTCTGTCTGGGGCCACAACAAACAACAGTTCCCAGGATTCCCTAGCACTGAGCCAGGGCAGTTAAAGCGGTCTCAAACTGGATTATTTCTACAGTGTGTTTTGGACCAAGGTGACTGGATTTGCACTGTGCAGTCTCCATCCCAAAGGAAACAGATTGCTACCCTCCACTTCAATGGTTCCAAATAGCTGTTTCAGTTTGGCTGCATCCGCACTGCAGACATAATCCAGTTTGACACCCCTTTAACTGCCATGGCTCCATGGTATGGAAGAATTATAGTTTGTTTTCGCACCAAAGCTCTCTGACAAAAAAGGCTGAATGACTCACAAAACGCCAATTCACAGCATGGAGCCATGGCAGTTAAAGGGGTGCCAAAGTGGATTATTTCTGCAGTGCGGATGCAGCCTTTGACTCTGTCAGATCCACGTCCAAGACTTTTTGCAGTCCGAGGCAGAGCGGGAAATGCCACCCCCGTGATCTATCTACTTTTTTCTCTATCAAGTTGCATAGTATCAAAAGGCAACTAGATGGTTGAGGTACCTAAGGAAGAAAAATCTCCCTTCCCAAAATAATAATATTAAATGAAAAATAAATTAAATAACTTAGCAATTTGCAGGTATTTCGTGAGATGAGCTACCTCAGGCGGCCAAATCACCAGTCCTCTCCCCTACCAAAAACTTTCCAAAATCCACTTTGCCGATGAGGCTCTTTTGTTTCAAAAGCACTTCGTAACAGTTTTCCATCTAGCTAGAACATTTCTTTTAAAAATCAAGTAATTCCCTGCTGCTTCATGTTGACACACTACCTTTCTTCAGTGCTCAAACAGTTGTGCATTAGAAATACATAGACAACAGTTGCAAGGAGGATTCTTTTTTGAATAATAATAATAACAATAATAATACAAAATGACTCAACTTTTTCCAACACACACAACAAGGTAATGCAAGTAAACATTACTCAGAAAAGTCCTTTGGAGACTCCGACTCCCATTATTTCCTAGCCAACATGGCTAATGGAAGCCGTAGTCCAAATAAAAATTGCAAATTTTCCAAAGTCTGGTTATTTGTTACACCCCAAAAAAGGGGTCCTTATTTTGTTTTAAAATTCTTTTTAAATAAAAATAAAAACATGGTCACGTCCTTGTAATTCCACAAAACCAACCTAGACAACGGGTCACACCATTTCATCTCATGTTCTTTCGAAAGGAAGAGTGGCCCGAGTGACCGGACGTCCTCCTTTTCCAGGACATCGAATCAAAACCTGGTCTCCAGAGTCGCAATCCAATACTCCATTTTCAACCTTCTGTCCAGGAGGAGTTCCAAAAAGTCCTCCACTTTTGAGCATGACGAAGAAGCCTGAGTTGACATTTATAGGCGTGTTTTATTTGGTAACATCCTACATTTTCTCTTGAATGTCCTACATTGTGCGGTGCCTTGCCTTCCTTTACAGTTAGGGCATTTGGTCACCTTGCTCTTGGCAGGGACTGACCGTGCCAAGCTCAGGAGATGGGTGAGGAAGACAAGTTGCAGAAAACCCCAACATCATCTTCATCATCATCATTATCATTATTAATATTATTATTATTATTGCTTATAGGACAAGGGTTACGACATGGACAGGTCTAAGCAGATCACACAGTGTAAAGCTAGAGACTAGATTGCTCTTCACAGCCAAGTTGCCTCTTTGTAGGTCTTTAAACAGAGGCTATCGGGGATGCTTTGATTTTGAGTTCCTGCATGGCTAGGGGGTTGGACTGGATGGCCCTTGGGGGTCTCTTCCAACTCTATGATTCTATGTCAGTTCCTGGTGAAGATATATAGTGTCAGGGAGAGGAAGGATGGTGGTCTTGAATTGAAGTGTTGTTGTGCATCTTCAAGTCATTTCCAACCTACGGCGACCTTAAGGCAACCCTATCCTGGGGTTTTCTTGGCAAGATTTTTTTTCAGAGGAGGTTTGCCATTGCAATCCCCCGAGGCTGAGACAGTGTCACCCGGTGAGTTTCGTGGCCTAGCTGGGTCTATCCTGGGAAGAAGGTAAGCCAACAGCAGCTACTCAGTGGAAACGCAGGGTGACCCTCCAGTAACTTTGGCTCTCAGATTATCTGGGTCCAGACCAAACCAATAATAATAATAATAATAATAATATCTCTTCTTTGTCACTTTCTGCAGAGGTTCGAACCGAGGAGACCATTCATTTGGAGTGGCACCAGCGTTGAAAATCCCTGAGCTTGGAGGAAAGTGACCTTTGCAATGGCAGACCATAGGTGAGAACTAACCCCCTTCCTCCCAAGGCCTTTTTAATACCCCCCCTACACACACAGACACACACACACACAAACACAGAGGTTTCAGAAGTGGGCCACCCCCTGCAACGGATTTGTGGAAGGCGGCTCCACTGCGCCGTGAGGGGCAGGGGCAGCCTTGCGCGATGCCTTGCGCAGCAGCGGACTGTCGGGATGGCGCTCCTGTAGATGTCGCAAGTGGCCCTCTTGGCTATCGGCCGTGAAGCCGCAGTCCTCGCAGACGTAGAGCTTGGCCCGGCGCTCCTTGTAGGCGTAGCTTTGCTGCACGCCGTGGATTTTCTTCAGGTGGGACTCCAAGGAGCAGCGCTGGGTGAAGGCCTTGTCGCAAAGGTCGCACTTGTATGGACGCACACCTGGAAGGAGCAAGAGGGCAGAGAGAGAAAGGCGTCAGCTGCTGTTGGTTTATAAGGCTAGCACTCCTAGTACAGTGGGCCCTTGGTTCCAGGAAATCCTGAACAAAAACAGGTATGCGATATTAAATAATGTAGAAAGGTATAATGTTACACAAACAAAATGATCATGCACTCTTATGTAACAGTATGATCCCAGGCATCCAATACGTACGTTGAGAACAATATACATGGAACTAATGTTGCAGAAAGTCTATAGGGAAGTACCTATAGAAATACCAAATTGTAAAGCTGTCTTGGGGAGACCATGCTCTGACTCGACTCGACTCGACTCGACTCATGACTTGGATTTTATTTTTTTGCTTTTTGGAATTTATGTGTATATATATATATATATATATATATATATATATATATATGGAATATTTTCAAGCTGTGGATGCTTGAATCTGTGGATAAAAAATCTGTGGATAAGGAGGGCCAGATGTGCTTGTTAACGGTGATGTAGACTCAAAGTCATTGACTTGGAATCAAGTTGGATTTAGGCTGGTTCAATGACTTGATCTGGACTTAGCTCAGCAATAAATGATGCCCTGACTCGACTCGACTCGACTCAACTCATGACTTGTATTTTATTTTTTTTTAAATGGCAAAATCAAGGTTTGCTTTTTGGCATTTATATATTTTTGCAATATTTCCAAGCCGTGGATGCTTGAATCTGTGGACAAAAAAAATCTGTGGATATGGAGGCCTGACTGTACTTGTTAACAGTGATGCAGACTCAAAACAATTGATTCGAACTCACGTTGGACTCAAGGTGCTTCAACAACTTGATATGGACTTGGCAATAAATGATGCCTCAACTCGGCTCGTGACTTGAACTTATTTGCAGCAGGGCGGGATATAAATACATTTTATTATTATTATTATTTATTAAGATTTGCTGTTGAGAATTTATATATTTTTGGACTATTTTGGACTATGCTTGAATCCACGGATAAAAAAATCCATAGACAAGGAGGTCTGACTATACAGCCCAGACAACTGCCAGCCTTCCGCCTAGGTCCCCAGCCCTGGCAAAGCTCACCTGTGTGTGTCCGGACGTGGCGCTTGAGGTCAAAGGTGTCGTTGAAGCCCTTGTTGCAATATGGGCACAGGTGGCGCTTCACCTGGCTGTGGCATTTCAAGTGACGGTTCAGCATGCGCTGGTAGGAGAAGCCCTTCTGGCAGAAAGGGCAAGAAAACTGCTCCCCTGGAGCATCCCCTTGGGTCACCTGTAAGGAAGGGCAGAGACCCATCAGTATCATCCCCAGTATTCCCAGTTACATCCTGGCTATGTAGCGCCAGCGTGACGTTGTGGTTTATGCATTGGGCTAGGACTCCGGAGAGCAGGGTTCAAATCCTGGCTTGGCCACAGTTACCCGCTGGGTGACCTTGGGCAATGTTACACTCTCTCATCCTCAGAGGATAACAATGACAAACCCCTTCTGAAGAAACTTTCCAAGAAAACCCTACAATAGGTTTGCCTTAGGGTTGCCAGAAGTCAGACATGACTTGAAGGCATGCAACAACAGCAGCAACAACAACAACAACCACCAGGTTGGTCTTCTGCCCTCTTGGCCCTCTTTTAGCTTGAGGCCAAAGAAGTCACTTCTAGTTGTGATTTCCGGCCACAAATGGGGTCATGATACCATATAGCCCACTAACAAGGTAAATATTGACCGTCCACTATGGCCGGCTACTGATGGTGGTCTTTCGGTGTTTCTTAAAGTCCCTTCCTCTCGCCAGCGCATCAGCTTGATAGACCTCTGGAGATGTTGAACTTTAATGTCCACCATCCCCAAGCAGCAGGACAGTGGGACCTATAGTCCAACACACCTGAAAGGTGTTGAGCTGGTATACATTTAGAGAAGTCGAGGAGGGACCCTTTGATTTTCTGTGTCCTACCACTGAGCAATACCACCATGTCGGGTCCGTACCTTGATCTTGGGCCGCAGGAAGATGGACTCGGCATCCGGCTGTGTCCCGCTTGGGACCTGGGCTGTGCAATGAGGCTGGTCAGCCGTATAGGTCGAGTTTCGTATCGTCATGTCCAAGGGCATCGGATAGGAAGGGGGCTCGGCAACTGAAGGCTCTGGGTCTTTCCACAAGGCATAGCCCCCCAGGGAGACTAAAGGAATAGAAAACAAGATTATAGAACTAGAGAAGTCCCCCAAACCCCTCTTAGATGTTGACCACGCTCAAGAAATGGACCTCCAGTCTCTGTCTGAAGACCTCCAGCAAAGCGAGAACCTGTCACCATCCGATGGGTTACTTTTTTAGTGTGACTTTTAATATATTTCCTTTGCTGCTGCAGTTGCTGAAATCTAGCCCTAAAACTGAGAAAGCACAGGATGGCTGGAGTGCTGGAAGAAGAAGAAGAAGCCTGAATTAAAATCCACCCAAAGTACTTTGTAAGTCTAAGGACATCCAGTCCTACTCCACCCCATGTATCTGGACAGGTTTTCTACAGTAGAAGGCAAAAAACCCCAAACACAATCTCTATAAAGGAGACATAGTGGGTGAAGCAGATTGGTAGCATCTCCCTGACTTCTAACATTTTATTTATCCTGCCTTTCACAAAAACAGGGGTGTGCAAAGCTCAACCTTAATACCTGAACATGGCCAACGTCTGGCAGATGTTGACCATAGGTTGTTGTGCTGAAGGACCTGGAGATCACTAGAGAAAACCCTTGTCTAGGCATTTGTAGGTCCTCCAGTGCGATTCTGTGGCCAACATCTGGCAGATGTTGACCATAGAGCTGCATTAAAAAGCATCCTTAACCCTCAGTTAGAGGACCAGCGTGGGGTTGTGGTTTGAGCATTGGAGTATGACTTTGGAGGCAAGGGTTTGAATCTGTTAAAAAACAACAACAACAACTGGATGGCTATTGGGCAAGTCACACTCTCTCAGCCTCAGAGGATGGCCATGGCAAACCCCCTGTGAAGAAACTTGCCAGGAAACCCCTATAATAGGGTCAACATAAGTAAACAATGACTTGAAGGCACACAACAACAACCAGAAAGCATCAATAAGATGCTAGAGTCCTCATGACCTGGAGGAACGTTTGATGGGGTCCTCTCCTCCCCATCCAATTCCAGCTGCAAAATGGCAAGTAAACACCTCAGAACCGGTTCACCCGGATATTACTGGAACGTGCGACCCAGCCCAAGGAGTTAATTAAGTGTTTCCGGGGCCGGCGCCACAATTCCAGCTCCTGTCACCTGCCTCGGGGAAGGTGGAGTGGGAGGGCACCGTGTTGCAACCACCCTTACCCCAATCCAAGGAGCATCAGGCCCCATTTCCCGTTCTTTCCTGGCTCCGTTGCAAAGAGAAGGAACACCTCAGCATTTGTCGGTGGCACTCTCCCATGCCCAGAGGTTGTAAACGTGTTTGTTTTTTTCAGAGGAGGAGAACTAGACCTCCCAGAATCCCACTACAGTTAGCCTTCCACATTCACTGGAGTTAGGGGCACAGGATCCCAGTGAAAGTGGGAAAAACACAAATGAAAACACTATTATTATTATTATTATTATTATTATTATTATTATTATTCACTTATATCCCACCTACAGGGACTTTTATGAGAGAGAACACCGCTAGGTCCTCCAGTGCAACTCTATGGTCAACATCTGCCAGAAGTTGACCACTGGATCATGCTAGAGGACCTACAAATACCTAGAGAAGGGTTTTCTCTAGTGATATCCAGGTCTTCCACCACGACTGTATGGTCAACATGAGGCAGAAGTTGACCACAGAATCGCACTGGAGGACCTACAAATGCCTAGACAAGGGTTTTCTCTAATGACCTCCAGGTCCTTCAACGCAGCTCTATGGTCAACATCTGCCAGACATTGGCCACAGAATCACACTAGAGGACCTACAAATGCCTAGACAAGGGTTTTTTCTAGTGATCTCCAAGTCCTTCAGCTCAACCCTATGGTCAACATCTGCCAGACGTTGGCCATAGAATCACACTGGAGGACCTACAAATGCCTAGAGAAGGGTTCTCTCTAGCGGTCTCTAGTTCCTCCAGCGCAACTCTATGATCAACGTCTGGCAGAGTTACGCTGGCGGACCCAGAGATTCTTTGAGAGAACGTAATAATCAAATCTGCAAAATTCAAAGTTAAAATGTGGAAGGCCAACCGTATTGCCCTACTGCCCAGGGGAAATTTTTGGAAGTTGTAGACCAAAAGAGGAATGTTGTTTTGGGCCAATCCTCCTCAAAAGGCAAAGTGGAGAGGAGGAGGTACCCTCTGAAATGCCCGCGACAAGTCTGGCAAAGGGTTGCCCAACAGTTAGAGGGCTGATCCTTGTGGGCAATCGACTGGCCACTATGTGACCAGAATACTGGTCTAGTTGGGTTTCTGATCTGATCTAATATGGCTCTTATGAGCAGCAAAAACATTATGAATTTGATCCCACAAGGATCCAAGTTGACTCAGCCTTCCATCCTTTCATAGGTCAGTAAAATTTGTTTGTTTGTTGGGGGCAATTGGTTTACGCATTGTAAACCACTTAGAGAGTGCTTAGCTCACTATGAAGCAGTATAGAAATAGCTATTGCTATTGCAAAAAGGCCGATCGGTCGTTGGAAAAGAGCCGATCGACAGAACCGTTTTGCTTTTGTAGAGTCAGCCCTCTGTATCTATGGATTTTTTTTCATCCACGGATTCAACCATCCATGGCTCAAAAATAATATAAATAACCAAAAGCAAAGCTTGATTTTGCCATTTTATATAAGGGGACTCATTTTGCAATGCCATCGTCTTGAATGGGACTTGAGCACGGATTTTGGTATCCACAGGACAAGCCTGGGAGTTTATCACACAAGATGATATTAAAGTGAAATATTTAAAGTGAAAACAACATTTGGGATTAACCGAAACATAAAGTAGAAATAACCCGCAAAAGCAGGTTGATTTTCACCCGGCTTTGGCATCAAGGAGAAATAACGCGACATTAATCCGAACGGAAAATCGCCAAAACCCACTCCTTTTTACTTTCGGGAACTTCACATTATTTCTCCTTTACACAAACACGTCTGCAAAACAACCCGCTTTTGTGGGGTTTTTTTCCCCTGATTTTTAAATCTTGTTTCTGCCCAGGATATAAGCAACTTGTGATATGGTCCAAGGTGTAACCTCAGGAAACTAGTCAGCCAAAGGGTAATCGATGTAAAACACATCCGATCTCCTTGGTATAGTTTGTAAAACTGGGTTAATAAAATGACGACAAAGGTCACCATGAAACCCCAGCAGATACCGAGGATCCACTGTAATTTCCATCGGGACAAGAAGCATTTTTGGGATACATGGAAAAAGGGGGGGGGGGAATCCTTTTTGCGGCCAATGGCTACCCATGCAAACTCAGCTCCGCAAAGCTGCCTTTGCACAGAAGCAGCATCCCCATTGCACTTTGATTCCTCTCAAGGCGCCTGATGGAAACCGGCAGCAAGCGATCCGAAGGTGTGATCTGTTGTTTTTTCCTTGGGCTTTTAATTAAAAAAAAGGAACATGAAACGCTTTGTGCCAAAGCGGTTGCGATTGGAAAGGCGGGGAGGTGCCGCAACGCAACCTTTCCTGAAAGTCTCGGCTTTTGCCCACTCTTTTATAATTGCAGACATGTGAGGGAGGGCTACGGTGACTCCTCCGCTGTCTGCACGTTCTCAGAGGTTGCCTCCAATATCATGTAGTTTGGCCTGTCCTGGAGCTGAATTCAAATTCAGCTCCTCTGCAATCAACTGTCCCCCTATACCCCCCTTTACAATTTGGGGAAAGGGAGAGTCTGGTTTGTGAGCTTTTGTATATTTATAATTGTTCTGTTCTTTTAATAATAATAATAATAATAATAATAATAAATTTATTTATATCCCGCCTCTCTGTCAGCAGACAAAATGAAAAGCCGAGATAAATGCAAAGGCACAATATCGCGCAGAGGTTTCTGCTATGGCGTTCAAACTTTTTCAGGATCATTCAGGCTGAAATATGGTTCCTTTCCTTTTTCCTATACCCCAGCTTACCCCAGGTGAGCCACTGTGGTCCTCCAGCTGTTGCTGGACTGCAACTCCCATCAGTCCTGATGCACATAGCCCATGGTGCGGAGCTGTAACCTGGAGGTGTTGTGTGCCTTCAAGACTTATGGCAACCCTAAGGCCAACCTTATCACGAGGTTTTCTTGGCAAGGTTTGTTCAGAGGAGGTTCACCATTGCCTTCCTCTGAGGCTGAGAGAGTGTGACTGGCCCAAGGTCACCCAGTGGGTTTCATGGCTGAGCTGGGCACTGGATCCCAGTCTCCAGGGTCATAGTCCAACACTGAAACCATTCTTTCCCCTGCCTGCCTGCCCTAGACAGTCCCATGCACTTTGCTGTTCCAAGTAATCCAGCTTTTAAGACAGATCGGCTCTTTCTGCTAGTTTTGGGCAAAAGAGGCGGCGCTGCTGAGATCCCTCTTCAAAGCCTTTCAGGTTCTAGCAGAAACCTCTGCCAGGCTTCCAGCCCGATTAATTAGTTGCTAATTACAGGCTCCCAAACGGAGGCTTGTGATGTTTGCTGAGACTGGCAGAGAGGGCTGCAAACCCAGCGACAGGCATTTTCCTGGCTCCTCCAAAGCACCTTCTTCCAAGGTGGGCAGAGGTTGCTGCCACCCATGGGTAAGGGTCAAACAGGACTCCTATTCATTATGATGCCCAAACTTTGGTCCTCCAGATGTTTTGGACTTCAGCTCCCAGAATTCCTGACCATTGGGAGCTGAAGTCCAAAACACCTGGAGGACCAAAATTTAGGAATCACTGTGGGAGTTGAGATCAGCTTTCCTCCATGTTGGTTGTCCTCCAGATGGGATGGACTACAACTCCCAACAGCCAGCCACATCGGGAGGAAAGGATGGGATCTGACATCCACCATGATGTGGGGCTGGAGAGGTCACTCGACAGCTGGGACGGCTAAATGGATCTTCCATACCCAAGAGCAGTCTACCTCTGAGCTTGGGTTGACGGCCCCACTGACTGGTGGAAGAAGGCGTTGTGGCCCAAAGCTATAACTTCACTTTTAGGATGTAGAGAGATTTTGCAGCACCTTTGAGACGGACTGAAATAAAGAAATTGGCCGCATGAGCCTTCCTAGACGTCAGTCTACTTCCTCAGGTGCATACAGTCTTTATTTCAGTTCGTCTCAAAGGTGATAGAAGATCTCTCTATATACTGATGCTACAGACTACATGGCCGTATCTTTGAATTCTTCACTTTTAAGAATTATCCAGCAGTGGAAATGGATCACCTTGGACGCTCCTTCCCTGAACAGATGAGGGATGGCCACTTCTCAGGGATGTTTTAACTGGATTCCTCCACAGGTAGGAGGTTGGATTGGATGGCCCTTGGGGGACCCTTCCAGTGCTACAATTCTACGAAATTATGGTCTCATCTCTTGGCTTGGAGGTTTCCCTGGAGGTATCTATGGGCCAGGAGGCATTGCTCTTTTTATATGTTTGGAAAGGAAACAAAGGTCTTTAAGCAGAGGCTGGATGGCCATCTGTCGGGGATGCTTTGATTGGGAGTTCCTGCATGGCAGGGGGTTGGACTGGATGGCCCTTATGGTCTCTTCCAACTCTATGATTCTATGATTCTATGAAAGGCTTTCTCTGGCTCTCTTTTGGAGAGAAG
Source organism: Phrynosoma blainvillii (assembly GCA_026167975.1). Classification (NCBI taxonomy): domain Eukaryota; kingdom Metazoa; phylum Chordata; class Lepidosauria; order Squamata; family Phrynosomatidae; genus Phrynosoma; species Phrynosoma blainvillii. Next base: position 11,855,467 of record JANUYF010000016.1, read on the forward strand.
GATAGAATAATCCGGGAGGAATGGCACAGCGTTCCTGAGAGTAAAAAGCGTTGGGCGTCCCTTTGGTAAAATGAGTGTGTAGTGGTTTGAGTGTTGGACTATCAGCCATGAAACCCACTTGGTAACCTTGGCCAAGTCACATACTCTCAGCCTCAGGGGAAGGCCACGGCAACCCCTGTCTGAACCAATCTGGCCAAGAATATATATGATATATATATATATATATATATCTATGATAGGGTGGCCTTAGAGTCGCCGTAAATCTTGAAGGCACGCAGCACATGTAGGTCCAAAATACACTGCAGAAATAATCCAGTTTGAGGCCGCTTTAACTGTTTCGGCTCAGCGCTCGGGGAATACAGGGAATTGTAGTTTCTTGGGTCACCCGAGGTCTCTGACAGAGAAGGCTCAATTGTCAGACAAAACTACAGTTCCCAGGATTCCCTAGCATTGAGCCAGGGCACTTAAGGCAGTCTCAAACTGGATTATTTCTGCCGTGTGTTTTGGACCACAGACACATGAGCACCGAAAAAAGCATTATAAAAAAAGATTATTAAAAAAGACACTGGATCTCTTTGAGCCTGATCCTGAGTCTGGGCTGGAAGGGGGGGTGCTATAAAGAATCCCCTTCGCTTGGTGGATCTCAAGTGATCAAGTGATCTTGTGTGTCTAGTCCTCCTTACACACACAAACACTAGTTTTCCATTTGCGCCTGGGGCTTCCCAATGAACCAACCAGCCCCACTGCCGGCCAGTTTAAACATTACTGGTCCTAAAGAAGAAGGGGGGAAAAGTGGAGGGGGGGATGATGGGAGTTTCACATAACTGCACTTCCCAGCATCCTCTGGGGACGAAGAAAGAGAGACAATAGCTCAGGGGAGTTTCCTCCCCTTGGACAAATAAATCAATAAATCTTGCAAGTTAGATCAAAATAAGGAAAAGTTTCTCAACAGTGGGGGGAGATCTAGTTTAGGGATTGCTTTTCCTCCTCTCTCAGCCCCCCTAAACTAGACCTCCCCCCAAATCAAATAGGGATGGGACTCCCCCCCCCAAGAATCCGATTCAGGTGAGACACACTCTCAACCCACAACCAGACTTTTGTTTCCCTCCCTCCCCCCCACCCCCCCCAAAAAAGGAAATTTGTTAAATCCACCTTTCTTCTTTGCTTTGCATTTCAATCCATATTGCAACTATGGCTCAAACCCTGGTGGGTTAAAATAGTCTTGAAAAGGGTGAGTCCCTATATTGGGAAAATGGTGGGATAGAAATAATAATAATAATAATAATAATAATAATAATAATAATAATAATAATAATAATATACAATAATATACAATAATATAATATATTATTATAATATAATATAATACTATTATATTATAATACAATATAATAATATAATATAATATAATATAAATATTATTATATAATATAATATTATAATACAATATAATATTACAATATAATATAATAAAATAATATTATAATACAATATATTATTATTATTATTAGTGGGGGAATTTCTCCTTTTCTTCCAAGACTACCAAGCTTGACTAAGGCCCAATAAAGGCCTCTCTGTTTTGTGGATTTGGGGTTTTATTGTCCTTTGCCAACATAGTGATCCCTGGATAGGTTTCCTAAGGTTTTCTGTGAATTTCGGTTGCTCTTTTTCCCCCCCACCACCACCCAAAAAAGGTTTAAGAAGCCACCGTGGTTTGAGGGTTGGCTAAGAACTCTGAAGACCTGGGTTCAAATCCCACTTGGGCCATGGAAACCCACTTGGGCAAGTCACACTCTCTCAGCCTCAGAGGGTGGCAAGGGGAGGGAAAACCCTCGGAGGGGGGGGGAACCAAAACTTGCCCAAGAAATAGGTTTGGCCTTAGGGCGGCCCTAAGTCGGAAACGACTTGGAAGCACACAACAACAAAGCTGAAAAGCTTGAAATAAACTTTTTTTATATATTAGTTTCCTTTTCCTATTCTTTTTTGAGGACTCACCTGGGACATAAATCTCGCCTCTTTCTTCATCGGGAAGTTCGCTCCAGTTTCTTTTGCCGGTGGAAACGCAGGTTTTCTTCACCAGGAAAGCTCGGGGCATCTTAAAAGCTATTATTAATAATATTATGATGACTATTATTAGTATTATTATTATTATTATTATTTAAGTTCTTAAAACAGTAATATATATATATTTTTCTTTGCTCTAAAAACCCGAAAAAGTCCTTGAACTCCTCCGGCCGGCTTCCTTTCCTCCTAAAAACAAAAAATATTCTGATCTAAGGAGACGAAAAAGGCTTTTGAAAGTAATTCTTGGAGAGAAAAAGCCTGGCTTTTTCCTCTCGATGGAACGTTGAGACGAGGAACGTTCCAAGGATGGAACGTTGAGACAATGCAGCGTTCCAAAGATGGAACGCTGGGACAAACCAGCGTTCCAAAGGCGATCGAGCCTTTTAAAAATAATTAATGATTATTATTATTTTAATTTTTCTTATTTAAAAAGTGGGTTGAAATGGCCTCACACCTGGATCCAGGTGAACCCAGCAAGCCAGGTAAAGCCAAAGCTCAGGTTCCCAGCTCTCCTCCTTTCTCCTTTCTCCTTTCCCACTCTTTCTTTCTTTCTTTCTTTCTTTCTTTTGGGAGCTTTCCTTTGGTCGATCCTGACCAGATCCTGGTTGGTTCCAAGCGAGCTGAGAGTAGCCCGACTCGATCCTAAGCCTTCCTCCAGACTAGATCAGATGCTTTTGGGGGGTGTGGTGGGGAGGGCGCATGCGTTGGGAAATAACGGTGTCCTTACCTTTTTGGGTTTGCCTGCTGCCAAACCGGTTTTTGTTTTTTTTTGTTTTTTTGCGAGGGCAGGAAAAGGGGGAAGGAGAAAGAAGAAAAGGAGGAGAAGAAAGAGGAGGAGGAGGAGGAGGAGGAGGTGGATCGGAGAGCCAGGGTTTCTTGCCTAGGGAGGGACAAGTCTCAGGCTCCTTTGCTTTTCTGTTTCCAAACCTTGTCCTTTTGGATCTTGCCTAACATACAATATAATATAATATAATATAATATAATATAATATAAATATATACACACAAAACATTATTTTGATTTTCTGTTTCCAAACCTTGTCCTTTTGGATCTTGCCTAACTTATATACATATATATATATATATATATATATATATATATATATATATATAAAACATTCCTTTGATTTTCTTTTTCCAAACCCTGTCCTTTTGGATCTTGCCTAACATAAAATATAATATAATATAATATAATATATACACACAAAACATTATTTTGATTTTCTGTTTCCAAACCTTGTCCTTTTGGATCTTGCCTAACTAATATATATATATATATATATAACACGTTCCTTTGATTTTCTTTTTCCAAACCCTGTCCTTTTGGATCTTGCCTGCCTAACTTATATATATAATATAACTTATATATATCTAAGGTTTCTTTGATTTTCTTTTTCTAAATCCTGTCTCTTTGGATCTTGCCTAACTAACATATATGTAATAATAATAATAATAATAATAATAAATGTATAAAAGGTTCCTTTGATTTTCTTTTCCAAACCCTGTCCTTTTGGATCTTACCTAACTAATGTATATGTAATTCCTTTGATTTTCCTTTTCCAAACCCTGTCCTTTTGGATCATGCCTAACTAATATAAACATAATAATATCATATATATATATATATATATATATATATATATACCTAAAGTTCCTTTGATTTTCTGTTTCCAAACCCTGTCCCTTTGGATCTTGCCTAACTCATATATATAGATAGATATAGATAGATAGATATATAGATAGTTTTACTAATATATACAAACAACATATGTATTGTTTTACTAATTTACAAGCCTTCAGAAATCACATCCGAATTCTCCTTAGGGATCTCCAATTCTTAATTCTTGGAGTCCTTGCAGCCATGTTACACTGAAATCCCACCAAAGATCATTTCTCACCATGCTTCCCATGTTCCCCTGATCTTAAGGTCCTTTTTATAGTCTATCAAAATATTTATTCTTTTGTCTTTTCCCCCCCTTTAAAAAAAATGTAAAAAAAAAGATTCCCTCAACTCCAATTCTGAGAGCCTTTGTGGCTGAAGAGCTGGGATATAAATATTCCCAATAAATAAATAAGTAAGTCATTCAGGTTTCAGATCTCTGGTTATATGCCAACCATTTATCCTTTCTTCCTCCAAAGTACTTGCTTTCTTACTCCTATCTTTTTCCCCCTTTTTTCTGCAAAATTCTGTTACATAGATATATATCTATTTTTATATATATTAGAGATAGATAGATAGATAGATAGAGATAGAGAGATAGAGATACAGATAGCGATAGCGATAGAGATATATTAGAAATGGTGCCCCTATATATATATATATATATATATATATATATATATATATATATATATATATAGGGGCACCATTTCTAATATATCTCTATCGCTATCTGTATCTCTATCTCTCTATCTGAAATGGTATGAAATGGTGCTTCTATCTATCTATCTATCTATCTATCTGTCTTTTTGATTCAGTGCTTTTGGATCTTGGCTGGGGACAAGACCAGGAGTGGATTCTAGTTTTCCAAGTACAGAGGCAAAACAACAACATGAACAAACTCTAATGGCCTTCTTTGCACCCAAAAAAAAAAAAGAGAGAGGACCTTTAGAAGGATTTGGGAGGGAAGAAGGGAAGGTGAGGCCTGCCTGCCTCCATTCCTTCTTCCCCACCCACCTCCTTCCCTTCTTTACCTGGGATGGGAGGCTTAGTAAACACTAAGAACAAACCTGGAGGGAACAATAGGGCCAAGAGGGGGAAGGGGGAGAAACCAGAGAAGGCCTGATCCCTTAGCAAGAAGTATTTATTTTTTTTAATGGGGAGGATCAAAAGGGTCTTGCAAAAAAATAATGTGGAAAATCCAAGCTGCGAGTCCATGATTTCTCCATTCTGGCTTGCATTCAGCGGCTCGCATTCCCAATATTTTCCCCTCCTTCACTAAATAGATTAAAACCGAACTCAGGTAAGGCCTGCATCAAGCCGCAGGGCTTGGAAAAGTTCCAGAAATCTCCTCGGAATCCAAAAAAAGAAAAAAGAAAAGTAACTTTTTTCTGAGATCTACCCAAAAGTCTTGGGCAAAATGACCACCTGTCCTCCTTTTCCAGGACCTGTCCTCCCTTTCCACCTTCTGCTCAGGAGGAATTTCAGACTTTAGTTCCATTATTTTATTTTATTTTATTTTATTTTATTTTTGAAGCATGGTCCAAAACACACTGCAGAAATCATCCCGTTTGAGACCGCTTGAACCGCCCTGGCTTCATGCTAGGGAATCCTGGGAATTGTCCTCCTTTTATTATTATTATTATTATGAATAGAATTCAAATATATAGCCGTATTAGTCTGTAGAAAGTTCATGCTGCCAACTTTTCTTTCAGCTACTACTACTATAATAATAATGTTGAGGTGCCTTGTCCTCCTTTGCGGTGAGGAGGACATCTGCTTGGTCACCCTGATCTTCTTGGAAGCCCCTTGAAAACCAAAGCTTAGAAGCATTCCCTTGCAAGAAAGCAAGAAAGCATAACTGTGCCATACTTTGAATACCTCTGGAGGCAATGGGTTCCTGCATGGCCAAAGGAGGTTGGATTGGATGACCCTTCGGGGTCTCTTCCAAGTCTATGATTCATCGGAAAAGGCAATTCTTGGAAAAGAGGAAGAGACTGCATTAAAGACTGACTGATTCAATCAAACAAGCTGTGAGGCTGAATTTGCAAGACCTGAGCGGAGCTGTTAATGTCTGGCACTTCTGGGGGTCTCGCGTTCATAGGGTCGCTGTAAGTTGAAACTGACTTGACAGCAGAGAGCGACAACAACAAAATAACATACAGTGCACCCATGATGATGATGATGATGATGGTAATGGTGATGATGATGATGATGATGATGATGATGATGATGATGATACAGTGGACCCTTGATATCCGCTGGGGTTTAGTTCCAGGATACCAAAATCCCTGGATGTTCAAGGTCCATTATATACAATGGGGTAGCAGTCTAATTATATACAGTGGGGTACACAGTCCTGGGGATTTGTAGTTTGGGGAGGGATCCAGCCTGATCTGTCAGAGCTCTCTGGTGCCTCACCAAACTACAAGTCCCAGGTTCTGCCGGGCAGAATGGTGGCAGTTACAATGATACCAGACTGCTTTAATTCTGCAAGGTGGGTGCATCCTACAACTCTCCTCAGTCCTGGAAAGCATGGGAGTTGTGATCCAACAGGATCCAAAAGCCACATTGTTCCCCCCCCTCCCCTCCTTGGGTCACCTTTGGCCTGAGAATTTGGGAGATCTAGTTCCCAGCCCCTTCTTAAACATCAGAAGTCACTAACCTGGCCCTGGGCCATTTTCTCTCGTTCTTTCTCCCTTGGCCTGGCCTACCTTGTCTGGCTGTATGGAAGATCAAGCCAGGAGCTACGCAGGCTGCCTCGAGGGAAGGTAAATATACAAATAATCATAAACGTAACACATATCCACACACACACACACACATTGGAGGAAAGGATGGCCCTGCTTGCAATCTTTTTTTTTTTGCAATAATATAAATATTATACATTGGGAGGGAAATATTGCCCTACTTGCAAACTTCGCAGGAGCTTCTACCTGGCTGTGTTGTCTCCAGGCGTTCTTGCATTCTTTCTGGCTGTTATGCAGGATGCCAAGTATCCCGCATTACGCAAAGTAACATGACTGTTCCTTAATTTGCTACCTCTCTGTTTATGCCTTTTAAATAAGGCTTGTGTCCTGCCTCTGAGTAGTCCGCTGATCTTTCTGGAAGAGCATAAGTATTCCCAGAGAGACAGCATGGTCTCCGACTTGGAGTGTTATTATTATTAGTATTACAGACCTATTATTATTAGTATTATTAGTATTACTAGTATTACAGACTATTGTGGCTCTGGAGAGCAGGGTTTGCATCCCGAAAGCTCAACTTCTTTCGTTCTACTACTACTACTACTACTACTATTACTGTAATGCTACTACTACTAATAGAATTCAAAGATATAAAGATCTTGTGGCACCTTTGAGACTAAATGCATCTGAGGAAGGAGAAAAGTTCATGAAAGCTCATGCTGCCAACTTCCTTTCTTTCATTTACTACCACTACTACTACTACTAATAATAATAATAATAATAGAATTCAAAGATATAAAGATCTTGTGGCACCTTTGAGACTAAATGCATCTGAGGAAGGAGATTTCAGTCTAGGAAAGCTCATGCTGTCAACTTCTTTCTTTTAGTTACTACATTATTATTATTATTATTATTATTATTAACAATAATTCAAAGATATAGCTATGTTAGTCTGTAGAAAGCTCATGCTGCCAAATTCTTTCTTTCAGTTACTATATTATTATTATTATTATTATTATTATTAGAATTCAAAGATATAGCCATGTTAGTCTGTAGAAAGTTCATGCTGCCAACTTCTTTCTTTCAGTTACTACTATTATATTATTATTATTATCATTATTAATAATAATAGAATTCAAAGATATAGCTGTGTTAGTCTGTAGAAAGTTCATGCTGCCAACTTTTCTTTCAGTTACTTTATTATTATTATTATTATTATTATTAGAATTCAAAGATATAGCCATGTTGATCTGTAGGAAGCTCATGCTGCCAACTTTTCTTTCAGCTACTACTACTATAATAATAATAATAATAATAACAACAACAACAACAACAATAGAATTCAGCCGTGTTAGTCTGTAGAAAGCTCATGCTGCCAACTTCTTTCTTTCAGTTACTACTACTACTATATTATTATTATTATTATTATTATTAACAGAATTCAAAGATATAGCTGTGTTAGTCTGTGGAAAGCTCATGCTGCCAATTTTTCTTTCAGCTACTACTACTATAATAATAATAATAATGATAATAATAATAGAATTCAGCCGTGTTAGTCTGTAGAAAGCTCATGCTGCCAACTTCTTCCTTTCCATTACTACTACTCCTCCTACTACTACTAATATCATCCTCGTGGCCTCGCCACTTGCTCCCGAGCTGCGTGCCGCTTTTGCGCATCGGCGCAGGCGGATGCGCAGGAGGCGTGCGTCGCAGGCCTCCCAGAGATGCCAGGGCCCTTTTGCAAGCAGCTGCCTCCAGTTGCCGCAGGGGAATGCGGTGGGGTGTGGAGGAGGGAAAGAGAGCGCTGGGCTCTGGTTGTTTCTCCAGGTTGTGGCGCTGAGGATCCCTGTGGAGGCGTGTGGCGGAGCATATTCCAGCGGTAAGTCAGCTGGGCGGGTGGCGTGAGGTGGTAATTCAGGCCTTTCCTGCGTGGGTTGGCAAGCCCTGGTGCCTCTCGACATCATGTTTATCATCTCCTTTTTTCAAGAAAAGAGTCTTTGGGTGTGGATCAAGAGGCTCCGTCCTTCCTAGGAAGAAAAGTTGCCTATGGGTGAAGGCGAGTCCGGCTTGTTCTAAGGGAAACCTGTCTAATTCCTCGCCTCTCTTACGGACTTGGTTGGAGGTGAAACCTTTATTTCACCTCACCTGTTTACCAGCATTTACTAGGTGTAAGGGTTTGAGCCTTGGACTATGACTCTGGAGACCAGGGTTCGATTCCCTGCTTGGCCGTAGGAACCCACTGGGTGATCTTGGGCAAGTCACACTCTCTCAGCCTCAGGGGAAGGCAATGGCAAACCCCCTCGGAACAAATCAGGCCAAGAAAACCCCATGATGGGTTCATCTAAGGTCGCCATAAGTTGGAAAGGACTTGAAGGCACACAACAACAACATTTGCCAGCATGGTGCTGTGTTCTGCTTTTGCCTAAACCTAGCAAGATAGGATAAGGGTCATTTCGTCTAGCCTGCTTGCAAAACCACTTTGGAGTATTCCTTGCCTAAGAAAACTCTATGAAATTCATAGGGTTGCCATACGTTGGCAGGCGACTTGAAGGCACAAATGTGCACACTTCCAGCCAGAAAGTGGGCAGAGAGCTGAATGGAAGGTGAGCCCTGGCACCACAAGGAATGGAAGGGGGAAAAAGCAAGCTAACAAGTCAGTACATAGAGCTTCATTGGAGAGCCTTGGTAAGCTGCAGCAATGTATTCATTTGCAACAATTTAAATAAGCAAGGGGAAAGTGGAAGGAAGATTAATTAATTTGTTGCTTTGCAAAGTATTGCAAACTGTAGCAAACTTTGCAAACTGTAGCAAACTTTGCAAACTGTAGCAAACTTTGCAAACTGATACTCTACTAGCTGAGCTGAAGACTTTCACCTAGCACTTTCCTCTTGCCCAAATGTGAACCCTCAGAAAAACCCTGGAGAATTTGTTCCCCTGTTTCCCACCTGGAGATGTTTCCTTATCTAACAGTAAGAGCTGCTCTGTTTTTAAACAGAGGCTGGATGGCCATCTATCAGAAGTGCTTTGATTGTGTATTCCTGCATGGCAGACTGGGGTTGGACTGGTTGACCCTTGGGGTCTCTTCCAAGTCTGTGATCCTATGATTGTCTGTCCCTGAAAACTGGAGATTCAGGCTCTGAAACCTGGCAACCCTAGTTATAGGAGAAGAAGAAGACCTTCTCGTTTCATGCATTTCAAAAGACCTGAGACCCCTTGCCCAACCAAATGGGTGATGCTCCTCCTGGGTGCCACGGGGCACTTTGTGGTGCTTGGTGCTAAAGGGTGTGTGCCCAACACAAGGCCTGCCATCTTCCCTCGGGGGAAGTGAGCCACACGCTTAGACGCGGCGCATGATGACTTTTCCTTGCCGTGTCGAACGGGAACGTCCCCCACGTCGTGCGGTGCCAGCAGACAGGTTCCTCTGCTTGGGGTAGGGCTGTACCGTACGTGCCACGCGGGAGCCAGCCGCGTCGCATCCCTTGGCAGCCCAGTGTGTGCAGAGAGGCCGCATCGGGTCTCTGGGCCCGGAGGCAAAGCCGTGGGCTTTTCTGGGTTGCATCCAAGAGGTTTAATTGCAGCTGGCTCAGCAGGCACCGGTCCGGCGCGTTCCACCTCTTGGCAATGAAATGCCACTCCCGGTGCCAGGGGTTCCCGCAAACACCGGTTTGTCCTGATGTGGAGCCCCAGTTTGGGTGGCCCCACTGGTGGGGCAGCCATCTTAAGGGGTCCTGGGCATCCTTTTTACACAGGACATTCTTCTTCTGTCCAAGAAATGGCTTTGGTTAAAAGAAAACATGCAACATCAGGAAGGGGGAAAACAGCACTGGTTTGCAACTCATGCCCTCCAAGAGTCCTAATTTGGCCCTGATTCCTCCTCCGTCATCCCACTTTCTCAGCAGCTTTTAAAAGGTCCCAGTTTCTCTCTCCACCTTCCATTTCCCTCCTCCTTTGTCGCCAGCTTACTTTACTTCCTGCAAGAGTTCAACTTGCAAACTGCATTCTCAGCATAGGAAAGCACCGATCTCCAACCCCATTTTTTGTCCAGACCCACCATCCGTTTCCAAGAAGCTTGGCTTAGGAGAATTTTGGCAAAGCTGATATAAAATTGATTTCTCCTCCATCCCTAAACAACAACATCGATGAGAGCAGAACATGGAAACGCTACTTCTCTGGACTGCAAGTCCTCTCAGATGGCATGGGCAGTTGTCCATGTGGTCAGAGCAAGAGTCTTCTCTGATTTGCAGTCCAAGAAAGTAAAATTTACAAGCTCAGAGAGGAGAACAACATCAGGACCTCAAGTAGGGTTGCCAGTTAAAACCATCCCAGACCCTGAGGTTTCCACCCCAAAACGTGAGATTAGTGAGGTCCTTAATGTTATGCATTCAGAACCAACCAAAGTTGCTCCTATGATTATTCAAACAGATGCACAAGGATGTACAGAGGACATATGCTTTTGTTTGGAAATGAAGAAAGAAATCTTCGCTAAAGGGGCTGTTCTCGGATCAAGGTGGAACAACACCATGATTCCTTTTCACTTACTTAAGGAGACAGGATGAGGAACATTTAATTTGCTTCTAGATGTTTCATCCTTTGGTGAACAGGGCATTATAAATAAATGTTATTGGCCAGCATGGGGATGCAGAGCAGAGTGGAAGGTGAACCCTGGCACTATAAGAACGGAGGAAACTAAGTGAGTAATTACAAAGATGCCATGGGAAATCTTTGCAGGTTGCAGGAATAAGTCCATTTTATTGTTGCAGACTCCAGTCAAGTTGCTTTCAATTTATGGCCAAGCATAAGGCTGACTTACGGCGACCCTATTGCAGGGTTTTCTTGGCAACATTCGTCCAGAGGTTTGCTATTGCCTTCTCCTGAGGCTGAGAGCATGTGACCTGCCCAAGGCCTCTTGTCATCAAAAACAAATGAATTAAACTCTGCAAAATTGTAGCTGAGCTGGAGATGTGCACCGATCCAGATTTGCCAAAAACGGAAGAATTTGGACCTTTATCTCCTGTCCAGAGATAAACCCCGAAAACTAGAGACTCCGGGCCTGAGATGTGGCAACCCAACCCTCAAACCAGTTGTGTAGCATCTGTGTATGAGGTGGGAATGGAACAAGACAGAACTGACCCTCCTGGGATCAGTCTAAAGGTGCATCCGCACTGCAGAAATAATCCACTTTGACCCCACTTTTAAGGGCTGTGGCTCCATCCTCCACAATCCTGGGGTTTGTCCTTTGGTCAGGCACCAACACTCTTGGGCAGAGAAGACCTTATAAAACTCCAAATCCAAGGATCCCATACGCTGCAGCTACAGCCCCCAAACTGGGATGAAACTGCATTATTTCTACAGTCTGGATGCACCCGAAACAGAGAGGCGAAACCGCCAGAGCCGTCCCAAGGGATTTGGTTGCCCGAAGCCACGGGACCGGCTCAGAAACAAAACTCTGATGGAGGCTGAGTCGCCTCGCATGCCTTTCCATGGGGCTGGATTTGAAAATCTGGATCTGCCACGCCGCCGCCCCCTGAGACAATTGCCTCACTTTGCCTAATCTGGAAAGCACATTGTGTCACCTGGAAGGGTGTCCTGTTGTCTTTTCGGCACGAAAAACACCAAAGTACATTTCTAAGCGGTGAGATCTCAGCTAGCCCATGGCCTCAGGCCTTCCTCTTCGGATTTCTCTCCTCCGTGTTTGGAATTAACCTCTGCAAAATGAAGGCTGTATCTCCATAACTACTTCTAGGATAGTTTGGGAAGGAAGCCTCTCCAAAAAAATTTTTTTAATTTAATTGATATATATATATATATATATATATATATATATGGCTTCACAAATGAAGATTCAGGAAGGACTCATCCCACACTTTCTGCAAGTGTGCTGATGACTAAAAAGGCCATCCATATATATATATATATATATATATATATATATATATAATTATATACCGGTGATCGTGTCTCAAATGATATCTCAAGGTGATGCAAGAAGAGAAGAAGAAGAAGCCAGAAACCCAAGTGAGGATTAAAATATCAAGGATTTAATGGGGGAAATCGACCGTTTAAAAATAACCAAACAAACTGCAAAGTTGGAGAGTTTATTCATGGAAACCATATTACAAAAAAACAAACACAAAACCCAACTGAAACCTTTTAAAATGCAACGTTGAGAAGGTAAAAAGTGTCATCCATAGAATAGGATACAGTAATAAGGGCAGGTGAAGAGGGGTTAAGAGAAAACTGAAGGTTAATATACAGGTTAGACTATGTTTTTTGAACTTTTGTAGGTTTTAAATTTTAACTTTTGTAGGTTTTCATTAGGTTATTTAAATTTTTTAAACAATTTGGTTTAATGTTTTTTATATTCTGAGCTGCCTTGGGTCCCCTTTTTTGGAGGAAGGCGGCATAGAAATAAAATAAATAAATCATAAATAAAATAAAATAAAGCGCCATTCAATATTACCGGAAAGGAAATTTTAGGAAGAGAAAGCGGAGAGGCTCATGTCTGCCTGGCATTTTACAGAAAGTAAAAGCGGCCCCACAGAGCCATGAGAAAACCGAAAAAATGGGTGAAAGGAGGACTATTGCGTGAATAAACCAAATCTGACTTTCACACTCGAGTAAATGCGCCATTTCAGTAATACCGCGAATGCACTTTTCACTAAAATCCCACAAGTAAAAGAACCATGGGAAAACCGGGAAAAAATGAGTGAAAGGAGGATTATTGCGTGAATAAACCGAATGTGACTTTAAATGCGCCATTACAGTAACACCGCCAATGCATTTTCGCTGATATCCCGCAAGTAAAAAAGATCCAGGGCAGCAACACTTTCGGAACACTTTAGTGACGGGCTTTGTGCGACGTTGTGTGAAATTGTTGCACGTAATTTTGCATGGGTTTTTTTTTTTTGCGGGGGATTTGTATAAGATAATAAGCTATAGATTCTCCCCGTGCGATAAGGTCCCATCGCTGGATGGCCATCTCTGATGCGCACTGGCGAATGCAGTTTTTCAGGCCCAAGGAGGATACAGAAGAGCAAGAGAGTTGTCAGATTCCTGGGGTGCCAAAGTTGCTAGGCGGTGGCCCCAGAAAGCCGGCGTTATGGGTAGGCCCAGGTTCGAGTTTGCCCGTCCGCCCCCACACCCTCCCTGCCCCCCCTGCCAGCCCAATAATAACGTTGCCTGTCAGCAAGAAATCCAGAGTGGATATGAACGCATCCGAGAGACGCTGATCACGCCCAAAGGGACCGGCCGTGGCGCCAGTGTAACAGGTTCCTCCAAATACCAGGAGGAGGAGAGGGAGAAACTAACAGGAATGATGACGCCCAAGGTGGCGTGTTATATAGTGGGCATCCCAAAAAGCCAGGACAGGGCAAAGCAAGCCGTGCTGCGGCTCTCTGGCCGCTCTTTAAAAGAAACCAACCCAAAGAGTTTCAGTGCGGCGTAGTGGTCTGAGGGTCAGGTTATGACTCCCCGGGCCAGGGTTCAAGTCCTGGCTCAGCCCTGTAAACCCACCGGGTGCCCCTGGTCAAGTCACACTCTCTCAGCCACAGAGGATGGCCCTGGCAGCAAATCTCCTCTGAGCAAAATCTGGCCCAGAAGCGTTCGGTCGGCCTTCGGGGCGCCATAAGTCGGAAACGACTTGAAGGCACACAACGACGAGAGTTTCTGAGCGATGGCAACCCTACCAAGGGGTTTCCTCGGCAAGATTTGTTCAGAGGAGGTGTGCCATTGCCTCCCCCTGAGGCTGAGAGAGCGTGACTCGCCCTCCAAGCGTTTCTGAGTTCCCTTGTCTTGTCCTTTTCTTCCTTGGTGAGGAAGTAGTAGTGAGCTATGTAGTGAGTTATGTTTTTAACTACTGTTGTTTTAATCTAATTTGTTTTAATCCTATGTCTGATTTAATACTGTTTTAAGGGGGGGAGGGTATTGGGCTGTATTATATAATTTGTAATTTTAATTTTTGTTAGCCGCCTCGATTGCGCTTAGAGGGGCGGGGTAAAAATAAAATTTATTATTATTATTATTATTATTATTATTATAGAATCATAGAATCATAGAATCATAGAGTTGGAAGAGACCCCAAGGGCCATCCAGTCCAACCCCCCTGCCATGCAGGAACTCCCAGTCAAAGCATCCCCGACAGATGGCCATCCAGCCTCTGCTTAAAGACCTCCAAGGAAGGAGACTCCACTACTCTCCACTACTACTATTATTATTATTATTAGCGGTTCCTGGACTGATGGAGCGTTCCAGCATTTTATTAATCGGGGAAAGCATTTGGGATTCCTAGTGAGCAGTGCACCGAGTCGCCCAGTGGGTTTCATGGCTGAGGAGGGAATCGAACCCTGGTCTCCAGAGTCGTAGTCCAACCCTCAGACGCAGCTCCCTTTGGACCCAGCTTGGAATAATGGAAGCCGTGAATGCAAAAACGTCGGGCCAGCCAAAGGTTCCCTGTCCTCGATCGGCGCTTTACGAGAACTGGAACTGGTTTCGAAAGGCCAATTCTGAGAAGAAAGGAACAGGTCACCCCTGAGGACCTGCTGAAGAAGTCCAGGAGTTTGAGTACCAGAACACTGCAGAGCACACAGTTCTTTCACACCATAAATCCTCATTCCTCTTTCCATCTCTCGCCCTTTGGTTCGGCGCTCTCCTTTGTAGGCGGAAGAGGGTGCTCATGCCATGTTTTGGGGGCTGGCAGCTGTTTGCACAGCCCAGAGGCAGGCTCCTTTGCTGATCTCCTCCAGAGTTCCTCCAAACTCCCTTCTGATCTGGTTGGTATTAGAAGCTGCATCAATAGAAGTACAGGGACACCAAACTCGGAGGAGTAGCCAGTACCCCGGAGGAGAGGATCAACATTCAAAATGACCTGAATAGATTAGAAAGCTGGGCCAAAACTCACAAAATGAACTTCCGCACTGAGAAATGTAAAGTAGTGCACTTCGGGAGAAAAAAAAATGAAATGCATAGATATAGGATGGGGGAACACCTGGATGAACAAGACGACATGTGAAAGGGATCTAGGAGTCTTAGTAGACCAGAAGTTGAACAAGAGTCAACAGTGTGATGCAGCAGCTAAAAAGGCCAATGCGATTCTAGGCTGCATCAGTAGAAGTGTGGTGTCTAGATCAGGGGAAGTCATAGCCCTAACAAGATGCCGTGTGAAAGGGATCTAGGAGTCCTAGAAGACCACAAGTTGCACATGAGTCCAAACCCTTTTAATGAAGAAATGTGCCAAGAAAAAAGCAACACCCATGATATGTAGCTTTTAAGGCAGACCTATCATGGGGTTTTCTTGGCACGTTTCTTCATACAGGGTTGGCCATGGCCATCCTCTGAGGCTGAGAGTATGGGACTTGTGCCAAGGTCACCCGGTGGGTTTCCATGGCCAAGCTGGGGATTCAAACTCCGGAGTCCTAGTCCAACGCTCAAACCATGATGCCCCATGTCTAGACCACCCTTGCCCTCGTGGTTCCCAAACTTTGGCCTTCCAGATGTTTTGGACTTCAGCTCCCAGAATCCCTGGCTGTTGACCCAAACTGGCTGGGGCTTCTGGGAGCTGAAGTCCAAAACACTTGGAGGACCAAAGTTTGGGAATCACTCCGCATCCTTTTTCCAGGAGCAGATGCACACTTTCTAAACAAGAAGGACAACACAGAGAGATGCACACTTCAGTTTGCAAAGACCCTTCCGGTCCTCTGTGCAATCTGCACCTTCCCCATCAGAGGAAAGAAAAATGATCCCTGGCCCCATTGCAACTGCCTGCCCTGCAGAGTAGACCCCTCTGGCACTTGTGTGTGTGGGGATGCTGGTTGTTGTTGGAGGGGGAGAGCTTTTGAGCCGGGATTCCTGGCTTCTCCTTTGGCCGCTGACCTTTTTGCAAGAGAAGCTGGACGTGCCTCAGTTTCTCTGCTGCAAAACTAGGGCAGGCCATCTGTGTGTGTGTGTGTTGTGTGTATATGTATGTGTGTATTGTTGCCAAATACCCATTAGCTCCCTGGCAGCACTTCCTTTGAAGGCTGCTCCAAGGCCCCAGGTTCAAATGCTCCGGGGCTGAAGCTGTGGAAAGAGGCCCACGGCCCACTATGTTATCAAATCCCAGTTCATTTGCATGCATTTAATAACAGCCCCGGCCCGTGCTTCTGCCGACTCGGCTACCGCCGCTTTCATCTCCACAAACCGGAGTTGCCTCACCTGCGTTCGCCAGTGAAACTGCACACCCCCTCCTTGGGGATGGGAGGATCAGAAATTAGCTTCCTTCTGCGGTAGAGAAACTGAGGCAGGAGGAGAAGAGACTCGAATCCAGGTCAGTGGAATCCCGATTAATCCTCTGTCATCCCATTTTTTTCTGAGGCTTTGAAAGGTCCCGGTTTCTCTCTACTCCTTCCGCCTTCCCCTTTTATCCTCAGCTTGCTTCAATTGTGGCAAACCGAGTTCGAAGTGCAAAATGGTGGTACAGTAGTTAAATGCCCATACTGCAGCCACAACATCGTGCGTTCGATCCCAGCGGCTGCAAGGTTGACTCAGCCTTCCATGCTTTTGTTGGACGGTAAAATGAGTCCCCAGCTTGTTGGGGGCGATTGCAGTAAAAATACACTCGTCCCTCCACATTTGCGGCTTTGACTTTTGCGGATTGTATTAATAGGTTCTCTCTCAGAATATCTAGGTCCGCCAGTGTAACTCTATGGTCAACTTTAACCAAAAGTCACACTGAAGAACCTAGAGATTCCTAGAGAGAACACTTCTCTAGGCATTTGTAGCTCCTCCAGCGCAATTCTATGGTCAACGTCTGGCAGATGTTGACCACAGAGTTGCACTGGAGGACCTAGAGGTTCCTAGAGAGGTGTTCTCGCAGGTACAAACATTGTGGTTTTGTTTTTTGCGGTTTTTCCACATTCACGGGGGTCCTGTGCCCCTAACCCCAGTGAACCTGGAGGAACGAGTGTAGCGTTGTATTGAAAGGTCCACCTTTGGGGTCTCCAAAGATATCGCCATGTTAGTCTGTGCGTCAGTATGTAGGAACATCTTGTTGCGCTTTTGAGACTATAACTGCTATAAGAGAGAAGTTGGTTGCGTCTACGAAAGCTCCTGCTGCCAACTTCTTTCTTTCAGTTAGTCTCAAAGGTGCTACAAGATCTCTCGACATAAATCAGAACCAACTTGAAGGCACACAACAACAACAAGAAGAAGCCAGTCCTGATGCTGTATTTGAGGACCCCTCCAGCTCCAATGGAGACCCCAAATCTTTTCCCCAAAGTCTGAACAGCATTGGCGCTTGTGCCAATTTTCTCCTTCCGTCTCTCGCTGGCCATCTTGCCTTTCGGCAACACCTCCTTGTTTGTGATTCCAAGACGGGTTTGTTGTGATGCCCAAAGATCGGAGTGTGTATCTGTTGGTGTGTGTCTGTTCTTGGAACTGTTGTTCTTGCCCTCGCCTCCGGCTGAATCCCGGAGGCAGGATGGGCGGCTACTGCTTGGGGAACAGGTCCGGGTGCGAGTTGCAAAGGTGTGTAGCTTGCACAGGAATGTGGAAGCCGAGTTGGCGGTGACGGACGGGACGGGGACCCAGAGGATTCTGGCCTCCAACCTCGCACGGCCTTGTCACTTTTGCAACAGCCTCCAAACCTACTTGTAGTACATGCCCTTTGAGGGCTTCTTTGGTGGCTCGGAACTGCCCTAGAGTTGATTTCCCCCATTTTTTGCACTGCTAGAAATAGTGCAAATTGAGTCCACTTTAACTGCCCTGGCTCAATGCTAGGGAATCATGGGAATTGTCTATTTTTTTTCCTGAGACATTGAGCTTTCTCTGTCAGAGAGCTCTGGGGCCACAATAAACTACAGTTCCCATGATTCCCTAGCATGGAGTCACGGCAGTTAAAGTGGACTCAATTTGCACTATTTCTGGCCGTCTGACTTCTCCCAGACACCCTTTTCTCCACTGATTCCAAAAATGATTTTCCTGCAAAATGAAATTCCTGCAAATCCCCAAAAATGATTTTACACTGCTCTGCAAATCCCTGCAAATTCATAGAATCATAGAATCATAGAGTTGGAAGAGACCCCAAGGGCCATCCAGTCCAACCCCCTGCCATGCAGGAACTCCCAATCAAAGCATCCCCATTGACAGATGGCCATCCAGCCTCTGCTTAAAGACCCCCAAAGAAGGAGACTCCATTCATACTCGTAACCTCTTTTATAGGGTCCCTATATATTGTCTGGCCTGTGGCCTTCCTCTCTGTCTGCTTCCCTCCACCTTTCTTAGCATTATTGTCTTTTCCAAAGAGTCCTCCCTTCTCATGATGTGTCCAAAGTACGACAGCCTCAGTTGGGTCCTCTTGGCTTCCAAGGTTTCCGGCTTGATCTGTTCAAGGACCCCTTTGTTGGTCTTCTGGGACGTCCACGCTATCCCCAACACTCTTCTCCAGGAGCACATTTCAAATGGGCTTCTACTTAGGGACGACATTTGGTTACTAAGAACCACTGCTGTGCGCCTTCAAGTCCCTTTTGACTTAGGGCGACCCCAAGGCAAACCGAGGGTTTTCTGGCATCCTCTGGGGATGATGGGAACAGTAATACAAACACACCTGGAGGATGCCAAGTGGGATAAAGACGATTCAAATCAGTTGTAAGAGAATCGGCAGGGCTTCTGCCCGTGCCTCAAGAATGAGCAACCTGAGACCCTCCATCTCCCATCATACTACTCTAGATATGGCTGGTTAGGACTGATGATTGTTGTAGTTCTGCCACTTCAGTAGGGTCAGACCTTGCCCTGCTCTCCTAAATTTAAAACAGGTTAATTCCAATAAGATCCAGCATCCACAAAACAGCGATGCCTTGATTGGACCAACCAAAATGCACAAAAGGTATATTGCAAGCTTTCGAAGCTCCACTGGCTTCTTCCTCAGGCAAAGGCTGTTAAGGCTCATACAGAAGAATATATATATATATATATATATATATATATATATATATATGACAAGTTAGTCCCAGACCTGTATTTTCTCAAGGTGTTGTTGTTGTTGTTGTGTTCTTCTGTGGAAGGATGTCTATGGAAGAGGTTCAAGATGGTGCTTTGTAACCACATTTGGTCACTAAAGAGAAGACCCAAAAGGCCATGCACAGCCATCCCTCCACATTTGCAGCTTTGACTTTTGCGGATTTTATTATTTGCGGATTGGATTAATACGTTCTCTCTAGGAATCTCTAGGTCCTCCAGCGCAATTCTGCCAGACGTTGACCATAGAGTTTGTGCTGGAGAACTTAGAAGTGTCTAGAGAGAACACTTCTCTGGGCATTTGTAGGTCCTCCAGCAGGACTCTATGATCAACGTCTGGCAGATGTTGACCATAGAGTTTCACTGGAGGACTTGGAGATTCCTAGAGAAAATACCTCTCTTGGCATTTGTAGCATGATTCTAAGGTCAACGTCCATCTGACATAGGAAGAAAGAAGTTGGTAGCATGAGCTTTTGTAGACTCAAGTTCATTTACATCAGCCGACCAGGCTTTTGCATTAAATTTAGCAAGCTAGACCAAATCTTGGATGATTGCTGGGGATTCTTTTGGAATGGCAGCTCTGTTTGCACTAGAAACTGGTGTGGAGTAGAAGGAGGCTCTGCTTTCCTCCATTCTGGCCCCAGAGATTGAATGTGGGGGAGATGAGAGGCTCAGTTTCCAGATAAGATCTCCAGTATATCTAACGGAGGAGCTGCTGGATCACAGCTCCACCCGGGGCCCGGGTGCGAAGGGCGGCCGAGGCAAGAACCAACTTGCCAGAGTTTCATTGAGTAAGGCCTGAGTAACAGTTCACAAAAACCGCTTTCCTCGCCCCCTCCAAGGTACCTGCCAAGCTGTTTCTTCCAAATGGATTGCTTGAGGCGGCATGTGAGTGGGCAGACCCTTCACCATTTTGGTCGCCCTCCTCTGGACACGCTCCAGTTTCCCGACATACTTTTTGAATTATGTTGCTCTCCAAGGGAGGCCTGACCAAAGCAGAATACAGTGGCACTATGACTTCCCTTGATCATAGACACTATGCTTCTATTGATGCAGCCTAGAATCGCATTGGCCTTTTTAGCTGCTGCATCACACTGATGGACTCATGTCCAACTTGTGGTCTACTAGGACTCCTAGATCCCTTTCACATGTCGTCTTGTTCATCCAGGTGTTCCCCCATCCTATATCTATGCATTTCATTTTTTTTCTCCCTAACCTTACATTTCTCAGTGCGGAAGTTCATTTTGTGAGTTTGGGCCCAGCTTTCTAATCTATTCAGGTCATTTTGAATTTTGATCCTCTCCTCTGGGGTATCAGCTACTCCTCTTAATTTGGTGTCATCTGCAAATTTGAGAAGCATGCCCCCCTATTCAAGTCATTGATAAAGTCATTGATATTCAAGTCATTGATAATAATAATAATAATAATAATAATAATAATAATAATAATAATAATAATAATAATAATAATATTGAATAGCACTGGCCCCAAGGCCAGAACCCTGTGGCACCCATGCTTCTTTATTATGCTCAGAATAGAGGACGTTTTGGAGTTCCTCCTGGACAGAAGGTTGGAAGGGAGGACGTGTCCTGGAAAAGGAGGACCTCTGGGTCACTTGTGCCTTGCTCTGACCATCAAAGCTTCTTTAATGGGATTCCTTCTTGCAATGCCACCGGCCGCCGCTAGAGGGAAACCGAGCACCGAGCTCCCAGCAAAACAGAACGGTGCTGCTCGGTTTCCCTCTAGAGGCGGCCGGTGGGATTGCAAGAAGGAAAACCGGAAGAGACCCGGGGATTTTGCAAAGCAAAGCCTGAAGGTGAGTGCATTGCAGTGTAGCTGTCCCGGAAGGAGGCAAAGGGTTTGCAATGCTGGGGATTGTTTCTTTGGAGGGTGGTTGGTGGAATGGAGTGGGTGCATGGCCATTTGGGGGGTTTCCTAAAAGCCTGGCCCTATAAAACCTGAGCCCATTGAATCTGCCTCCCAGCAAAGAGTGGGCAACCAGACATTTGGGGCAACAGCCCCCATCATCCCCTGGCCTTTGGACATAAGCATGTTGGGGCTGATGGGAGTTGCAGTGCATTGCATGGCAAGGGGACCCGAGCTTAGCCCCCTTTGCATTGACCCACTGCAGAACCTTGGCCTGGTTTGTTTGTTTTCTTTGGAGCATATTAGTATATTATATTTTTGGTATTTTAACATTTTATCAGGATGTGGTTTATCCTTTGTTTTTTGGTGGTATATGTTCTAATGTAACACCCTTTGGTGAAAAGGGTGCTGTAAGTAAACATTATTATTATTATTGTTATTATTATTATTATCCTGTTTTTAATTTGTAGGTTGTTGTTTTTAAAATCAGGTTTATAGTATTCCAATGTGGTGTTTTTAAATTGGTTTGCAAAACTTTGGGCCAATGTTTTTTTGTAATGTGTTTTCACATAAGCTGCCTTGGATTCCTAGCCTGCGAGAAAGGCGGCATATAAATGAAATAAGTAAATCAATAAATAAGCCTTTGAGAACAGAAAGGCGACCCATTGCATCCATGGGATTTGCATCCAGGCTGCATCTGCACTGCAGAAATGATGCAGTTTGACACCACTTTAACTGCCATGGCTCCATTCTGTGCGATCTTGGGATCTGTAGTTTGTTGTGGCGCCAGAGGTCTCTGACAGCGAAGGCTAAATATCCATACTCTCACCAAACTACAAATCCCAGGATTCCATGACCTTGAGCTATGGCAATTAAAACGGTGTCAGACTGCATTATTTCTGCAGTGCAGATGCAGACCTAGGTCCAGAACACACTGCAGAAATAATCCAGTTTGAGACTGCTTTAACTGCCCTGGCTTAGTGCTAGGAAATCCTGAGAACTGTAGTTTATTGTGGCCCCAGAGCTCTCTGATAGAGGGGACTAAAATGTCTCACAAAACTACAGTTCCCAGAATTGCCTAGCATCGAGCCAGGGCAGTTAAAGTGTTCTCAAACTGGATTATTTCTGCAGTGCAGATGCAGCCCAAGTTTCTTTTCGTTCCTTGGGTCTCTTCTGGCCAGGCTAGAAATTGGATTTAGACCCCAGTTTGTGGATCTTGGATGCAGGAGATACAAGACTTCAAAAGCAAGATTCACAATGCATGAGATTACTTTCCGATAACTGCATGGAGATCACCGTCTTGTTAGAGGAAAATCCAGATCTTCCACGTTCCAGGCCAGCATTCGTAATTACTACAACACATTGTCTTACTCT
Source organism: Phrynosoma blainvillii (assembly GCA_026167975.1). NCBI lineage: Eukaryota > Metazoa > Chordata > Lepidosauria > Squamata > Phrynosomatidae > Phrynosoma > Phrynosoma blainvillii. The sequence continues at coordinate 11,878,104 of JANUYF010000016.1, forward strand.
GCTTAGTAGAATTTAATCTGGGTTGGCTGATTTAAACCAGATTGGTTTAAACAATGGTTTAATGATTAAACAAAACCAATCTAGTTTTCACCAGCCAACCCTGCTTAAATGATCGAATAATTTTAAAAAACAACACTCTCCCTGCCGCTATTACTATTTTCCAACCCCCTTGCTGGAAGAATAATGTTTGAATTTAAACATTTACACTTCAAAAATTGTTCATTGTTAGACTGATAAAATCCTTCAATTTGCATAAGTTCCACCAAAACAACTCTGAGAGTACACTGTATGTTTTATCATATGTAGTCTACATGCATTCGGATTTAGGAGGGATAATAAGCAATAAAAATAGTGTTTTATTGGAAGGTGTAAGTCGTATCAAAGCCCTACTAACCTTGGATTGGTAATGTAAGAAAACGTTAAAACATGGGCTGCGTCCACACTGTGAAAATAATCCAGTTGGACACCACTTTAACTGCCCTATGGCTCTGTGCTATGCAATCCTGGGATTTGCAGTTTGTTGTGGCACCAGAGCTCTCTGATAGAGAAAGCGAAACATTTCACAAAACTATAGTTCCCAGAATTTCATAGCATTGAGCCACGGCTGTTAAAGTGGTGTCAAACTGGATCATTTCTGCAGTGCAGATGCAGCCTAGGAGATGAAGACATGGATGTGTGTGGCCACAGCTGATGTTCTTTTTCCTCTTTTGTCTATTTCCCAGCCATCACCATGGGATCAAGAGGGGCAGAGAGCTGGGCCGGCACCCTTGCCTCTTTCCGCTCATGCCCCACAGCTTTCCTCCTGTCCTACGGGACCAGCGACACTTTTGTGGCTGAGATGTTGCAGGAGCTACACAGCGAAAGGTTGGGGGAACAAATCAAGGTATGCGGTTTCTCCAAAACAGAAAGATCATTTCTGTGTCTGTGTTTTGTGTACCTTTTCAAGTCCTTTCAGACTTACGGCAACCCTAAGGTGAGCCTGTCATAGGGTTTTCTTGGCATGTTTCTTCAGAGAAGGGTTGCTGTTGCCATCCTCTGAGGCTGAGAGCGTGTGACTTGCCCAAGGTCACCTAGTAGGTTTCATGGCTGAGCCGGGAATTGAACCCTGGTCTCCGTCCAGAGCATGAAGAGCCAGTGTGGTATAGTGGTTTGAGCGTTAAGACTACGACTCTGGAGACCAGGGTTTGAATCCCAGCTCAATCACTGGGTGACCACGGGCAAGTCACACACTCTCAGCCTCAGAGGATGGCAGTGGCAAACCCCTTCTGAAAAAATATGCCAAGAAAATCCCATGATCGGCCTTAGGGTCACTATGAGTTGGAAACGACTTGAAGGCACACAAAATAACAACAACACCAGAGCTGTAATCCAACATGCAAAGCACACTGCCTTTCTCAATAATAATAATAATAATAATAATAACAACAACAACAACAGCACGTCACACTGCCTTTCTCAATAATTGCAATTTGTTTCCTAAAGCTCAAGTAAATGAAACATATTGTAAAGAACTAAAACAACTTTTCCGGCCTTGCCAGAAAGTACATTTTAGTGCAAATATTAAAGACACAAACAACATTCAATTCAGCGAGTATTGCAGAACGTCGTGCCACCTGTCCACTCCGGAGAGGGCCATGACATACAGCTGTTAATAAAATGTCATATAAAAAGCCCCATGTTAAATTCATACAAATATATAGTGGTTTCTTTGGATGATTTGAAAGTGGAATTTATCTCGGCTGGGACAAACATCCAGAGAGTCTTCAGATTTGAAAGGCTTCTTCCGAGGCAATGGCTTTGGCTTCTGGTTTTGTCCTTTTCTCACTTGGTTTCCTCCTGATGGCAACTGTGTGGTTGGTTGTTTGCCTTCCAGATCTCCCTGTTGATGCTCCTCTTGGACTACCCCACGCTGCTGTGCCCAGATGCCAAGGCAGGCCAAGAGACAGCAACCTCCCTCCTCTCCCTCTTTGCCCAGCTGGGTCCTTTGCCCAAGCAGACCAGCCTCCGGTGCCATCTCCTCTTTGCAGTGGGCACCATCCTGGTGGCCACGGAGGCCTTTGGCGAGGCATGCCAGACCTCCCGCGACTACCTCACCCTCTTGCTGGACCTGGCTTCTGACCTCAATGACCACCGCGGGGGCATTTTGGAGCGGCCCATCCGGAGTGCCGCTTGCGAGTGTCTCCGGGAGTTAGAAACCTGCTACCCCGGGTTTCTCTCGGGACGCCTGGAAACCTTGCAGTCATTTCAGCGGCAAGAGGTCTCCCTGGCCCATCAAGGCTACACCCTTCTCTATGGTGCGGCGTTACGGAACGCCATCTTGCTCCTCGCCCGGAGTGGCAAGGAGACTCTTGGGGAGCTTCTAGCAATGAACAAGGGCCTGGTATGGGAGGCTGCAAGCAAGCCAAGTGATGTTTCTGTGGCCAACATCGACCAGTTGGTCCTCCTACCCTCGCCCGGAGACCTCAAGGAGCTGAAGTCAGTAGTTTCGGCCCTACTGGACAACTCCTACTTCCTCTCACCCGCTGCCCAAAGCCACCTCCTCTGGCAGTTGGCACAAGCTGTCAGCGTCGTCCGCACTCAGTCGCCCGCCATCTTCAAAGCCCAGCTGGTGCGTCTCTTTGGCGCGGTGGATGTGGCACTCCAGCACTCCATCTTGCAGCTCAAGTCCCTCTTCACCGACAGCCTCTTCACGGCCGAAGATGAAGCCTTCCTTTTGCGCCGGCTGGTGGGATTGGCACAGCACCCTGCCTTACCCGCTCCAATCAAACTCTTCCATCTGGACTGCCTCTTGCATTTCCCCGAAAACCGGCCGCTGGGTTCGGGTGCTGACGAAGGGCTGCCAGTCCTGCTCACCCCTCGCACCGTTTCCGGCCTCTTCCCAGGTCTCTTCCAGGATCAGGGCACCGTCTTGGCGCGGCTGAATTTGTTGTGCCTGGTGTGTGTGGAGAGTGAGGGGCCCATCGCCGAACGTGGGGCAGGCTATCTCCTGGAGCATGTCCTCGCCCTCGGGGGACTGGTGGTCCAAGGAGGTGGTCTGGAAGCTATCCGGCTTTTTTTCAGAGCAGCCTTCCTTTTCGCCCGATACTTTGGTTCCCGGGCACAGCCCATGGCAGAGCTAACTCAATGTTTGCTGGATCTCTATCGTCATAACTGTGCCCTGGCACCAAATATTATCAACTTGCTGGATGAGACTTGGGGGGCATCGGAAGAAGCCGGCTGGGCTGGCACTCTTGCCCGGGCCTTACAGGAGCTCATTGTGGACTTTCCCGGCTTGAAAGAGAAGGACCTGAGTTGGCATTTGAAGGTCTTGGCCCGGTTGGCAAAGGAGAAGGACATCCCCCAAGCAAGCACCTTGCGGTTCCTGAGATGCCTGGTTGCCCGGGGTCAACTTGGAGACTGGCGCTCTGGGCAGATCCTCCTCAGCGTCTGCCGCAACCTGATGCAGCTTTGCCCACCGCCTGCTCCGGCCCACCTGGCAGATCTCTTGCAAGCCGTGTCCATCTCCCACATGGACATGGATGTCCAAGACCGGGCTCGCTTCTACTATACTCTCCTGGCCAATCTCTCCAGGGAGAAACTTGGGGCCGTGCTTGCCCTAGAGGGACCCGCCAAGGCCCGTACCCTCTCTTCGTCCATTGTGGCGGACAGCGAGAGCTTTGTGGCCTCTCTGACTGTGCACCCGCTGGTGCCAGCCCCTTTGAGGTTGCAGCGAGTGGCAAATAGGGATGACGTACCCACGGTCGATCGTCCTGAGCAAGATGTGGAGGACTACTGCCAGTGGCTCTTGGATGCCCGGCCACCTTCCCAGCTCTGTTTGACGTACCAGCTGGTCCACACAGGTCCTTCCAATCCCCCCTACAGTCTCCTGCTCTGTGTGGTGCTTCGTTTCTCCTGCACCAACCAGCACTATGAACCCGTACCTGAATTGTGTGTGCCCTGCCTCTCCGCACATCGCCCACCTCAAACCTTGACCCTAACCCTGACGCCACGCTGCCCCTACCCGACCCAGCTCAACGTTTCCGCCTTGTATACCACCCAGGAAGGGCTCACCCGCTGCAGCCAACTTGACCCAGTGGAGGTGGCCTTCTCCGATCTCTTCATGCCCCTCTCTGTGCCCAGCTGGCCCTTGGAGAAGCGCCACCAACTCTTCGGTGCCCTTTGGCACCGTCTCGGCCCTGACAGCAATGCGAACTGTAGCGAGAGTTTGACTGTATGGCATGCGCCGCCACAGTCTCTAGATGGCCTGGTCCGTAACCATTTTGCCAGGTACCTCTTAGCCGAGCAACCCGGGTGCTATGAAATTGGCATGGCCTTGCCACCCCAGTGCCATGTCCTGCTCCAGGTGGAGAGCGTGGCAGAGGCGGCCCGGGTGGGCATTCGCACGGACAACTGGAAATTGTTGCCGTCCCTGAACAGCTACTTGCAGAGTCTCATGGAGGCGACCTGAAAGCCCGGCTAGGTCTGGACTTCTGAGGATGCTTGCTACCTATAAACATTTTGGCAATTCTCAAATAAAACCCGCAATTCTGCAATTACTACAAAGCCGGATGAATGGAAAGGGTTGTGTGTGTCAGAGAGAGAGTTCCTATTAATTCCTGGGTTTTTTTTTTTGTTGTTGTTGTTGTTGGGAGGCTTCTATCAGGAAAGCCAGCTTGACCAAGGTTTGAATCCCGGCTTGGTCATGAAAGCCTACTGGCAAGTCACACTCTCTCAGCCCAAGGGAAGGCAATGGCAAACTTCTGGACTAAGCTTGCCAAGAAAAACCCCATGATAGGTTTGTCGTAGGGCCGCCATGAGTCGGAAACAACTTGAAGGCCCACAACAACAGGTTGCAGAGACTGTGGGTGTTTTAAAGGTGTTTTTTTTTCCAAACTAGATATACTATATGAATTCATTTGTTCCAATCCTATAAAGCCCTGGGATTTGTCATTTCCTGAGATATTTAGGCTCCCTTGCCAAAAGACTCTAGTGCTGCCATCGAGCAACAAATCCCATCATTCCATAGGATGCCGGCATGGCAGCCAAAGTGGTATCAAACCGCTATAATTTTATCCAGTATGAAAGGACCCTTTGTTCTGAATCCTTTTGGGAGTTGCAGCTAGAATAGATTTGTTGAGTCAATGGTCTAAGACTGAGTTTTTGCGTAAGTGTTGAATTCCCATTCAATAATTGGAGCAGGTGGGATTTCCAATAGGAATCTGGTCTTAGGTCCAATATCACACAAGGTTTTTAATAAATAATAATAATAATGATGTCACACACTCTCAGCCTCAGGGTAAGGCAGTGGCAAGCTGCCTGAGCAAATCATGCCAAGAAAACCCCTAACTTTGCTTTAGGGTTGCCAAAATCACACACACACACACACACACATATATATATATATATATACCATACAAAAACTACAAACAAAAGACAACAATCTAACATGACACATATATAAAAGAGCCAGAGATCAGGGTTTGAATCCCCATGTGTGTATGTGTGTGTATCCTTTTATGTGTGTGTGTGTGTATATATATATATATATATATATATATATATATATATATATATATACACTATATGTATATATTGTTCCTATGTGTACACACAGATACACACACACACACACATATATGTGTGTGTGTGTGTGTAAACATAGGAACAACATATACATATTTGTGTGTGTGTATACACACAGCAACAAGATATACGTGTGTATACACACAGCAACCATATATATGTGTATGTGTTTGTATATACACAGCAACAATATATATGTGTATACACAGCAATAATATGTGTGTGTGTGTGTGTGTATAAACAGGAACAATATATACATGTGTGTGTATGCATACAGCAACAAGATGTATGTGTGTATACACACCGCAATATTATACATAAATTGTGTGTGCATACAGACAGCAACCATATATATATATGTGTGTGTGTGTGTGTGTGTGTGTGTATATATATATATATGTATATATATATATATATATATATAGGAACAATATATACATATTTGAGTGTGTGTGTTTGTGCATACAGCAACAAGGCCCACAACAACAGCACAGCCTCTGCCTCCCAGCGCTGCAGTTCCTGCTTCTGCCTCTGGGGGAGCTGTGGGAACGGAAGTAGAAAAGGAAGGAAGGAAAGAGGCAGGCAGCCATGGCCCAGGAAGAAGATGGCGGAGGCAGGCGAGGGGTGCGGCTCCAGGAGGCCTCCCTGAGGAGCCAGGCCTGGGCCAGGGAGCCTCTCCACCTCCTTCCCTGCCGGGTCCAGCACCACGGAGAGGCCCCCGTCCAGCGGTACTTCGCCCCCGCCATCAGGGAGAACGGAGACGGTCAGCACAGCTAGGCCCGAAGGGAGGGAGCCCCCGTCCCCTTCTTTTGTCGCCCTCTTCCTCCTCCACTTTTTCTTCTTTTCCACTACACTTTTCCTTCTCCTCCCCTCTTCTTTCTCTTCCTTTTCCTCTTCCTCTTTTCCCCTTCCTCCTCCTCCTCTTCCTCCTCTTCTTTTTCCTCCCCCTCTTCTCCTTCTCTTCTTCCTCCCCTTTTCCTCCCACTCTTCTTCTTCCTCCTCCTCCTCCTCCTCTTCCTTCTCCTCCGCTCTTCTTTCTCTTCCTTTTCCTCCTCCTCTTTTCGCCCTCCTCCTCCTCATCTTCCTCTTCTTCCCCCCTCTTCTTCCTGTTCTTCTTTCTCCTCCCCTTTTCCTCCCACTCTTCTTCCTCCTCCTCCTCCTCTTCTTCCTCTTCCTCTTCTTCTTCCTCCCCTTTTCCTCCCACTCTTCTTCTTCCTCCTCCTCTTCCTCTTCTTCTTCCTCCTTTTCCTCCCACTCTTCTTCCTCCTACTCTTCCTCCTCTTCCTCCTCCTCTTCTTCTTCCTCCCCCTCCTCCCCCTCTTCCTCCTCTCCTCTTCTTCTTCCTCCTCCTCTTCTTCTTCCTCCCCCTCTTCTTCCTCCTCCCCCTCTTCTTCCTCCTCTACTTCCAACTCTTCTTCTTCCGCCTCTTCCTCTTCCTTGAACCTTGGTCTCCCACAATTTCTAATCCGAGACTCAAACCACTCCACCCCACTGGCTCTCTGTTAAAAGAAACAAGGGATATAAATTCAACTAGGAATAATATAATACACCATGTCATTTATTTAATATTCCTAGCTGAACTTATATCTCCTGTTTCCTTTAATGGAGAGCCACTGTGATGTGCTTCATATCCCTGGTTGGCCATGGAAACCCACTGGGTGACTTTGGGCAAGTCACACTCTCTCAGCCTCAGAGGAAGGCAACAGTAAACCTCCTCTGAATAAATCTGGCTAAGAAAAACCTGTGATAGGTTTGCCATAATTGCCTTGAAGGTCCACAACAACAAAAGAACTCTTGACACACCACCTTCCTTGCTTTTTGCTCCCAAGAACCTTGTGGGTAGATTGGACTACTACAGAACCACTGGCCCAAAAGTCACCCAATGATTTTCAGTGGGGACCTCCCAAGGCATCTAACCATTACACCACACTGCCCAAAGTGCTATAACTTTGTCTCCTCTCCCCCAGCAGAGTCTTCAGTGTCTTTTCGGGGACGAAGTCTCAAAGGGATCAAAGTCTCGGTTCCTGAGGGCTACGTGGGACTGGTACTGGAGAAGGACGTGGCACCTTTGTTGGCGCCGGAGGTGAGTCCTTAGCACTGGTACTGATGGTAGGGTCCATCCCTAGATCTCCACCATCTTGAGGAGGACAACCAAAATGGTCAAGGGTCTGGAAACCATGCCCTATGAGAAATGATTTAGGGAGCTGGGCATGAAGGAATGGAGGGCATCCTTATGAAACTTGCAGATGACACCAAATTGGGAGAAGTAGCTAATGCCCTGGAGGAGAGGATCAAAATTAAAAATAACCTTAATAGATTGGAAAGCTGAGTCAAAACATAAAATGAATTTCGACAGGGAGAAATGTAAGGTACTGCACTTAGGAAGAAAAAGTGAAATGCATAAATATAGGATGGGGGGACACATGGCTTAACAAGGCTACATGTGAAAGGGATCTAGGAGTTCTAGCGGACCACAAGTTGGGCATGAGTCAACAGTGTGATGCGGCAGCTAAAAAGGCCAGTGCAATTCTAGGCTCATCAATAGAAGTATAGTGTCTAGAAGTAATAGTACCACTCTATTCTGCTTTGGTCAGGCCTCAGCTATAATTCTGTGTCTAGTTTTGGGCACCACAATTCAAAAGGATGTTAACAAGACTGGAGTGTGTCCAGAGGAGGGTGACCAAAATGGTGAAGGGTCTGGAAACCATGAAGTCCTATGAGGAGTGACTTAGAGAGCTGAGTATGTTTAGCCTGGAGAAGAGACTGTTAAGAGGTGATACGATAATGCTGTTTAAGTATTTGAAGGGGTTTCAGATTGAGGATAGAGCAAGCTTGTTTTCTGCTGCTCCAGAGAATAGGATACGGAGCAATAGATGCAAACTACAAGAAAATAGAGTCCACCTCAACATTAGGAAGAACTTCCTAATGGTAAGAGCTATTGGACAATGGAAGAGGCTGCCTCCAAGAGCGGTGGAGTCTCCTTCTTTGGAGGTTTTCAAACAGAGGCTAGATGGCCATCTTCAGAGGTGCTTTGATTGTTAGTTTCTGCATGGCAGGGGGTTAGACTGGATGGCCCTTAGGGGTCTTTTCCAACTCTGATTCTATTATTTCCCCCACTCCAGGAGAGTCAACTGCGTGTGAAATCGGCCTTTGAGTCTCTGATGGTGTGGAACCTGGAAGAGGCACCGAAGAGCACAGATGAAATCCTGTTGGCTCTCCATTGGCCGAAGATCGCTGAAGGTGTAAGTCTCCTGTCTATCTAGATATCCATCCATAGGTCTGTAGCTCTAGCATACCATCTTTCTATGCAGTTCGATTCCTGGCCCTTCCAGTTGTGGTGATTTTGTCTTCAACCCTATTTAGGCTGAAAATGGGAAGGTGACTGGCCCACAGTCATCCAGTTAAGTTTCATGGCTCAGCAGGGACTCAAACCACAATCTCGTAACTCCCCAGTAACCCTCTAACCAGTGAGTCTCAACCTTTGATTCATCTGTTTGTTTTGGACTTCAGAACCCAGAAGCCCCAGCTTGGCCAAAGGGCTGGGATTCTGGGAACCAAAGGCCAGTGAAAGGCCAGAGTTTGGGGATCACTGCCACCAATGGATTCCAACCCTCTAACCAGTAGGACTCAACCCATAATCTCATATCTCCCCAGTAACCTTCTAACCCACATTTGGCCCTCCATGTTTTGGACTTCAGATCCCAGAAGCTCCAACCAATTTGGCCAACAATCAGGGATTATGGAAGCTGAAGTCCAAAATATCTGGAGGGCTGAAGGTTGGGAACCACTGTTCTAACCACTACACCATGTTGCTTCTGGAGAACGCTTTCAGGTCTTGCAGGGGGAATTGACAGAGAGACCTTCGGCCCTCTTCTGGCATTGAGATCAGGAATGGACCCCCATAAAATAGGTTGGAGGGGGTTATAATCGTGACAATAGTATCACAATTGTGACTAAGCAGAGATTGTGAATATACAGCAGTTACCTAGATTTATTCATTCAGTGTTCAGAATTGCTATTCAAGTCACGATTGTGACACTATTGCCGCAGTCCTAGTTAAGTACAGTCAGCCCTCTGTATCCAGATTCAACCATCCACAGCTTGAAAGTATTTTTTTATAAAATACATTCCAAAAAACAAACTTCGGTTTTTGGCATTTTATATAAGGGACACCATTTTACTATGCCATGGCATTTAATGGGACTTAAGCATCTATTTTGTTATCCATGGGGGTCCTGGAACCAAGACCCAGCAGATACCAAGGACCCATTGTACAGTTAAGTAAGGCTGCATCTCCGTTGCAGAAATAATCTGGTTTGACATCACTTTTAACTGTCTTGCCTCATTGGTGTGGAATCCTGGGAGATGTAGTGGCACCAGAAATCTGCAAATATGGAGGGCTGGCTGTATAATAATAGTAATCATGTCAAGACAAGTAGCAGAAACGTGAGGGGCAGAAGAGTGAATGCCTGCCTCCAGCCCCATTTCTCAAGGCTCTTAATGATGCATCTTAGATCCAAAACACACTGCAGAAAAAATCCAGTTTGAGACCGCTTTAACTGCCCTGGCTCAGTGCTAGGGAATCCTGGGAATTGTAGTATATCATGGCACCAGAGCTCTCTGACAGAGCAGGCTAAATGTCTCACAAAATTACAGTTCCTAGAATTCTTAAACATTGAGCTAGGGCAGTTAAAGTGGTCTCAAACTGGACTATTTCTGCAGTGTTTTGGACCTTAATTCTCTCTAAAAGAAACACAATCATTTTTGACTGGGGATCACATCCAGCCAGATTGTCGCACGGATGTGTAACAGATACACTTCTCTCTGCTTATAGATCCATGCCACTGTGGCTGATGAAGAATGAGAGTGGGTGACTACCACAGAACACCCAAATGTGAATTGTTGTGGAAAATATGCTGTGTTTTGACTCAAAATCTGGATTTCTGAGAACACAAAAAATGGAAAAGCCTTTTCCCGCAGTGTCTTTGCAGATTAGACACAGCCATTACTTTCCCCCAAAGGGCAGATACTTTCCTCCAACTTATTATACAATAAGGTAGGACCTGACTTTTTTTTACATATTTCAACCTCTGTATTTTGTTTGTTAAGAACTCTTAACAGGCTCAGTTTGAGTATGTGCTGTGACCTGCTGAAAGCAGAGGAAATACCAGGTCTCACTGCCTGTATTTTATAAACACCATACAAAACTGGTTTAATTCTTGTGTTTTCTACCTTCCAAAAAATATCCTGCAGGCTCACATGGGATGTGAACTCTTAGATACACCCCAACTTTTCTGAACAGTTAAATTTCTTTCCATTTGTAGTGCAGAGCCTATATTCTTCATGGGAAGATTGCCTTATTACAACATATAAAAATAACTGATAAAGTCAACATATTTAGTTAGTGCTGCAGTTCATCTTTTCTTAGTGAAATATTTCTCCTTGTGAAAGACAAAATAAACTCAAAAGTGAATACCTCTAAAAATGAGAGTGGGTTTTACTTTTTAAAAAAGATTCTAGTCCTCATAGAAGGGATAAATTTACATACGAGTTTGGTTCCTGAGAACCAGTATTGCACTGAAAACCAACAACAACAACAAATTTACACAGTCTGTTTTTTAAAAAAGACGTTGGTAGTTTATTCTGTTCCCAAAAGTTGGGGGCTAAAGGGCTTATTCCTAGTTTTCCTGTGGTTTATGGAGATCCTTTCTCTGGTGAAAGGCCAGGAGAAGGTCTCGCTGCACCCTGCCATGGAAGAATTCTCCTTTTTCAAAGTTGGAAAGCAGATGAGGGTCTCTTCCTTTCTGTGCCAATCTTGGACTCATAATGGAAAGTTGCGTTTGAAGGTGGCCATTGGTTCATACCAGCCTATCTGCTGCTTATTTCCAGAAACAGCTGCTTAAGTGAGCAGAACAGCAGCAGTAGTGTCTTGTTGCAGCTGAACACCATAGGAAAGCAGCCCATAAATACTTTGCCACTCAGAATGTCCAGGCACCAAGCTCTGAACCGATGGTGGGTGGGTTTTTAATATATAAATATTCAAGCAATGGGGAAAGGGAATAGGGTAGCTGGTCTGTGCTTTTCAGCTTCTGTACACGACGGCTTGCAGCAGATTTGCAAAAGTGCTATATATACAAAGAGTGAGCAGTGAAGGGTGCATGGCTCCCAGCTTCCAGGTCTGGCTCAGGGGGAAGTCTTTCTGAGAGCATGCACACACCCTGCCTGATCCTTGTCCCAGTATGTATGAAGGAGGATGGGAAGATCCTCCAGTCCCCTGCTTGCCAGTCTCTGAGTTTCTGCCATCACCACTTTCCCCTCTTACTCCAGTCTTTTGGGGTGAAATGCAGACACTTGGAGTCAATGCGCAGGATTCGCTTGAGCATAGCACGCTCGTGGCCATCCACAATATCCTCTGAGAGTGTCAAGATATACTGGCCCTAGAAGAGAGTTTTAAAAACAAAGTTTGAAAAAGATTCTGGTCCTCATAAATGTATATGACACTATGAGCATTCTAGACACCAGCCCCTGGGATTCTGGGTAACACATGATTCAAAATTTCCAAGTCCTAAAAATTTCAATTTTCTTTTAGTAAACAATTTTCCAGTTTTCTAGAGTGAAAGTCAGTCTGAATCCCAGAGAGCTGCAGCCTCCTCTCCCAACCCAACCCAACCCCTCCCTTAACCCTGGATGGAAGATTATCACAATTAAAAATAATCTAAAAACTACATTTTCTTGATTCCAATTATTAGGGGGGAACTGGTACTAAACAAACTAGTTTATAGCTCCAAAGGTTGATCTTCAGTTCTAGCTGGTTTCTCAATTTCCCCCCATTATGCTACATAGGAAAAACTGATCAAGACAAAAAAAACATGCTCAAAATCAGGTTTAAATCCTTCAATTCTACTCCTAATCCTGGGACTTATACTGCAACCTATCTGGAGGATACCAGGTTGATAAAATCTAGCATCAGTCTTTGGAAAGCTGATGAGTGTGCAAGTAAACAATGTAACTACTTTCTGGTGGAGGCCACAGAATAATGGTAACAACTACCTAGAAAAACTAGCTGTTTTTCAAAAGGTAACTTTTCAAGCTCTGTTTATATATAACTAACAAGGGACCAGAGTCTAATGGTGCAAAATATTTAACATGGCAGCTAATCCTACCTTATAGTAGTTGATGAGGTTGAGGTATTGGAGTGTGGAGATGACATCCTCCTTCTTAATGCTTGTGATTTCACTGATCTCACTGGAAGAACATAGGAGAAAGAAGAGAAGAGAGCTGAGTACAAAGACAGGGAAGGACAACTAAAAAAACACCCAGCATGCACTACCAGGCCTTCACAGGGACCACGTGCATCCGTAGGACTAACCCTCCCTAACCTCCAATTTTTTTAGGCATTGATAAGCCATTTCTCACATCCCATGCAGCACATTTTTGTTACTTATTCCTCACTTGATCGTGATCTGTGGGCGTTCCCCCGTCTCTGATTTGAGGTTCATGAGGATCTCAAGGATGGTTTGGGACCAGTAGCTGCGGTAGGAGAGGAGCCCCAAGTCTGAGAGGGGTTTCTCTGGCGTGCCTGTTTTCCCTTCCACCTTGGAAAGCTCGTAGCCTCAAAAGGAAAGAAAGAATGCTGTTTGAGGTGGGCTGCTGTGGGTCTCGGCAAAAAGATGGTCAGGGCGTGACAGAAAGAAAAAGGGTGGGTAGGGACGGAGGGAAAAAAAAGATCTGGCTGTTCAAGATATACATTTTTATGATGTAACTCTTCTGGGCTTATTTATAAGACAGGGCTTTTCTGGAAAGGGTGCAAAATTGAGATTGTCAGAGCCAGTCTCTGGAAACTAAGTGGGGTCAAGCCTGGTTAATTTGTGGATAGGAGTCCATCAGGAAATATTGGGGATGTTAAAAAATCCAACCTAAAATCCTTAAGAGACATAGCTGCCAGTCAGAGCTGACAATGGTGGGATAGATTGACCAATAGTCTGCCTCAGTATAAGGCTATTTCCTATGCTGTGTAGAAGGCAACTTGTTAAGACATACATTTGGAGAGAGCAAAAAATGTCTCCACTTACTAAATTCAATCAGCAACTTGCCATACCCCCGTCTCTGGTAGGGGGGCAAAGTCAAGATACAGGCGACATTGTAGTCCTCAGTGGATTCCTTCTCCTACAGGGAGAAAGGGAGCAAAAAGTGAGTGGACTTTGACGATAGAGCCATTTTAGCCCCTCTGATTAAAATGTTCAAGTTCCCTGTATTGTAATTCTCCAGACACCCGTACAATTCTTCTTTGGTAAAAACAAGATTACTTCTTTTGATCAGACCCATCATCTCATCAGAGAGCAGCCAGTCTGTGTTTGCTTCTGCAAAGACTGTGTAAAAGAAGCTGTAGCATAAGCATTTGTAGACTTGCTCTACTTTCTGCATGGGGGAAGTAAACCAAGTCTACGAACGCTTATTCTACAACTTCTTTCTTAAAGTTAGGTGCTACAAAAGCCCTTTGCACACTCATATTCCAGGCTAATATGCTTCTGTCTCTGAATTTTGCTTCTACAGGTCCTCAAGATTACAAACAGTTCAGAGTTGAAGTGAGAGGCAGAAAGTCACACTGACTGTGATTTTATATCACAGTCTACATTGCTTAACCTTATGCATACTTAGATACATAGCAGAGAAGTTACAGAACCATCCTAATGAATTGCCAAAATGAGTAACAGGGCATTGGCAAGAATGTCCCGATGCACATTGGGCTCTCCCAATGCACACTGGCACTCCCTAGCAGTGTCTTGATGCACATAAATCCCAATACACAGCAGTCACTTTGTTGGCATCCCTGCATCACAGCAGCTGAATTGCTGAATAAGGCTATTGTGAAACTGCTCAATTGTATTTCCCACACACCTAAGTCCATTAGCATAAAGTCCTGTGCTGAATTCCAGCCAATGACATTATCAGTCCTGGCCACTCAATGAAATGTGCTATGTTGAGTGTGGTTGAATTTACCTACATTTTTTTTCTGCCACTGTCCAATCGGAGAGTGAGGAAAATTGAGAGGAAACGGGATTCTTAAACCATGCTGGAGCATTCCCCAGCCCAAGGCTCTGATCCAGGCCTTCAAACGCACCTTAGAGAAGTAGCCAACAATGTGGAATCCCTTGCTGTCGTATTCTGTCATGACATAGAAAAGAAAGGGGTCCGTGTCATAGTAGAGGGTCTTGTGGTCCAGGAAGCACTTGGCCAGCAGACAGAGGTTCTGGGAATAGCTCTGCAAGGTCGTGGAGAGGAGAGAGGAGACAGAGCAAGGGTGAACCTTTTTTTTCAAGAAAAAATAGTGATTTAGATCCATCTTCAGGAGCAGTAAGGAGTTCTAAGACAAAGGCTGATCAGGGCAGGAAAAAACGCTGCAGGCTCTTGTAAATGTTGTGGCAACTTTTCTCAACACATTTTCCTACCAAGCAAACTTATGTTGTCTGTGTGAAATGGCTGGAGCCCAGTCTGCTTCAGAGAATGTGCAATGCTCATTTGTGGAGCTCAATTTCCTACGACAAGCAGGTACAACAGTAACCCCTTTTATCTTTCTGGGAAGTAAGGATGGGCTAATACACCATTTTCCTTTCATTCTGGCACACCAATGTTTCAATGATTTAGATTTCTATTCCTGTTGAAGCATATACAAAGGAGCTGCTTTGCATGCAGGAGGTTCCATGTTCAATTGGTGGCATCTCAATTTAGAAGGATGGCATCAGAGAAAGAGAGATAATGTGGCAGAGCTGTTACAGTGCTGGACTGAGAAGTGGGCAGCCATGAAACTCGCTGGGACTTGGGAGCCATGAAATTCACTAGACAGTCTGGGAACAGACACACCGGTAAGTTCTCAGACCAACCTTCCTCACAGGGTTGTTGTCAAGATAAAATGGGGGAAGAGATACATGTAGATTTCATTGAGCTCATTAGAGGAACACCAGGCAATGAAAGTTAGCTAATAAATTATTTTTTGTGCCAGAGACCCTTAAGAACTGCTGCCAATCACTCTTATAAAGGCAGCTTCTTCCATTTGGAGGAAAGAGCATAGCTCAGAGGCAGAGCATCTCCCCTTCATGCAGAACATTCCTGATTCTGTCCCATCATTGCCAGTTAGAAGATTCAGGTAGCAGTTAGAATAGAGCTCTCTGCCCAGGTTTTCATGAACTGCTGCCAATCAAATTGAACAATTCTGGTCTAGCTGAAGCATACAACAGTCTAACTTTACATATCCATGCATGTGGCAGCTGCTATTTATCTTGCCACCAAGCAGCACTAACACTTCCACCAAATCTATGCTCCAGCACCACAGAACCAAGTTGCCTTGGATCACTGTTTTGCCTTTGTCCAGCAATTGCTCTTACTTTGTTCTTCCGCCCATCAATCTCAAAGAAGGAGATAGTCCCCTTGCGGTAGATTTCATTTCCAGGCGGATGCCTCAAGTCACACTTTGTCTGAGGACAACAGAAAAACAGACTGAGTCCCTTCCACCCTTCAAACAAAATGCATCCAGTCCAAAACAGAAAGAAGATAAAGCAGGTAAAATGAACCAGAAAGATTCCCGTTTTCTGGAAGTATCTTTGGATCATGTATAGGCTTATTTCAGTTAAGAAAAACTGGGCTCGGAAAGGTCATAGGTCCTTGTGTTCTAGGAATCGACTCAAGAGGGATTGTGGGAAAATATCCTCTGGGGAGAGAGGTGAAAGTTGATTCTGGAAACACAGCATGTAGCAAGTCAACTGTACCCCAAAGATTTGTACCAGGAACTGGTTCAATTTGTTGTTGTTGTGCCTTCAAGTCATTTATGATTTATGGTGACCCTAGGGCAAACCTATCACTGAGAAGCCTTTGCCGAATGTGACCAAGGTCACCCAGTGGGTTTCCATGGGTGAGGGGGGGTTCAAACCCTGGTCTCCAGAGTCTTAGTCCAATGTTCAAGCTAGCTTCCCAATCAGTTCAGTAACTCAATGTCAAAAGAACTTTTGGAGTACAGCTCCCCGAATTCCACTACCACTATGCCCAGAAGCTATCTTGGTTGTAGAATTTTGGGAGCTGTAACCCCAAGGGTAACTTCTCCAAATTCTGCCTAAGCATATGCCCAGCCCAGGAGCAGTTAATTCAAGAATCTACCTATTAACACAAATTGTGTGTAGGGTTTTTATAACAATAATAAAAGAATTCTACATACAATGTTACATAACATCAATGAACAAGCCTTTGGTCACCACTGTGGTATTATAGGAAAGAAACAGTAACTAATGTTCCAACCCCGGAGAAAATTCAACCCAACACTTTCTTGAATTGTCATGTTTCAGCCAAATAACTAATGGGATCTGATGGACAGTTTTATGCCTGATGTAAAGGACAAAATGGCATCTCCTCTCCATGTCATGTAAAGAGCTGTCTGGACTTTCAGATGATTCTTAGTTCTACAAAGATGAGTGGCAGGCTGGTTTAATGGGTGCAGGGCGCACACACAGCTCTCTTCTCCAAGAATGAGGGAAGATCTGGAGAGTCCAGTATGCTGCTAACGCTATCTTCCAACATTTGATGCCTGAGGCAACCCTTCACTCTGCCTAATGGTAGTGTCAGCCCTAATGACAGTTTTAGCTCCCAGAGCCTGCTGAATGGACAAATTGGCAAGGTGGAACATGGAGCCCATAAGACCAATGGGAGAGTGTCTGGAGGAGCACTTACCAGATGCCTCTGGAGACATTTGAGGCTCTTGACGTATTTAAGGCAAAACTCGCAGAGGTAGAGGATGGGGAGGGTAGTGAGTTCCTGTGGGTAGGGGGAGAAGTACCAAGGCTTCAAGCGGTGTCGGCCAAGTTCAATGCACTCAATGTTCTTCATGCGGGTAATGATATCATCGTGGCTGCGGTCTGAGACCAGACTGCCTGTCATACGGGGGGCTGAGGGGATGCCGTCCAAACTGTCCTGGGAGTCCTGCTCGCAAGAACCAGGAGGGATATTCTGGATGAATGGGGAAAAGTCATATATTCTATCTTCCATCCTGGTGCCTCCGCAATGCAGGCAGGTACCCCCCAGAACCAATTCCCACCACTTACCTCGTCGGTGCCAAGGCAGTTGGATTTCCTCTTCCTACCAGGCTGGGCAGCCACTGCTCGGCGTGCAGAGCCATTCTGGAGAAAAGACCAAAAAAGCCATCAGATAAAGGGCAGAGAAGACCAGGCTGAGGGCTGTGGTTGTTCCCTCCCAAAGTTACTAACAATTCCATGTCACCCAGTGCTATACCTGCTTGCACATCTCCATCTTGTACATGTTATCTTGTACACTGAAGCCCACAGCAATGCTTATTTACACCAGTAGTAAGGAACCTTTGGTTCTCCATATTTTTTTTTATGAATTCAGCTCCCAAATGCCTTCATAAACATGTTGTAGTCTAAAGCGTGTAGAGAGCCAAAATTTCTCAAATTTCCTTCCCCCCCCCCCCCAAAAAAAAGGAAAAGAAAAAAGGAAGGAAGAACTTGGATTTACTTTACTTACAAAACAAATATACACATCTACCTGCCTACACACCAACCATTCATCTGACAAACTAGAGAAGCAATTTCTAGTTTCTGTGAACGGTGAGGCCCCAAATGTAATCTCCCTTTTCACCTTGGCTTCTCTTCCCACCAATGATTGTGCAGCAAAATGCTAGACTGTCAGGAGCATGCACTTCAGCTTACCTGGGGGAACACTGATGCCTGTGTCGTCTCTGTTGGAGCAGGGATGGGAGTTGCTGGAGAAACCACCTCCACCTTCCGCTTCTGGAAGATACCAACACAAACAGGTTCTTTCAAGCTGCCTGTCCTTATCTTCAGCAGCCACCTATGCCCATCCCTCCACTCCCAGGCTAAAAGCCTCATCTGCAATGCACACTGCAAAGGACAAACAACTTTGACCCATGGTGAGACTCAGGCTATGTCAGGGGTTGGCCATGCGATCGGACTCCTCCTCAACTACCACTGGATTGAAGGAACTGGGGTGGGGTGAGGTTGGCAGGGAAGATCATATGGTTATGGTTATAGAGATTCTTTGGGGAACAATTTTACACAGCAATTACTAGCTCCTTCTCCTGGGAATGAAGTCCCAATTTGTACAGTGTGATTTCACCCTAAGCTTCTTGGGGTTGATGGCAGCCATATTTCTGCCCTGATCCCACATTTAAGAAACACATCCTTCCACAATGGAAGACCTGATTGTCCCTGGGCAGCTTTCACCTTTGGCCCTCCAGAATGCTTACACAGGGACACGCTGGTGGTTCATAACACAGGGAATACTTTATGGAAGCTTACACCAGGACTGCTAGCCTTGCTCTTACTTGAAGTCAAGACCCAACCTTCTGGGCAAAGGCTGCTAAGGCACTCCTTTGATAGATTCTATGGATATTTCCAGGAGCAGTTTGGGGACTAGTCTCTCAACTGGAGAATTAGGAGTCCTGAGATTTGGGGATGCACCCCTTAATAAAAAAAAAAATACTTTGCAAACCAAGAATGTTTGATCCCACAATTCCTTGAGGGAAGCTTTGACCATTAAACTTGTTCCAGGCCAAACTAAACTTGGGAGTCAAGACCCAAACCTTCTGGGCAAAGGCAGCAGGGATCATCTGTCTTATGCAAAGGGACTCTTTGGTCACTCATGGACCATAGACCCTAAATGACACCTAGAACAAAACCCAAACAATGAACTTTGAAAGCCAGGCTCCCTTTTAAAAGAGCAAGTCTGTAACAGGCATTGGGATCAAGGCTTTCCTGGTTCATTTTTCCTTTTTAAAAACATTTTTTTACTGTGGTTCACCTTCACTGCTCTGACTTGGAGGGGGGGGGATGGAGCGCCCCCAAGGGGAAGGCCAGCAAGCCCCTGGGGCTCTCCCCTGGAGGCCTCCCTTGCCAGCCCAGACCTAGCCCGACCCCGCCCAGCTGGTGCGGCCTCTTGAGAATATGCCGGGTAGACAAAGACACAAAAGGAGCGAGCCGGGGCGGCCGAGCGCCGGTTCGTACCGTTGAGCGATGGTTTGACTGGACGCAGGAGCTGGAGGAGAGGGGTTGGTCGGGCGAGCCGGGGGCGGCCTCCCTCTCTTTAGGTAGGTTAAAACGGAGGGTTATCTGCACCGGGATGGGCAGGGTTTTACCGCTGGATGGTGTTGCGGCAGGCTGTAGAGACAGATCCAAGGTCTTCCTCTGAGTAGGGAGGAAGATGGGTGTTACCAACACACGGGAAAGGGGCAGCACTGCCACTCTGAGGGAGTGTGCAGGGACCACCGACCCCACACATGCTACAGGCCAGGCAGCACAATCAGGGAACTTATAGGGCCAAGGGCAGAAGAAAACCCAGCCTTTGTTCCAAGACCCCACCAGAGAAGTCGCTGTCCTTGGTCCAAGGGGGACCTGAAGAATGTCAGCAGGGCATCAGCCCCAATGCTACTCAAAAGCACTCTCTCTCCCAGATCCAGACTTGAACCACCACTAGACAATGTCCTTTTCAAAATATCCCTCCCTCCCCCAAGACTGCACTCCCTCGTACCACATCACGCTCTGGAGAGCTGGGCCGTGAGCCAGGCAACCCATTCTTGGTGGGAGTCTTGGCCTCCTTTTTTGGGAACTGGATCTTCTTCAAGTCCAGCCGGTCGTGAGTCACCCATTCGTCCAGACGCTTGTTAACTGTATGGTCAAGGCAAAGCAGAGGGTTTTTTCCCCTCCATCTCTAAGGAGGTATGCGGTGATAGAAGGTGCAAAACCTACTCAAGCTCTTCTGTTCAGCAAGCGAACATTTGTATTAGGGATAGCAAATCTTTCCAGCCAGCAGCCAACCAAGTTTCTGTTTATTTCCTTCTTTCATGCTTTTCATAATGGTTGACAATTTTCTATAGATATTGCCCATTGGGTACGCAAGCATACGACAAAGAAACACAAATCCACAAAAGTCAAAGACGCAAATGTGGAGGCCTAACTGTAGTATGTGACAAGGATGGTGAATCCCCATCACTGAACACAGCAATGAGCTACTGCAGCGCTCCAAGTATTTCTGGACTATCCCTCACTATCTTTCACTTTTAACTGTCCTAGATAGGACTGATGAACGTTGCAGATGAAAAACCTCTGAAGCTGCCCACCCTGATATAACACAGTCAGAGAGAGTTTAACAGATTTATTTCACCTTCAGTTTCTCAATACATTAAACATGACCTTCATAATCCTTGGCTTAATCCTGCCCAAGTTCCCACTTTTAGAGTCCCATTCTGGCAAACCCCATTTCGACATTTTCCTTGTGGGATTCTGCCCTCCCCACTCTATGGATCAATCGCTGACATGTATACTCACAGTCAATGTAATGAACGTAGAAAAGTTTCCGGCCGCTGATATCCTTGACGCTGAGGATTTCGGCCAGTGCTGTTGAAAGGAGGGAAAACACATTTCGTAAAGAGAAGCAGAGACAAAGAGAGAGAGAAAGACATCCCTCCCATGAAACTGCGGTGGTTTACAGAACTCTGAAGACATCAGCCAAGAAACCCCATGACAGCTTCGCCTTTGGGCTACCATAGGTAAAAAAGGACTTGAAGCCACACAACAACAACAACAACAACACACACACACACACATTTATGATTATGCATATAGAAATATCACACACATATATGATTATATATATATATATATATATATATACATATATATATGTGTGTGTGTGTGTGTGTGTGTGTGTGTATATCACACATATGTTAGATATATAAAAACATTTGATTATGTATAATATATATCACACATATGATTACGTACTTATATATATATATCACATATATCACACATGATTTTGTGTGTGTGTATATATATGTATCACATATATGATTATGTATATGTGTGCGTGTATATATATATATATATATATATGCACACACACACACATACATACATATGTGTGTGTGTGTGTGTGTGTAGTGGTTTGAGCGTTAGACAAAGACTCTGGAAGCCCCAGCCAGCTTTAGCCAACAGCCAGGCATTCTGGGATGTGAAGTCCTAAAGATCTGGGAAACCCAAAGTTTGGGAACCACTCCAGTTTAATTCCTATGCCACAAGGCTCCACTCCTATGGCCCTCAGTAAGGAACTTGGGCATAAAGGGGAGGGGGAAAACCCCTAACACCCCTGCAGTGCTGGCCCTTGGCCACGTGACCCAGGCCTTGGCCCCGCCCCCGCCCCAACCTGGCACCTTCTGCTTCCCCCTCACAGGCCCCGCCCCCGAACCCTGGCCCCACCCACTCCTCGGCTTGCCCCCGCCCCTCACTCACGCCACTCGTCCTCGTTGTCTTGGTTACGGCGCAGCACAGGAAGGCGGCAGCCCTCGGTCACCTCTTCCTGCGAGGGAGAGAGACGTTAGAAGAGGGGGAGAAGGAGAAGGGGACCCCCCAAAACTCCTCCCTCAGCCCCCTCGGCTCCCCCGCTTACCACCTCCGCCATCTTGGAGAGTCGCCGTTAGCCCCGGCCGTCTTTTCCGGCATCTCCCGGGATTACTTCCGGGGCGGGAAGGAACCACTTCCGGTCTGGGATTGTTTTGGTTTCTTCCTGCTTCGGAGGGACTCAAGTCACGTGACGAGGGGAGCTTGGCCCCAAGGTGTTGGCCGAGATACTGTCGTTGTTGTTGTTGTGTGTTTCCATGTATAGAAGCATTTATTTGGGAGCCACAGGGTTCTGTGCACTCCCCCCTCTTCTGTCTCCATGCCTGCTTTCCTTACAATACATTCTGCATGCAATTTAAAGAGATCGGGGGAAAGGATGCAGCCTTGTCTGACTCCTTTGCCAATTGGGAACCATTCCGTTTCTCCATGGTCCCTTACTACTTTGTTTTTCCTTTCGGGAAAGGGGTAGGAATTTGCCCACGCTCCCTAACTCTTCTTTCCTCCTCGGCTGGGGCTCCTCCCTTTTTGAGATTTGCATAAAGGGCGGAGCAAAAGGGAAGAGCAGCCGCGGCAGCAATAGCCGCGGCGGGGGAGGGCTTGGGCGTGGCCTGTGTGGAAGTGGGCGTGGCTTTCCCAGCAGGCGCCTGCGTCACGTGGACGGGGCGGGGCGGGGCGCTTCCTGGGGCCTGAGAGGGGTCTCCCTCGGTCGCAGAGCTTTCACCTCACAGGAGGCGACGGCACCTCGGGCTTCCTGCTGCTGAGGGGGCTTCGTTGGGCCGCTGACCCGGAAGGGCCTCCGAGGGGCCACCGCCGCGCTCCCTCAGGGTTATGGGGGACCCCCTCGCCCAGATCCCCGGCGGCTTCCCCAACGCAGCCATGGAAGGTAAGAGAGAGAGAGAGAGAGAGAGAGCCCTCTTTTCCTCCTTTGCTCGGCCTTCCCTTCCTTCCTTCCCTCCCCCTGAGGAGACCCCTCTGGATCTGGGTCCCTCCAAATTTCACTCTCAGGGGCTCAGCCTGATATTGGGGGGGGGGAGAAGGAGGGAAGCCCCTCTTTTCTTCCTTTCCTTTGCCTTTTCTCCCCCCCCCACAGAGACCCCCTAATCTGGGTCCCCCCCAAATGTCAATCTCAGGGGCTCAGCCTAAATTGGAGGGGAAGAAGGGAGGGCACCCCTCTTTTTCTTTCTTTCTTTCTTTCTTTCTTCCTTTCTTCCTTTCCTTTCTTCTTTTCCTTCTTTCCTTTGTCTTTTCTTCCCCCCCATAAAGACCCCCTTTAATCTGCCCCCCCCCCAATTTCACTCTCAGGGGTCCAGCCCAATATTGGAGGGAGGGAAGGGGAGGGTGCTTCTCCTTTCTTCATTTTCTTTTCCTTTTCTTCCCCCCTCTGACAAGGACCCCTTGGATCTGCCCACCCCCCCAACATTTAAATCTCCAGCCCAGCCCAATATCAGGGGAAGACACCTTTTCTCTGCCTTTTCTCCCCCTCCCCCCACCATGGAGATCTCTTTGGATCTGGGTGCCCCCCAAATTTCAATGTCAGGGCTCCAGCCTAATATTGGGGGGGTGGAGGGGGAGGGCACCCCTCTTTTCCTTTTCTTTTCTTTCCCCTCCCCATGGAGACCCCCTCTGATCAAAATTTAAATTTCAGGGGTCCAGGTAATATCAGGGGGCGCACCCCACCTTTTCTCTTTTCTTCCTTTCCTTTGCTTTCCCTTCCCCTCTCCATGGAGACCCCCCCTAATATAGGTCCCCTTTAAATTTAAATTTCAGGGGTCCAGTCCGATATTGGAGGGAGGGAAAGAAGGGGGTCTCTGGACCCACAAATTGCTGGTTGGGTGGGAGGTCATAGTAATTTGGAAAACACCACAACAGGGTGTGGCATTTGTGTGTGTGTGTTTGGTGGGGGGAAAGATGTTTGTATTCCCAATAATATTTATATTTATATTATCTATTTTAATTTGTGTGCTGCCTTTCTCCTGGAAATGGACCCAAGGTCCTCTTTACCACAGTAGGCCCTCTTTATCCACAGTTTGAAAATATTCTATATCTATATTTATTTATATGCACATATTCCTGGAACCAAACCCCCACAGATACCAAGGGCTCTTCAGGAATCTGACCCAAATGTGCTTGTTCCAGATGGATTTTTGTTCCTTTAAGTGCATTGTTATATTATTTAGTGCCGTTCTTTCCTGATATTTGACAATAGGATTTTATGACAATAGGATTCCTGCTGTTTGACAGTTTGATTTTACGGTAGATAGGTCTTAAGGTATCAGTATTTTAAGCTGCTGTGAGCCT
The DNA here is from genome assembly GCA_026167975.1 of Phrynosoma blainvillii. Taxonomy (NCBI): domain Eukaryota; kingdom Metazoa; phylum Chordata; class Lepidosauria; order Squamata; family Phrynosomatidae; genus Phrynosoma; species Phrynosoma blainvillii. The sequence goes on from JANUYF010000016.1 coordinate 11,902,379, forward strand.
GGTTCAGGGGAAGGATGGAGTATATGTTTATATAAATCAGAGAATGAAGCTGAAGGATTGATCTAGTACAGCACCATATCACTAATAGCTGTCACCCAAGTGAGTAGCAGATAGTATTTATTTATTGATTTATTTTGTATCCCACTTTCCTCCCAATATGAGACCCAAAGCAGTTTGTAAAGTCAGATTATAACATGCAAGAGGTGGTCAGGATAAATTGCCTTGGAATACAGAGTTGCGGTTGATAGCAGTTGTGTGCGATTTATTATTTGTTGTTGTTGTTATAATTATTTAGCCATTGGGATTTCATGAGAACTATAGTTGGTGTTTCATGCCATTTCTATACTAGTGCTGGTGTATGGATTGGTGGAAAGCAAATAAGGTAAAAATAGATACGATAAAATAAAGCTTGACTGATCAGCAGCTTAAAATAGCAAGAGATAATCACAACCATAAACTTCTTTTTCATGTTTTTATTTTATAAGGCATATAACATTGCACCATATTAAGCTTTGTTTTTGTGTTGTTTTGCCTTCAGATTGTTTCTGACTTATGGCGACCCCGTCACAGGGTTTTCTTGGCATGTTTCTTCAGAGATGAGTTGCCATTGCCATCCTCTGAAGCTGAGAGACTGTGGGCCAAAACACACTGCAGAAATAATCCGGTTCGAGCCCACTTTAACTGCCCTGGCTCAGTGCTAGGGAATCCTGGGAATTGTAGTTTATTGTGATACCAGAGCTCTCTGACAGAGAAGGCTAAATGTCTCGCAAACGCTACAGTTCACAGAATTCCCTAGCATTGAGCCAAGGCAGTTAAAGTGGTCTCAAACTGAATTATTTCTGCATTGTGTTGTGGACCTGGGACTTACCTAAGGTCACCCAGTGGGTTTTCATGTCTGAAAGTGGATTCAAACCTGGTCTCCAAATTTATTGTCCAATGCATATTAGGTTTACTAGAAGGCTAATAACTGTATAGTCAGTATGGCATAATGATTTAATCTAGCATATAGTGAGCTTTATGGGTTCTTGCATATCCTTCACTGGAGATGCCATGGCCTTGGAGATGTCAGAGAGAGACTTGAGAGGCTCTCTGTCTACAAACTGCTCAGCTGCAGCCTACTTGTTCCATCCCTCCATAGCTTAGGTCTAAACTATCTGAAAGCCTGCAGTCTCCCCATATGAGCCTGCCTAAGTCTTATCATCTTTGAGGGAGGCCTTTCTCTACATCAAACCCTCCCAGGCTTGGTTGATGAGGACATGGGAGAGAGCTTTCTCAGTGAATGCTCCTAAGCTCTGGGGGAGTTGTTTGATTTGCTCCCTCTCTTCTGGCTTTTTGCTGACAGGCAAATACCTTCCTGTATAACCAGCCTTTTAGCCTTAACTGACCAGGGCAGAATGATCTGCATGTAGATTTGCTTTTTTTTGTTTTGTTTTGTTTTGTTATGCACAGGTATACCTCACTAATATAGCAGGTTAGGTTCTAGACCACCATCATAAAGTAAATAACACCTTAAACCAAATCACAGCCCTTCTTTTTCACTTGCCAGTGCATATAAAAGCCTAAGCTCATATTTACACCACCACAATGCTGTATAAACAGACTCAACATGAGTAACAAAGCGACACAGTACTGCATCGTTGAAAAGTGCTGCCTTAGCAAAGCACTTTAAAGTGAAGTGCCTTAAAGCAAGGTATGTCTGTAATATGTATTTTAAATATTTTAATTCTTTTCAACGCTTAATGCTTTAAAAATAGTATCCCAATTCAATATATGGCTTAATGCTTTTCTAACTTCTATACTCCATATTATTTCAGATGTTCCGTTTCAGTTTATGTTGCAAGCTGCTTGAGGTCCCATTTGGGGGGAACCTGGGATATTAAATTAATAAAATAAATAAACCTGGGCACCTTGCCAGTTAAATTCCAGGTGTCTGGAGGCAGCAGTTGCTTGCAGTTCTGGTAGTGGAAAAGGTTTGTGAACCTCTTGGGAGAACTCCGTACAGTGGTTGTTGGTTTATTATGTGCTGAACTGATGAGGTAGTCTTGTTGAAGGAAACAAAACTCTAGCACAAGAAGCATTTCATGTCCTCCTCCCATCATAGCTCTGAACTGGGTGGATTGGCAAGGAAGTAGTCAAAGATAACAGGGACTGACAGCCAGCTGCCTTAGCGTCAAAGCAACTACAAGGGCTTACTTAGATCAGGGGTGGACAACTATGGAAGACTTTGCTGCTGTGGTTGTTAACTACCTGCGAGTTGACTTTGACTCTTGGGGAATCTTTTGATTGAGACACCTACAATCTGCCCTGTCTTCATTGACTGAGTCTATCCATCTAGTATGCAGGTTTTCCTCTTCCACAAACAATGGCCGTCTGCCAGGCAAAACGTGGTTCTGTAACCCTGCAAGAGGTCAAGTATATACAGAGTACATTAATGGGAGAAATCGTGGCCTGTCTCTCCACTGGAGTAAAGTGTTGTTGGGTATATGTGTGCAGAAGTCAGACAAATGCTGTGTGAAAACTTTTGGGATTATAGTTTTCAATCTTTTTGGATTTACTGGATGTTTTTTGTTTGTTTCTTGCCAAGAAGAACAGCAATGGTAAACGGTTCCTCCTGAAACAAATCAGCCAGGTGGTGAACATCTTAATCTACAAGAGGTGATATATCTGATGCTTACATGCTCCAGTGATGCACCTTCCACGTGGAGGAGTCTCAAAGGCTGGCATTAGCAGTGCCTCTCAGGCTATCTGAACACATGGCCTTTTTTAACCCAGACAGCCCAGGCTAAGTCTAAGTCCAGCACTTTAATCACACTGGATCACAGGTCAACTTATACCCCCTATGCCATAAATCTGATGAGTCTTCAAGCTGCCAAAAAACACTCTGTTTCAGCTTTTGATGAAAATAGACAGTACTCCTCTGGACAATGAAATGACAAACATGCAACACACACACAACACCGGCCCTGTTAAATGAGGGTTTCGAGAACAAAAGAGGACAAAAAGTTCACTTTCAGACCTCAAAAGAGGAAGTATGTGAGAGACGCACTTCCAAAGACTTTGAACGGCGGCAGCTTTTGTTCCTACAGTTTTCAGAACATGGGCTTACCATGGGTCTGTTTCACAGGGTTTGTGTGAGCAATGAAAACAGGGTACAGGCAGAGCACACTGCATTAGGAGGGATGATATAACTTTATTAAATAACTAAACCATTACTATGCATGCTTTTGTAGACTTGGCTCTGCCATGTATTATACACGGAGTCTCTTTGCTATAGAAAGATAGATGCATACTTGCCTACAAGTTGGGTTTAATAGTGGGTTCAAAAATGCCAGAGGTGCAGTAGGTTGAGAAAGACTACAACTCTGATATCTCATAGTGCCAAGTTAGGAGCATAGGAGGTTTTGAACCTTTGAGCACATCTAGCTGAGGTCTGGCATGCAGCAAATCTTCAAGGTTTCAGACAGATTATTTGCTAGCCCTATCTGGATATTTCTAGTTATTTGATGGTGGTTTCCATCCAGGTATGAACCAGGCCTGATCTTGCTTAGCTTCCAAAATCAAATGAAAGCAAGAGTGTTCAGAATGTTATGATGCACAGTGTTAGCTAGACCAATGGTCTAACTAGCTTCTTCTGTTCCTGTTTAAATCAGCCCAGTATTCAGAACCATGAGGACTAGAGGAAGGACAAGTGATAGAATATCTCTTTTGTATGCAGGTTTAATTCCAGGTGACATCTCTAAAGCCCCTTCCTCCCTTGCCCTGGAAAGCTGCTGACAGTTTGTGGAGAAAGTTGATATAATCCAGCGTAAGCCATCTTTCTAGTTTCTGCTCACCAGGAATTTTAATGCTGTCCCCCTCCCCTCTCTCTCTTTCCAGATCTTCTACCATTGATCTTTCCACAGACCTGGGGTAAGTAGCACACCCTGGATTCTTGTTATTTGTTTGCTGTCTCCAGGGCTGTAGAGATTCTCTGGAAAATGCTAAATATGGGAAATAATCCTGAATATGAGAAATAATGCTCAGTCTGAGAAGTAGTCCTCGTCTGCCCTGAATTGGTAGAAATGTGGTTTCACGTTTTTGTTGGACATGCATTCGGTATAACAGAACTTGTAATGTTTGTGTTAATTTTATGTGCTGTGTCCCTCTCTCTTGAGAGCCAGTGTGGTGGTGTGGTTTGTGCATTGGACAAGGACTCTGGGAGACCAGAGTCGAATCCCCACTCAGCCCTAGAAACCCACTGGATGACCTTGGTCAAGTCACACACTCTCAGTCCCAGAGGAAGGCATTATCAACAAATTTTGCAAAGGAAACTATAATAATTTGCCTTAGGGTCGCCATAAATCAGAAATGACTTAAAGATATACAACAACAACAATAATCCCTCTCTCTGCAAATTCCAGTCGTTTAGGATTTAGAAATCTGTGGGCTGCCAGATGCTGATGAGCTACAAGCCCTTTCCATCACAACTCAACTGACTAGCTGGAGCTAGTAGGAACTTCAGTTGAACAATATGGGGTAGTTACATGTTCTCCAACCCTGTAATAACCAAAGTAGTTGAACTCGTATATATTTGTTTTGGGATGGGAGGATTCAATAAAGTTCCCTTAGGCTGCTGTCCCAATGCATATTTATCAGGGATCAAGCCCTACTCAACTCATTAAGATTTGCTTCTAAGCATGTATGAGTATAAATGAGTTCAAACTGAATGTTATATTTAGATATCTCCTTATAAGTGCCTGCTTGTGTTTTGAGATCTTATGTGGAGGGCATAAGTACATCTAGTGGAATACACAGGAGAAGGCCTTCTTGGTAGCTGCTTCCAGGCTCTGGAGGTCCTTTCCTAGAGAGGTTAGATTGGCTGTCCTTTCATGGTCAGGCAATGGTTTGTTTTTGTGTGTTTTTTGGCACATCTCTGAAGATTTAAGGATGGAGGGCCTTTCATGTGCTGTGTCATTATATTAGTTCTTTTTAATGGTTTATTTTTAACTGCTTTCAGGTATTACTATTATTCATCTTCATCTGGAATGTCAGTATTCAGAGGGATATTGAGACTAATTGTGTGAAAGAAGTTGTAGCGTAAGCTTTCACAGATCCTCAGTCTACTTGTGCATCTGAGGAAGTAGACCAAGTCTACAAAAGCTTATGCTACAAATTTCTTTTTAACTTTGGTATGATGGACATTTTTGAGAGAGCCAGTGTGGTGCAGTGACTTGAGTCACACTCTTTCAGCCTCAGGAAAAGGCCATGGCAAACCTCTTCTGAATAAATCTTGCCAAAATATAACCCTAAGGAAGGGTTACCATAAATTGGAGTCAACTTGAAGGCATATCACCACTGCTATCTGCTTTACAAATGGTGACCGAAGCAGGAGGATTATGATTATGATAATTATAGTGATGATATTTTTGTTCTGGTTCACCCAAAGCTTTACTTGACAGTCTGTTTCTATACTGGAACCCAGGATCAGCCCATGAACTGGATGATGGCAGGTGCAAGTCAAATAAAATGAAATCCTCCTTCACACAGAGCTGTGTGCTACTGCAGAATTTACTACCAAAAGATGTAGTGGTGGCAACTGACTTGGACAGATTTGAACGGAGATTAATTTCAAGAAATAGGTTATAAGGATGTGTGTGTTGTGTGCCTTCCAGTTGTTTCCAACTTACATCAACCCTAAATGTGAACTTAGTGTTTTCTTGGCAAGATTTGGTCAGAAGAGGTTTGACATTGCCTTTCCCTGAGGCTGAGAGCATGTGACTTGCCCAAGGACACCCATTGGGTTTCATGGCCAAGTTGGTAGGAACCCTGGTCTCCAGAGTCATAGTCCAACACTCACACTACTACACAACACTGGCTCAGTGGATGCTAGCCTTGAATTTGCTGTAGGGATATTTCTCTGCATAACAGTTGGTGGAGCTCATGAGCCAGACAGTGTTCAAGTCCCTCATTTCTTATGGGCTTCCCAGTGGAGCATCTGGTTGTTTGCTAAAGGAACAAAATAAAAGACAAGAGCCTTGCCTTTAACCCAACAAGGCTCTTCTTAACTTCTTATTAGACATCACAATTGGGAGTAGAACTTCCATGGTCCTAGAAAAACTACCTCTAAATCCAAGTTCGCAGGAAACACAAGCAAGAGAGTACCAATTTATTTATGCCCTGCGTATCTGTCCCTTCAGAAATTCTGCAAGATAAGGAAAGGACTAATGGTCCAGAAGCAACAAAGGTGACGTGAGGATTTGTCCAAAATCCTAATCTCAAAACTATAAGGATTTTTTTGGGAGGGGGGAGTTGTTGTACATCTCCTTAAAGGTACTGGACTTCAACTTCTGTCATCCCTTCTGATTGTCCAGGTTAGCTGGGCCTGTTGGACATTGTAGTGCAACAATATCTGGAGGAACTCCAGATTTCTGCCCTGCCCTAACTACTGAATTGCACCATTTTATAGTCAGCTCAGAGATCCACAGCTGTCATTTCTGTGATGGGGGAAGAAAAGCCTTATTTATTCGTCAAATTTGTGTCCCATTTTTCATCCCAATAAGTAGAAGGAGGTAGGGTACATGGCTCATTGCTTCCCCACTACATCTTCACAACAACTCTGTAAGGTAGGTCAGCCTAAATAGTGTATGACTGACCCAAGATCTCTCAAAGATATAGCCATGTTAGTCTGTAGAATCAGTATGTAAAGAGATCTTGTAGTACCTTTGAGATGAACTGCAAGAAAGACGTGGCAGCAGGAGCTTTCTTAGACTTAAGTCTCCTTCCTCAGATGCATTAATGTTTAATGCTAGTCTAAATGCATCTGAGGAAGTAGACCTAGGTCTACAAAAGCTCATGCTGCCAACTACTTTCTTTCAGTTAATCTTAAAGGTGCTACAAGATCTCCCAAGATCACTCAGTTCTACAGTTCACTAGATCAAATCTCTCAATAGACCAGATCTCCCAGCTGTATGATCTAACCTGTGCATCCCATGCTCTCTCTTAGATTCCTTGTTTCTTTGTGCCATGGTGCCTTTCCAGTGCAAGTGAGGTCACAGAATCTGTTGATGTTGTTGTTGTGTGCCTTCAAGCCATTGCTGACTTATGGCAACCCTAAGGCGAAGCTATCATGGGATTTTCTTGGCAAGAGTTGTTCAGAGGGGGGGTTTGCCATTGCCATCCTCTGAGGCTGAGAGCATGTGACTTGCCCAAGGTCACCCAGTGGGTTCCATGACCAAGTGTGGAATCGAACCCTAGTCTCTAGAGTCGCAGTCCAACACTCAAACGCAGCATCCGAACGGATGTCCCTCTCTGTCCTGGGGTTTTTCCCTTCTGATAGGAGGCAGAGTTCTTTAGCTTTCAGTTTGTTCTCCTCTTCATTTGTAGTAAAAATGATGTAAGGATTTCTTATTCAGAAAAGCAGGTGGGTGGAGCAGAGGTTGGGGTCCATCCCAGCAGAATGGAAAGAGCTGCTACCATTGGGCTCTGTGCCACAGCTGCGCTCAGCTTGTGTTTGTAACTTAATCATGCATTTTTTAAATAAAGAATTCCAGTATTGCTTCAAAGGTTGTACTGGGGAAATCCCCGGGTTCCAGACAGCAGGGAGGGATTGGTTCTCCAAGGACTGAAGGCAACACCCCGACTGGAATACACAGCTCTTCTGCGACGACACCCCTCAAGGGAGATTGCTGTCGGAGAGGAGTCAGCGTTGCAACATTCCTTCCCTTCCTTTCTCAAACAGAAACTTGGCAAATGGGCCTTTCTTTATTTGTCAGGAAAATTACTCCGGTGTTTGTGGACATTGCAGCCCGACTGCATTTGAGAAGGATGTGAACAAGTGGAGAGAACATTTAAAAAAAACAAAAACCTAAACTTCATGTTCAAAGAAAATAGACTGAATCAGCAGTTAGAAATGCACAACATGTTTGCCTCCTGCCCTCAACACAACAACACAACTCAAGGAGGGACAGGGTTCTGGATTGTCAAAGAGACAACTTCTTCCTCCTTTCCCCTTTCTAAAATTTTGCATTTCTAAAAATTCATGCATGAGCCTTTCTAAAATGTTGCTTTTAGAGCACAAAAATCAAATACAGTCATCCCTCCATTTTCACCAGGGATCCGTTCCAACCCCCCCCCCCATGAAAATGGAAATCCACAAATATTCAAGCCCCATAGGCTTGAATGGCCTTGCGCTCCTGCACTTTTGCCACAGGTGCAAGTGCCATTTTAACCCTCCCTGCTTGTTGGTTCACAAAGGACTGAAAATGCGGACCCAAAGTCCATGAAAATGGAGGGGGGGGTGTATACAAATGGGGATGTTTGGCTTGGCTACATGTAAAAAGGGCCTTGGGATTATTGTTGATCATAAATAGGAGTTACATATGCTTTTGTCCTGAACTATGACTCCGAAGACCAGGGTTCAATTCCCACTCAGCCATGAAAATCTACTGGGTGACATTCTCACATACCAATGGCGTATATATGTCTGTCCCTGGTTTCCACTTCACTATATGCATCTGAGGAAGTAGACTGAAGTCTACAAAAGTTCATGCTGCCAACTTCTTTATTTCAGTTAGTCTCAAAGGTGCTACAACATCCCTCTACATATTGATTCCACAGACTAACACGGCTATATCTATGAATTCTACCACTGGGTGACCTTGTGCAACTCACACACTCTCAGCCTTAGAGGATGGCTATGGTAAACACTCTCAGAAGAAACTTGCCAAGAAAGCCCTGCGACAGGTTTGCCTTATGTTTACCATAGATTGGAAACGACTTGAAGGCACGCAGCACACACGCAATATGTGGCAATGGGCTATACAGTAGTGATAGTATGTTTTAGGAATGTTTTAGGATTGTGAGCTCAATCCAGGTGCTGAGATAATCCAGGAAAGGAGACCAGCATGTCTAAGCTCATTTGCAAGAGAGGTCTGGCTATAAGAACAAAGAGAAAGGGACGGTGTGAGAAAAGGAGATATATATTTTATTAATTTTAACAAATAAGAATTAAGCTCGCCTGAAGTTTGAATTATGTGCAGTTTAATTATGTGGTTGTAACATTTGCCGATCAGTTCTGACAAAAGTCAGCGGTCTGAATCTGTCATTTTTGTAATAAAGGTTTCTGAGTTTTTTCTACTGAGCCTGAGCTATGTGGTACCAAAGGCAGAATTGCATTAGACCCAGCTTTGGGGTCTCAGTTTAAACTTGGGTTAAATCCCAAATGGAAGACAGCCTTCTCCAGCTCAGCCCATCCATAATGGTTGCTTAACTCATCGAGACAGCATGATGCTTTATGTCAAGTGAAAGATGGGAGCTTGAGTTCACATCTGGAGGACGACAGGTTTCTATGGTACATCAGTTATCTGTCAGTTTTTGTATAGTAGGTCACAGTAGCTGTTTTTCTAGGAACACAGCCTAGGTAGAGGGTGTTTTTGTTGAGAAGAGTTCATGCATTCTGTTTAAAAGCCAGTGACTTTGGCACATAAAATATTGGAAAGTTGAAAGTTTCCACTGAGGAAGACCTGGAACAAAATGGCTATGAAGTCCATTAACACTTTGCTTATCTATTTATAACAGTTTGCCAGACCTTAGAACAAGTTCTTTCGTAGCAGCTTGGTTGCTCATCATTTGCAGTTTGGCTTATGTTTATCAGTCCTTGTAACAAAAACTTTCACAATAGCGTTTTGGTCTTACCCGCAGCTTGAGTTTGTTTATTCTCGGAAGACTTTGACTTGATTTTGTGTATTTATATATGGTTAAAGATTTCGTTTATTTTGTATTCTGTAGATTCTGGTATTTCCTTGTTATATGTGTGATGTTACTTTTGGCTACCTTTTATACATTTTTCCTGGTTGGGTGTAAAGTGTGAGACTCTATTCTGTTCTACATACATTTCTATTCATGTTCATATGTTTTGTACACACCTAAGTTTCAGTGATGATGTTTTCTGTTTTATGCTAGAAGTCTGTATCTACTGCAGCCTTTATTATTTTAAAAGCACAGAGTTTGCAAGTGCTCTTCTTTGGTTATGAAGTTTTCCTGATTTTGGCTTATCTTCTTTATCTTTTTAATTTTTTCTTGTCTTCTTATCTGAAGATCCTGCTCCCAGCAGTACTCCTTTTGTGGAGATAATTGAACAGCCCAAGCAACGTGGCATGCGTTTTCGCTACCAATGTGAGGGGCGCTTGGCTGGTTCCATTCCTGGAGAACGTAGCACCGATACCACCAAGACTCATCCAACCATCAAGGTCAGCCCACCATAACCAGTATTCGGGGAGAATCTTTTTTTTGACAAAGAAGCATTACTTAGAAGTATGTGGGGATTCAGGGGTGCCAGGCATCCTTGGGGGTATTGCCAGAGGAGTATAAATTTTAAAATAAATGTTTTTACTAATACTTCATTTCACTGTGGAAGTGTTGCTTCTCCTGACATTTAACTGGTATGGCATCATGGAAATATTTGCAAACATTCCAAAAGCGTAGTGATGAAAGATGTCAGGAAGTCTGCAATCCAGCTTTTGTAAGAGAAGGGGAAACTGTCAGTTTGGCTAGGATTTTAAAACCTTAAAATAGTGCCACTCTCCCCTGGAACAAGAGTAGCTTTAGGAACTGGCCACGTTATGTGAAGACTGTTGAAAAGATGTGAACCCCAGGAGATACAGGCAAGTACTTAAGAGAAGCTGCAGAAGTGAAGTGGACTGAAAAGAAAATAGTTGAGAAGCACAAGGAGAGCAGAGGTGATGGACAATTTGATGTTGACTCACGCTAACCAATCACTTTTTAAAATAAACCCCAAATAAAGAGGAATGTACACATAAAAACATGAAGATAAGGAATTGGCAGGTTTATTTTCAACAGCTTGGAAAAGTTATATTTTTGGAGTACAATTCCTAGAATCCTCCAGTCTCAGTGCTAAGCAGTGGATTCTGGAAACTCTAATTTAAAAAATTAACTCTTCTACACTCATAATTTTTGGTATCTAGTGTCTCTTGGCAACAGCTATATCAAACCATCATCGGGTACATATTCAGGTTTGGGTGATACTGCTGCTGATGGGAGAGGCCAGTCAACAACCCACAGAGCCCCATTTTGGGGAAGGTTTAGAGCAGGAGTCTGTCAGATTGGCCCTTCACTCTTCTGTCTCTCGCTCCTCAGGTCCATAACTATGTGGGTCCAGGTAAAGTTCGCATCTCGCTTGTGACCAAAGAGACTCCTTACCGGCCTCACCCCCATGATTTGGTGGGAAAAGACTGCAAAGAGGGCTACTATGAAGCTGAGCTTTCTCCAGAGCGCTCCATCCACAGGTGAGCAGATGGAAAAGGGAGAGGGGACCTGGGCCACTGGGGTTCTGTTTCTCTGCCATCCTGGAGCTCTGGAGGGTAACCAGTAGCTGGTGTATATCTTCTCCCTTTGGGTGGTTGGAGGCAGAGACAGGCTAGAATTCACTTGGAGACTTGCATCTTCCTAGGTTCTCTTAAACTCATGAAAAATAGAATTGAGAAGTTTCATGGTGTCCATATTGAGCAAGAGGCTGCTCTTTCATTGCTAGCAAACTGACCGTTGCACATTGGGACCAATGCACAATGGGGCCCAGTGGGCTAGGGAGTGCTGATGCCCACTGGTAGTACCTGATGCACATCAGGGACACTTGCTAATGTCCTATTACACATCTTTGCAATTCACTAACAGTGTTCCTTAGCTCCTGTGCAACGTAGCAAAACATGTATAAAGTTACACAACATAGACCACCACAGAGAATTCCAGCCATGCTTCTCTCCCTTCCTTATTTAATTTCCTTACTATTTTAGTCATTAATATGTATTCCATCCTGCCTTCTCTCTAGTGAGCCCTAGACAGCATACATTCTGTCCTTCCTACTGTTTTCTTACAACGATAGTGGCAGGTATGTCAGTCTGAGTGTGTGTATGTGCGACTGCTCCAAGATCAGTGAATTGCCTGGCTTAGTGGAGATTAGAGCTGCAGTCTCTTCAAGTCCCAGCCCACTGCTCTTATCATTGAAGCACCACACTAGCTCTCTTTTTACCTTTCCTCTTTTCCCCCCTGCTCCTTCTCCATCCTACCATTTTTTGTTTCCTTATGTTTCCACTCCCTTTAACTTTGTGCTAATCTCAGTCTATTTCTGTGCCCCCATTTCAGCTTTCAGAACTTGGGGATCCAGTGCGTGCGGAAACGAGACCTGGACAAAGCTGTGGCCAAGCGTATCGAAACCAGCAACAATCCATTCAACGGTGAGGCACAGTGACATAGGTTGGGGTGGACAAGTGCATCAGGGTGAAGGAAGAATCTCAGTAAGGTCAAAAGTGGGCTTGCATTATGCCTCAGGTTTCTGAATGAAAACATGTGGATATTTTCTTTAAACCTAACCAGCTGCAACAGTAACGTACTTTTGGGGGGAGCATTGAATCAAGACTTGGGGATTTTTTTTTATTACAATTCCCCCAATTAATAAGGACATTGTTCTTTTGGCTGGGAGATTCTGGGAGTTGTAATCCAAAAGTCTAGGACTCAGTGTTTCCCCTTTTTCCAAGCTCTGTCTGGGAGCAGAAATATAACTAATTGTTACTTCATTGTTACTTAATATAACTAATTGTTACTTAAAAGTAAATTTCCTTGCTCTCAGAGGAATCTTTTGCCTTCAAAACAAACACTGCCTCTGAGATACATTTTGTTTCTCTTCTTTGATTTAAATGTGTTTTGCTTTCTCTTCCTTCCCCCTTCTCCACCTCTGCAGTGCCTGTGGAGGAGCTAAAAGGAGACTATGATCTGAATGCAGTTCGGCTCTGTTTCCAGGTGTGGATCCAGGATCCAGGCAGCGGTCGCTTGGTCCAGCTGCCTCTGGTGATCTCACAACCAATTTATGACAATCGTGAGTGCTGATCGGAGAGGTGGGGATGGAGGGCATAGTCCCAGACATTTGGAGAGAGGCACCCCAGATGGGATGCTAGTAGTTCCAGCACTTGATTGAGCAGGATATCAGTTAAATCAATCAGTAATCTATACCATGAGTTCAGAGAAGTGTAGAGATGTTATATTTGACAATGACAGTTCTGATCCCTGGAAGGTTATAATCCAAGGACGAGTTCCATTTATTGGTTAATGTATGAGTTACATTTCCCCCAGTAAATTTAAGGAGCATACATGGCTCGTTCTCCTCGCACACTTTCTCACAACAGCCCTGTAAGGTAGTTCAAGCTGAGAGAGAATGACTGGCCACTGACCAGTGAACTTCATGCTTTAGTGTAGTGTAGAACCTAGATCGCCTGAAGGTCTAGTGCTCTAACTACTATACCATCCTAGCTTTCATCTATTTGTACTCTGTCTGTATGGAAAGCAATGGGATCATTACTTTTTAATTTTTTTTGTCTAGTTTACCCCCCCCCCCCAGGCAGAACCACATGGTAAAGTATGTATTCCTTTTTCTTTCTTTAGGCGCTCCCAACACTGCCGAGCTGAAGATTTGCCGGGTGAACCGTAATTCAGGAAGCTGCCTGGGGGGAGATGAGATTTTCCTCCTTTGTGACAAAGTGCAGAAAGGTACTGTCCTGTTCTGGAACTAATGTAGTTCCAGGCCTATCCAGGGCTTATTTCAGTGTTGGACACTGGCACACGTTACGTGTATTATTACTAAAGTAACAAAGTAGTGGATGTATATTAAGTTACTAATTAGTTCTTCTGTAAGTCTTTGGGTGCAAAACAAAATGTATATATGCATTAGTTTGTTAAATTTGCGTGTGTTTAATAAAAGTTTGTTTGTGCCTGAGTGAGTGTGGGATTGATGTGGGGGGCACCAGGTGCTTTTAAAATGGTAATAGTCAGGGCAATTTCCACATTTGGGGATGGAGGACAGAAGGATTTTGCCAGTCTCTGGTGCATCCTTCATGCCTATGATGAGGGGAAGAGCCTTGACCCGTTCCCCATTTCTCCATTTCCATTCCAGAGGACATTGAAGTCCGCTTCTTCAAAGACTCATGGGAGGCAAAGGGCTCCTTCTCCCAGGCTGATGTCCACCGCCAAGTGGCCATTGTCTTCAAAACCCCACCGTACATGGACCAAGCCCTCCGTGAACCTGTGACAGTCCAAATGCAGCTGCGCCGCCCATCTGACAAGGAAGTGAGCGGGCCCATGGAATTCCGTTATCTCCCTGATGAAGGTATGTGTTTCTGGCCTCTAGGCTAGCAAGAGTTGTACTTTATTGGGGACATTTCCATTCTTGTTTCTTTGACAGCAGCTGTTTCCTTCTGCAGAAGATGAATGAAGTTCTTCACTGGTCTTATGTTCTTTCTGTAGGAATTAAGTGCATTGCTTAGAAACAATCCTTTTTTCTGCTAGAACTCCCAGAATCCTCCAATGGCCATGTTGATGGATACTGGGGTTGTAATCCAAGCAAAAGTAACTTTCCAAGCTCGGATTAAGAAGCAGCTTTGCCATTACCCTTGCCTTCCAGCAGTTTGGGTTATGTATCCCACATTGCCTTGGATGGAGCAATACTACCAATGGGGGGAAAAACCTCTCTAGGCAGCTTTTCCTTCCCAGATGGACCAAATAGTAGACTTCTATCTTTCATGTGTCCCTAAAGAAACAGTTCTACCATTATTGCTGGGTCTTTGAGAGGTAATTTAACACTGGTCCTCTATTGTTCATGTACATGATGGTAGCCCATAGAAATTTGTTAGGGAATAAATAGAGCTTGGAAGTAACTTGGTTGAAATTAGTTACTTGTAATTCCTTTTTTTCTAGTAACAAAGGTTATAATTGTAGTACAAAATTGTAAGTCAGCCAAGGATAACTTGACTCCATTTACAGTGTAACTCTATTATATGTATTTATGTTTAATGTTGCCTTTGGCTGGTTAGGTGTTTTCTGTACCACAGGTCAGTGATTTGTAGCATTCTGATGGGGTTATTTAATACCTACATTTGAGAGACAGGAAAATCGAGTTATTTTAATTATTATTATTATTTACCTGTAATGGTAATTAGAAAGTAGAGATCGGGAATGGCTTGGAATTATAATAACAACTTATTACTTTATTCCCAGAATTTGGGAAAGTAATTTTTAATGTGGGTGCTGTCTATCCACATTGAAACACAGAAGAGTAGCATAAATGGTTTTCTAAACAGATGAAGAGCAATCTGGTGATCACTTTTTTGCATAGCATGCCTTAAGACCAGTCCAAAATATATATTAAGAGTGCCTCTGAGTGTTAAAAAGGATCTCAGTACTTTGTAACTTAGGCTGAAATCCTGTCTACAACTATGTGGGAGTGACCCCATTGATTAAAGTGACAGATATGCTGACACTGTTAATTAATATGCAACATCTATATATTTGGGCTTTAATCTTGTTTCTTAAGCATAAAAAAATGGGTAGCTATGCTGGTTGAAGTCTGAAACAATAAAAGTACCAATAAGACTTTATCAGGATCACCCAAATATTCCAAAAAGGTAACAACTAACAGGTCTGCCCACCTGCTTCAATACACCCTTGGCCCCTTTCAAAACAAAGTGCTATTTTTTTTAATAGGTGACTCTCATCGTATTGAGGAGAAGCGCAAACGGACGCTCAGTACCTTCAAGAACTTTGTGCAGAAGACACCTTTTGCAGGTAGGTATTCCAGGGGGGTCCCAGGAAAAAAAGGGAGGGGAGTGAGCAACTAGCTGAAAGGATATTAAGTAATTCACAAGACTTTCAGCCTGACTGCTGCCAATGAAACACTTCTGTTTTGCTTGAGGTAGTGCTACTCAAAAGTGGTGGTCTATGGACCAGCAATGGCCCACAAGCCATTGGCTGCTGGTCTGCTATGAGTTTCCAGGAAATAAATAGTTGTAGTCCGTGGGCACAGATATGGTGCCTGTCCTTGGCTCATTGGGGAAGAAATCCAGCACATCAGATAGTTTAAGAAGCACTGGTCTGAGGGAGGCTCAAGTCTGATAGGGTTAGATAGATGAATGGTCTCACAGTGAGTGCGTTGCAAAACAATGCAGTTTGACACCTCTTTAACTATCATGGCTCAATGCTGTGGAACTCTGGAATTTCTAGTTTGGTGGGTCACCAGAGCTCTCTTGACAGAGAAGGCTAAATATCTCACAAAACTATAAACCCCAGAATTACATACCATTGAACCATGACAGTTAAAATGGTGTCAGACTGCTTCATTTCTGCAGTGTAGACAAGGCTGTGGAATGGGAGGGTGTGGCTGAATTTTCCTTAGACGTAACCACCTTCTTCTCTCCTTGATAGTTGCAACTCCAGAATCTCGCTCCCCACGCCGAATTGCTGTTCCAAAACACAACGTAGTGCGGCCAAATACCAGCGGTAAGGAATTTCTGGATTTCTTTCCCTCGAAAGCACTTCTCTTGAAACCAGTGTAGCCTTTTTCCTTTTGGAAGCTGCAGAGCAAAGGCTCAGTTTAACAAATCTAACTGGAGTAGTATCTTAAGATTTTCAACTGTTGAATTTAGACATCTAATTTACACTCAGCCACTGCTTCTTTGGGACTTGGGGGGAGGCTTTAAGAAATTGATGATTTCCTCTCTCATAAGTCTGCTCTGTTGCTTCCCATTTACTCCAAACCAGTTAGTCGTCTTCATGGAAGTAGTATCTTCTATTAACCTTCTGTTGCAAATCCTTTCCCTCTGCGCAGTTAGTATTTTGTAACAGCATAGCAACATGGCCAAAAGGGTGAAGTAGACATCTTGGTTGTATATACGTGATTTTGTCTTCTCTGCTTGTCATCCCAAAACTTGATCAAGCACTCTTCTCCATTATTCCTGCAATAGTACCCAGGCATTGAGTATCTATTCATTTGCTTTCCTCCACCCCTCCCATCTCTCTTATATGATACTCACATACTGTACCTGAGTACTGCTTTCTATTAGAGTAGACTAGTGTGGACCATTTCCAGGCACATTATAGTATTTGCATGAAACCATTTGCCTAATTTCAGGAGTCCACTGCAAACAACAGGCTCAAGCTTCTGGTAAGAGTGATGTGTCCCTTTCCCACCACCCCACTAGACAGAGAGAAAGGTGATACCAACTATGGCCCATCCACATTTTGGTTTGGGCTGCATCCACTGTTGGCACACAGTTCACAAGGAGTGCTTTTCTTTGCAGAAGACAATAGTAGGCTAGAAGGAAGCTAGAATCACAGAGCGAGAAAAACATCAACCCTCTGCTCAGTGCAGGAAATCCAGCTAGAGCATCCCCAGCAGGTAGTTTTGTGAGACATTTAGCCTTCTCTGTCGGAGACCTCTGGTGCTACAACAAACTACAATTCCTATGATTCCATAAGATGGAGCCATCGCAATTAAAGTGGTTCAGACTACATTATTTCTCTAGTGCAGATGCAGCCTTCTAGGTGCTTTTGACAAAAAAGCGCTAACCCTTTCTCTGGCCTCTGCAGGGGTCACGGGGATCATGGGCGCAGCAGGGCAAGCTCCACAGCTTGCCCCCAAGCCACCGAGCATGACGCAGCCTTCTCCTAGCTTCTTTGCTGGGCCCAGCCATGTCCCACCGCCGCCGCCTCCGGCAGCGACACAATCTAGCTTCAGCACCGTGAACATGGAAGATTTGTCAGGCCTCAGCATGTCCCAGCAGGTCCAGCCTTCCGAGTCAGAGGCGGAAACAAGCATTGCGGATGCCATCCTGCACCTTCACTTTGAGGGAGGAGACGCGGGGGCCATGGAGCTCGGGGGGATCCTGGATGATGCCCCATACACCAGCCTAGAAGGGATCAACACAGCTGAGTTCCGCCAGCTCCTGAATGAAGGAGCCGGCCCTACCACGCTCGACAGCCAGGGCACCCTGCTTACTTACCCAGAGGCCATCACCCGCCTGGTCAGCCAGCGGAGGGCTGAAGGGGAGCCTGGAGGTGGCGGAGATGGGGGCGGGGGTGGAGGTGGCAGTGGCGGAGGTGGCAACGGTAGCTCAACCAACAGCTTCATCAATGGTCTGTTGGGGGCCCTGCCTGGTGAGGACAGTTTTTCATCCATGGTAGACATGGACTTGAACTCACTTCTGAACCAACTGAACTCGTAAGGAGGCAGTGTGGAGAGACTGCCAGCCATCCTCTCTGGACATAAGAGGGCCCTGATACTGGCCTTTCTGATCTGGACTCGCAACACACTCTGCTTCCTGGTGTTTTCGGATCAACGTGAGCAGACCAGCCCTTGGGGAGGCTGGGGGACACATTCTGGTGGGGGAGAATTCATTGCTTGGAAGTAAGACGATTTGCTTGACCTTCCCAACCCTCCCAGGATCAGGACTCCTATGGAGCAAGTGGCCCAAATCGAAAGTAGGAGTGAAGGTTTTTTTCTTATTTGTAAGAGAAGTGAGAGCTCTACATCTGACATCTTGATGTAGATGTTCTGCATTCATTTACTGAAGTCCAAGACTTCCCCTTCCAAAACACAGTACTTAAACAAAAGTGTCCTTAACAAGGAAAAAAACATCTGGTGGTGATGGGAATAATCCTCCTCCCTTGCCAGTGTGCCTTCTCACTGGCTTGCTCCCTTCTCCACCTGAAGCCATCTAAGTGCCATACAGAAGCACACAAAAAAACATTTGAGGACTCGGAGGGCCCCTGTGCCTAAGCAGAAATAACATGGGTGTGCCTTCTGCTAATTCCTTTCATTCTTTAAAGTCATGGTGCCTCGACCAGAACTATGTGCTGTTGTGTTTTGATGAGACAACAACGGTTTTGTATCTGCCTTGCCTTAAAATGTTGTCCCAGGACATGACCTGCCTGATGGAAGGGTTTACAGGCTATGATCCTGAATGCCGCTTGCTGAGTGCAATCCTCCCAAGTGTACTTACAAGGGATGTATCTTCTGTACCTTGTGCTGCCGTAGCTTCTCAGTATCTGTGTGCCTCTGCGCTTGTAATGGCTGAGGGGTAGTGAAAAGACAGATGTGGCCTTCCAAATCTCCAGTGAGTAGCCACATGCTCCCTGGATTCTGCCCCAGATGCTGAATGCAGTGGGGGCATGCCTTGGGGTAAGGAAGCCTAGCCTGGGTGCAAGGTGGAAGTTTCCCTTTATTCAATTTCTTTGCTGGCTAGGCCACCCCATAGTCAGTTCTAGCCATATGGAGTGAGATTGAGAGATGACCACAAGGACAGCGGGGTCCCTTCCCTGGTGAGAAATCTGAAGGGACCCAAGCCATAAACTGATGTACCCCAAAATCCTTGAAGAGCAGCAGATACCAAATTTGGGGCAGAGTTCTACACATGCTACTTAGTTAAGTCACTACCTTAGTTGTATAGCTAAGTAGCGTCCCCCTGTCCAACCCCCCAAAAACTTTTATCAGGCATCATCCTTATAGAGGAAGGGAGTCCATTCTACTGGAGATTGGGCCATGGGTGAATAAGTTTCAAAAACCCCTTCTATCATTCAGCAAGGCTATCCGGAAATTATTACAAGGAATCAGAAGGGTCTTGCTTCCGATTGTTGCAACCTTGCTGACTGGCAAGACGGGGTGGAAACTATCCACCAGCAGCCTGGTAAAGAAGGCTTGGGAGGTGGTTATAGTCGTGGCAATAGTGCCACGATTGTGACTATGTAAGGACTACAACTACACGTCCACTATGGATGTATAACTCTAGGTTACCAGCTATTAATTTTATTTGGCCCTCACAGTAAGTCTAGCCAACTTGGCCACTGGCTAGGGAATTCTGACATATTCTCCAAAATGTTAAACCTTTTTCAAGCTTTGACTCAGTCTAGGGTAGGAGGTGGCTTGCAAATCCACTTGGGAAGGTTTGAGGGGGAAGGATCTTACCATCCCTCCTGATCATGCCTCCTACAGAAATAGGAAGGGGTTCTTATCTCCACTTTCTGAAAGCTTTTCTGTCTTGTTTCTTTTTTATACTCTGCATTTTTTAAAAGTGTGTGGGCATGTGACGATACTTTAACCACTTAATGCTCTTACTGTTACAACTGCATTGCTTCCCCCCTTTTTTTTTTGGTATTGAAAATTGGCCACTTTTTTTGCTTTCCTACCCCTCCATTCCTATAGCACGTTCCTAATAAAACTAAAGCCTCATCTTGAATTTATTTCTCTCAACACAGGGGAGTTTCAGATTCTGTAGGACTCCCATGGAGGGGAAGAGAAGTTCCCTTTTGCTCTTGAAAGGCAATTGCCCCAAAAGTCCCATTTGTAGGTAGTGCTAGAAGATCTGGATTCTTTAGCAAAGATTCCAAGTTAACAAAGCTTGGAAGAAGTTCCTTTGGGGACTGTCATTAGCTTGCTGGCTGGGGGATTCTGGGAGCTTCAACCTCTTCCAAGCTCTAACCCATGGATACCAGCTGCTTAATAGGTGGCATGCTCACCATGTTGGCATACCAATGATCAAACTACTATAATGTCTTTAAAACCAAGCCTTAAAATTGTAGGATTTTAAAATGGGGAACGGCCCTGAAGCTCACCTAGTCCAAATAAAACTAAAGCCTTTCATTTTGATTAGTGGTCCCAACTTCTGTTGTAATTTAGGACAGGCATGGCTTTGGGCGCATCTACACTGTAGAAATAATGCAGCTTGACACCACTTTCACTGTCATGGCTTTATCCTACAGAGACTTGGGATTGGCAGTTTGTGTGAGGCATAGCACTCTTTGACAGAGAAAGCAAAAAGCCTTGTATAAGTACAAATCCCAGGGATGGAGCTTTGGCAAGTGGTGTCAAACTGTATTATTTCTACAATGTAGATGCACCCCAAGATAGCAAAATATAGCTGCATGTACAGTTGGCTATCTGTATCCACAGATCCACCCCAAGTTCTGATTTGGCCAGTAAGACTTCAGTAAGCAGAGCTTTGCAAGAAAGCACAAAAATGTCTTCATGGCAGTCTGGGCTCTTCATATAATACATCACCAGAGGTAAATTTCAAGACAGAATTTGGAAAATTTTGTCAAGTGTGCTCTATAATTGTCCGAGACACTTTGGAAAATCAAAACACCCCTGGAAACAGTGACTGGATTAACACTGCAAATTGCAGTCAAGAGACAGCTGCCACCTTTGTCCTTTCCTTTTTTGCACTCATCCTATTTCATTAATAAACACACTGCCAGAAGAGAAAAATTATTTATTTTTGAAGTATTTACAGATGTCTGTTTTCCACATCCTCAAGAGCACAGAAATAATTAAGCTATCTTTCCAACAAATAAAGGAGTAGAATTTACTCTAGTGAGGCTGAGAGTGATGGTTATGCCCTCAACCAGAAATAAAAACTAGGCCAGGATACCACATACACGGTGCAGTGACTAATATTTTGTCCAGCTGCCAAAATTAAACATACAGTCTCACTAGAGCTTTGACAGGGTCTCAGATGGCAGGAATAGACCCTGTGCAGAGTGAAACTGTCTCAGATCAGTTTCCACTACACTGATCCCTCAAAAGGAAAAAAAATGGGCACAATTATCTTCTGGTTGCAGCTGGAGAAAGAGCATATAAGCTTTTGCACTTGGTGCAAGAATTACAGAATCTATTCACACTATTATTCTTGCAGGATGAACAGTTATGCGTGCTAGGAAGTTTGCATATTCTTAACCCTCCAAGGCTCAATTTACTTACGACTTTTCTTTCAAAACACTGTGGCAATCCCTCTATCTGATCTGGTCTACCAAAGTTTTTTGGGGGGTGGGTTGCCGCTGTAAATTATTTTAGTATTTGCTTTAGGAGAAGGGAGCAGCTTGTCCCACAGGGATTGTGGATGTATACATTCAGGTAAGTGAGAGGAAAGTGTGCAGAAACACACTCCTATTGAGGTTGTCAAAAAAAGCAAGGGTAGAGGTTTAGAGAGAAATTAAGAAATTCATCAACAGAAGTGAAGAAGTACCTATCACCACAAAAAATTGAGGCCGTCCCTCCAATCAAATATGGAAATACTCTTCTCA
Organism: Phrynosoma blainvillii; assembly: GCA_026167975.1. Taxonomy (NCBI): domain Eukaryota; kingdom Metazoa; phylum Chordata; class Lepidosauria; order Squamata; family Phrynosomatidae; genus Phrynosoma; species Phrynosoma blainvillii. Next base: position 11,924,270 of record JANUYF010000016.1, read on the forward strand.
AAAGCACTTTCTCAGGAAACCTATGATTGGCAATGGTTTTCTCTCAGCAAGGGGGGGAAGGGCAGTGAATAAACATTGCATGCTGGGACCTGTAGTTCCCAGTGGTAGCATTTCCCCAGGAGTGCTGCACATCTGGAGAAGCAAGTTAAGTCACTTCTGTGTTGCTCACTTTGTTGATGATGCGAGAGCGGCGAGGAATACATTCCAAGTCAAATTTGCTTTCATAGATGGTAGGGCAGAGGTGCCAGCGGTTGTCACGGTAGATGCCCAGGTAAGTGTAAACGTCAGGCTTGTAGGACAAAAGGCACTTGACACCTGTAGCCCGGATGACAGCATCAGCCACCAGAACCTGCTCCTCGTTGGTGAAGTCCTCTGTGTAGACGCAAATGACTTGCTTGCGCTCTGAATCCGGGCAGCAGGGGCTGACCTTTGCAACACCGATGCGTCCGTCAAGCACTGCTCGGGCAATGCCACACCAAGCGTGATCCACCTTGAAGCCACTGTCCAGGTGCATTAACCATTTGCCAGTCAGCACACGCCGGTTGAGGGCCAGCTCTTTCACAGTGTCAAAGGTGATGTGGCGCCCACTGACCTGTAGTTGTTCCCAGTCCTCTTGCAGCCCAACTACGTCTCCCCCCTCAGGACAGAAACTGGGGCCATAGACTGCGATCCAGCCGACAGGCTCAGCATTGCGCTCAGAGTCCCCAAATCTAGAGACCCGAGATGGTTGGTAGGTCTGCAGCCACTCTTCAAATTCAGCCCGCGGAGTCTTGCGGGCATCAAACACCACCCAGGGATCCATGTCTGCAGCCATGGACTCAGCTGCCAGGTGCTCAGCTGCAAAGGCGGCATCCTTCTGAGCCTCCTCATCCTGGAGGTTAGACATAGTTCTGAGAGAGAGAAAAGACAAAGCGGGAAGTAATGAATCAGTACAGGTAAGCAGCCAGTATATTTACATCCCAGCATGCACTAAATGTTTATATTTTTAGGCACTCATTTCTTCATGCTCCTGGCCAATGAGGCAGATCCTGCGTAGTTTTGTTGTTGTGTGCCTTCAAGTTATTTCTGATCTATGGCATGGGGTCTTGGCAAGATTTGTTCAGGAGAGGTTTGCAACTGCCTTCCCTTAAGGCTGAGAGCATGTGACTTGCTGAAGGTTACCCAGTGGGTTTCATGGCTGAGCTAGGAATTGAACCCTGGCCTCCAGACCTGTAGTCCAACCCCGAAACCACTACAGCACATTGGCTCTCCACATTTCAGTTCCCATACCCTCCACCACCCAATCTGGATGACCAAGAATGAAATTAATCTGTATTAGATTATTTGCTATCCCACAAAATAGTGTAACGCAAGCTCTCCTTAGTGCTAGGTAACAACATATATGTATTCGAAAGACAGCCGTGCTAGCCTAAAAAGTCAGTACACAAAGGGGTCTTGTGGCACCTTTGAATAGCAAAGACAGAAGTTGGTAGTGGTTTCGTAGCCTTGAGCCTACCTTCTCATATATGTGTGTGTGTGCGTGTGTATGAATGAGTGGATGAACTAGGACTTTAGTAAGCCTGAATGCATTCAGTTAGCCAAGGACCTGTATCAGTTGCCTGATAAAGCTGTCTGTCTATCTTATCTATCTATATATATGGACACAGACATATATTTAGACTCAAACAATATATGGACACATACACATATACACAGACATATATAGACACACATATAGGTTCACATGCATATACACATACACACACTCATGTATGGAGAGAGACAGATATAGACCTACACATACATACACACACACACACTGACACACAGAGAGACACAGAGAGATGTATACCTACACAGTCCCACTCCTCCTGCTGCAGAGGCCTCTGGGGCAGGGTTCCAGGCCCAATGCCAGCAGGGAAGAGCTCTGGGGATGGAGGCCTAGTTCCTAAGTATTCAGGTGACTGGCATTCCTTGGAATAAATCTGCATCTGCAAAGGAGAGCCCCCTCCATCCCTTCCTCCCCCCCCCCTTGGGCCCCTCCAGTCTCCCTTTAACTGACCAACCGCCTGCTGCAAAGTGAGGAGGGGGCAGGAATGTCTGGGCTGGAGCTCGACCCGGAAGTGATGAGGGCGGGGAGGTCACTGGAGAGGAACCGGAAGTCAGTCAAGGAAATTACTACATTGTTTTTAAATGTTTTCTTTGGGGCGGTTTCCCATATTTGACCATGATATTTGAGCCTTATGTGCCGGGGAGTGAGGGAAGTCCCTTTGTCTCGCGCCGCTTTTCTTGTTTTGTTGATAAAAGGGAGAGGGGGCCCCCGCCATTTTGGGCCTTTTTTTTTTTTTTTTCTTTCACCGGTCCTTCTAGGACTTTAGAAGTCTATGACGCTCACTTTAATTTCCCATTGGGGGCTTGGAGACGGAACTTCCGGCTTGAACCGGAAGTGGCGGCGAAGAACTGTGAGACTGGGGCCCAGCGGAGACGCTCTAGGACTCAGCGTCTCGGTGGAGCCGCCTCCACCGCAGGGGGAAATTGGGCCTTTAAAACCGGAAGTGCTTCTGATAAAACCGGAAGCAACCGGTTGACAGTTGCACCCTTTAAGTCCCAGGCGCTGTCAAAAGACAGCTGCAGTACCCACATTGCAGAAATAATCCAGTTTGACACCACTTTAATTGCCTTGGCTCATTGCTGTGGAATTCTGGGAACTGTAGTTTTGTGAGACACTTGGCTTCCTCTGTCGGGGAGAGCTCTGGTGCCACAACAAACTACAGTTCCCAGGATTCCATAGCATTTAGCCGTGGCAGTTAAAAGCGGTGCCAAAGTGGATTGTTTCTGCAGTGTGGATGCAACCCAACCACAGAGTTGGACAAGGCCCCTCAAAACACAAGCCCTTACAAAACAAAAGCCGAAAATACTAATATACATTCATTTCCCATGGTTTATTGACAGGTATTTGACATATACTGTATTTTATTATGGAATCAACCATATTCTTCTGATGAACCTATCTGCTACAATGCCTTGTTCTTGGCTTGCAATATACTTCTAGGACTCAACATGTTGACTTTATTTTACATATAAGAGTTTATTGGCAGCTGTTCCTTGCTAGACCAGTATCCAGCCTTAGTTGCTCCTTTTTAAACGCTGTACTTTACACTGCAAGAAATGCCATTCCGAAACAAAGCCTTCCATTTGCAGAAGTGAATTCCGCTCACGTATGTTGCATTATCCAACCAAAAAACCCTGCATTAAAACAGCACTTTCTACAATTTAAAAACAAGGGACAAGGCAAATATTTGCCCAGAGGTGAGAAACCTTTAGATTTCAGCTGAAAAGGCCCATGCAGTTCCAGGTTGCATTAACAGAAGTTAGTTAGTCTCAAATTATTTACTATTTATTTAAAAAATCAAATTATTGGGTCTCTTCCGATGACTGTGATTCTTCTGGGCTGTCTTCTCCAAATCAGGGCAGCTGCAGTCTGGAAGGAACTATTCATTGAATTCCTGGATTTATATCCCTATACACACACAAATATACACTATATATATATATATATATATATGCATATCATATTGGATTTATATCCTAATATACATTGGATTTGTGTTCCTATTATATATATGTATGTGGGAGATATATAGATATATATAGATTTGTGTGTGTGTATGTATGTGTGTGTACACACACACACACACACCACATATATATATATCTATATATCTCCCACATACATATATATAATAGGAATACAAATCCAATGTATATTAGGATATAAATCCAATATGATATATATATATATACACCACATTATATCCCACTTTTGCAGCAGCTGAAGAGGCCTATGCAATTTTAGGCTGCATTAATAGTAGTATAGTGTCTAGATCACATTATATCCCACTTTTGCAGCAGCTCAAATGCCCAATGCAATTCTAGGCTGCATTAATAGAAATAGTGTCTATATATCCCACTATTTGCAGCAGCTGAAGAGGGCCATGCAATTTTAGGCTGCATTAATAGAAGTATAGTGTCTAGATCAAGGTTATTCTCAAAGGTGGGGCTGCAAGGTCTCTCTCTCTCTCTCTCTCTCTCTGCTTACTGCATGCTACAGACTAACACAGCTATGTCTTTGAATTTTGTGATTCTGTGTATTCCTGCATGGCAGATCCTATGTATCCTTGCATTGGAATGGATGGCCCTTGGAGGAGGGGTGGGTGGATCTCTTCCAACTCTAGGACTGTAGGATTCCTCTGGGCTGCCTCCCCCCAAATGGATCCAGTTGTTGGAGTCTGGGAGGGAGGTGTCAATCAATGCCTGGCTTGCCATTTCCTGTTTTGGGGCTGGGAAACCGGCGGCGCTAGGGCCTGGCGGAGGGCTGGGCTGGGCCTTTTCCTTGCCTTTTCCTTTCCTTGGAGGTCCAGAAGAGAAGAGCAGCCAGCAGAGATGCCCAGCAAGAAGAAGAAGTACAACGCCCGATTCCCCCCGGTGAGAACAACCCATACGACTACTATTACCCTTATTATTATTATTATTATTTTGCATTGCATTTTTTGCATGGCATGGTTTTGTTTTGTTTTTGCATTGCATTGCATATTATGCATTGCATTTATTGCATTGCATTTTGTTTGCATTGCATTCTATCCCTGGGGTAGAAAAGACCATTCTCTGGGGTGCTTTTTTTTGGGGGGAGGGGGAGACCCTTCAAGGCCACCCAAACCACCACTTTGCATTTAAGTGGCCTCTCCTCCTCCTCCTCCTCTCTGTCCAAAGGAAGAGGAGGATTAAGAGGTGTCCCCCCATTTGGCACTCCCAGCTTTTTCTTTCTTTCTTTCTGTCTGTCTGTCTGTCTGTCTTCCCCTTTCAAGATTCGAACTCACGTCCCTGGTTGTTGTTATCCCTTAGTTCTAGGATTCTGGGACACACTGCAGAAATCATCCAGTTTAATCCAAAACACACTGCAGAAATCATCCAGGCCACTATCTTTCTTTTTTTTGGGAGGGGGGATCCTTAAAGTCTATCCAAACCATCCCCATTTTGCATTTATCCAAAGGAGGAGGAAGAGGAGAAGGTTCCCCCCCCCCCCAATTTGGTACTCCCAGCTTTCCCTTTCTTTCTTTCTTTCTTTCCTTCTCCCCCTTTCAGGATTCGAACCCATGTCCCTGGTTGTTGCTATCCCATAGTTCTAGGATTCTGGGGTACACTGCAGAAGTAATCCAGTTTCTGCTATTCTGAGGCTTGTTAACATTTGGCATCGCAAGACCTGACAGAAGTACTGCTTTATTTATTTATCTATTAGATACCTTGATAATCCACTTTTCCTGCAACTAACTCAAGGTGCAATATTGGCCTGACTGTGATCCAAAATACACTGCAGAAAATCATCCACTTTGAGACGGCTTTAACTGCCCTGGCTCAATGCTGGGGCATTTTGGGAACTATAGTTTTGTGAGGCATTGAGCCTTCTCTGTCAGAGAGCTCAGGTGCCACAATAAACTACAATTCCCGGGATTTCCTAGCACTGAGCCAGGGCAGTTGAAAGCGGTCTCAAACTGGATTATTTTTTCAGATTATCTTTCTTTTCTCAAATGCATCCTAATGCTTGTTGTGCTGTGTTCCTGGCTTGCCCTGTGATCCCGATAAACTCAGTACTTTATATATTTTCTTTAAAAATTAAATAAAATGTTAATATATTTTTTAAATGAATATAATATTCTGTTCTTCTCTCTCTCTCTCTCTCTCTCTCTCTCTCTTTTTTTTTTTTTTTTTTTTTTTTGCAAAGGCCCGAATCAAGAAGATCATGCAGACGGATGAAGAGATTGGCAAAGTGGCCGCTGCCGTCCCTGTGATCATCTGTATCCTTTTTGGCATTGTTTTCCCAAACTGAAGATATATGGAAATCAAACAGGGATGTAATTTTTCTCTGAACTTCTTCTCAAAGGAGGCAACATATACACTCATCCCTCCCAATTTGTGGGGAATCCGTTCCAGAAACATATACACACACGCCCCACGAATCGGAAAACCGCAAATATTCGAGGCCCCATTGGAAATAATGGTGGCGCGCTCGCCGACGCGCATGCCATTTTGTCCCTCATGGCTTCCCATCCGCGGCAATCCAAAACCGCGAACAGGAAATCAGCGAATCCGGGGGGACGACTGTAATTTAAATGATTTTCTTCCCATTGCAGGAAAGATTTTGAAAACCGCACCGTTTTCGAACCACCTTTGCAGTTTGGGACTGGGTCCGCACCAAATTTGCACGTGGTTGTTTTGCACAGAAAAGAGAATTTAAGAAACATCGGGAGCCTTTGATTGCATTTCTAATAGAACAAACAGGGAGGTGACTTTATGGGAATTGTTTTTTGAGCAGATAAAACGGCTGATCAATAGAAATGAAAGATGTGCTTTATAGGTGTTGATAACAATTTGAAATGCAGTAGCAACACAAGACAGTGGTGATGGAATACAGATATAGAACCATTTAATAAGACGTAAATGAAAGTACAAATAATTATGTCAGTATTTAATCCAAATCTGGAAGAAATTAGGAAGTAAATGTCACATAAATTGGATTAATTTTATTTGATGACTTAAGACGGTTATTCACGTACAGATGAATGTTGATGTTGCTGATACAATATAATTATGTTTAAAGTATAAAAAAAAGGAGATTTTTTTTCCCCCTGCCTAGGCAATTATGTTTTCTGAGCATAAAAATAATATTTTCATATGGACAGGGTGGGACGGGGTGTGTGTCATGTAGTGCCTTAACTCTTTACCACCGAAAGCTCGGGCGCTGGAGCTCTTTCTCGAATCCTTGCTGAAGAACGCTTGCCACGTGACGCAGTCCAGAAATGCGAAGACCATGACAACATCACACCTGTGAGTATCAAATATAGCCCCCCACAACCCCCTTTGTCTACCCTATTAAACAAACAGACAGACAAACACTGAATTAAATGGGTTGATGGTTATCATGCACCTTTTTTATCTCTGACTCAATGAGGGCTAGACGCTTAGCTTTTGTGTTTTAAATAAGAGCTGAAATTTTCCCTGGTCTGGAAAGCATACCTTTTGAGGAACTGGGTAGGTTTAGCCTGGAGAAGAGACAGTTAAGAGGTGATATGATAGCCTTGTTTAAATATTTGAAAGGATGTCATATTGAGGATGGAGCAAGCTTGTTTTCTGCTGCTCCAGAGAATAGGACACACAGCAATGGATGCAAGCTCCAGGGAATTCCAGGTCAACATTAGGAGGAACCTCCTGACAGTAAGAGCTGTTCGACAGTAGAATATGTTGCCTTGGAGTGTGGCGGAGTCTCCTCCTTTGGAGGTTTTTAAATAGGTGGCTGGATGGCTATCTGTCAGGGGTGCTTTGATGGTGAGTTCTTGCATGGCAGGGGGTTGGACTGGATGGCCCCTGGGGTCTCTTCCAATGCTTTGAGTATATGATACCAATCTCTCAGTTGCCTCTGGCTATATTGTAAGCCTGAGATCTGGTTTTCCGCAGGAAGCAATGCATAGAGCTGGAGCAACAATTTGACTTCCTAAAGGACCTGGTTGCCTCCGTGCCAGACATGCAAGGCGATGCCGAGGACAACCACATGGAGGGAGAGAAGGTTTCCAGGAGGTAAGAAAGAGACCAAGCAATGGAGCACATTCCAGTTTGGCACATGGAAGGTTGCAGCCCAGAGTAATTGGGCTGTTTAATTCATTTATTTATATTTATTTATGTCATTTTTATACCGCCTTTTTCCCATAAAGGGAACCAAGGCAGCTCACAAGATCAAAACACTGCTTAACATTTTCCTAGGCTCCATGTGGATGGATTTGGTTGGTTAAGAACATGCATAGAGCTCAAGATCCCTCTTCTTCTGTTGACTCCAAAGTGTACAAACTTTCCATAAAGTTTACCAGACTGGCTAACATTTTATATGACTTGTTTCCAGACTCGTAATGATTCCTTTTTGAGAAAAACCAATGACATGTGAATTTTATCTGCATCGAGTGCCATTAGCTCAGCTTTTCTAGCAAAGAGCTCAGAGGCTAAGTACTTTTTAAATGCTGTCTGGATAAGGAATCCATTTGCCTTATTAATTTGAGTCTCTTTTTTCATATATATATATATATATATATATATATATATATATATGCTGATTCACTTATAAAACTACTCTGCAAATAGCTTTCAACGTATCCCATTTAATAGTATTATTTATATCCAAATGATTATTTATGAATCAACTATGTTGATCTTGGAGACAAGTGATAGGTTTTGCTACAAGCTTCTTTTTTAGTCTCTACCATGTGCTGCATTCTCTGTATTATTCCATGTCTAGTTTACTAAGGAAGGAGCATGGTGATATTGAAGGCACTCCTATAGAAATGTTCTCCACCTCTGGACATATAGAAGGAGAGGCCAAAATGTTGTCTATTTGGGAATATGAATTAAATCTGAGAAACAAGTATTACCTCTATCTAGTGGGTATTTTCCCTTCCATGCAGCAACCAAATAATGAGATCAGCCTAGACAGAACAACAAACTGCTGCTGAATCTGATTCCATTTTCAATGCCATGGTTTCATCCTCTTGAATCTTGGGGTTTGTAGTTTGGTAAGAGACAAGAGGTCTCTGGCTGAGAATTGCAAATGCCCTTCTCTAAACTGCAGATCCCAAGGATCCATAGGCTGGAACCATAGCAGTTCAGTGGAATCACAGTGGTATAGTTAGGTAGTGTGAAACAGTCCTTAACAAGTGATGTACTGAATGTAATTCAATATGTAAATGAAGGGTGGCCAACTCTTCCAGGGGGGAGATTAAGTTGGGAATTCCTGCATGGCAGGAAGTTAGACTGGAGCCTCCTTTAGTTACTTCCACATCTGTCATTCTGGGAATCTCATTTCCAGAAACAAGATGTCCCAGGCTCACACCGGTCAGATGTTCCAGACTCTGTTTACGTGAGCAAATGATTTCTCACACTACTGTCTGTCTGTGTTAGAGAAAAGCAATAGCAAGGTGCTCGATCCTTGGAAAGTTGCTTCTGTGTAATACATAGCTCTTTTTTCACCGCCTGCTCTTTTGTTCAGGGGCCGGAAGCCGGGCAGTGGACGGAAGAATGGTGGCACGGCAAGCAAAGGAAGGGATGCAAAACAGTCCGGCACAGATTCTGAACAAGAGGTGGGTTGGCAGCAAGGTTGGTTTGTTCCCTCCAAGGGCTGGGAGACAAATTCTAAAGGAGGGATGCTAGTTGTGATGGGCCATATAGCCCTGGACCCAAGGGAGAGTCCAAAAATGCAAGCCCTGAATTGATCCACATTGGTAAACAAGTTCTAGTACTCAAAAATATAGCCATGTTAGTCTGTAGAATCAGTATGTAGAGAGATCTTGTAGCATCTTTGAGACTCACTGAAAAAAAGAAGTTGGCAGCATGAGGTTTCATGGAAGTCTACTCCTTCAGTTGCATCTGAGGAAGTAGACTTAAGTCTACAAAAGCTCATGCTGCCAACTTCTTTCTTTCAGTTAGTCTGAAAGGTGCTGCAAGATCTCGCCATATACAAGGTACGTAGTACTTTTTCTCTTCACCAGAACCAGTCTTTTGTAGAATAATGGATCCTAATGATGCATTCGAGGCCATGCTATCCCCAGATTTTGAATTGCAACATGGATTTGCTTAGACGCACAACAATACCTTGTTGTGAAAACCAAGCCCCAGTTGTTGTGAGGGTTATAGTTGAGATCTGGAGGAGCAGGGAAAATTCAAGCAAGTGTTAGATGATGCCATTGCTCTGTCCATCCTGGTGCTGAAATCCTCCCATTGCAGGGAAGGCTTGGCATCCCAAGCAAGCATTGTTGGGCAGCTGCCAGGGGTCTAGGAGGGGCCTGGTGTCAACATTTGCCTTGGCCACCCTTAATATTCACCCCACATGAGCATTTTGGTCCCAGACATGTTAGCAAGCAGCCCACTCCACAGCTTGGCAAACCCAATGTTATGTCTTGCCCACCTTGAAGGGCAAAAGTTGAAAGGGGCTGCCTTGCTCCTGGCATTACGTGGCTGGCACAGGATGGATTTAACCAGGCAGTTCCTTAGTCATACCAGCCAGTTCTCAACAAATAGCCAAGTCTGGGCTTACTCTGTGGTCACCTTACTCTGGTTTGTGCAGGACGACTCGGAAGATAGCGAGAGCAACGGGGAAGAAGAGATGCCCCAGCCTGCCCCTGCTGTGCGACCCATCACACATCTCTCCACGTAATATTTTCTAATGTTTGTTTGTTCTCATAGAATCATAGAGTTTAGAAGATACCCCAAGGGCCATCCAGTCCAACCCATTCTGCCATGCAGGAGCACAGAATCAAAGCACTCCCTGCAGATGGCCATCCAGCCTCTGTTTAAAACCTCCAAAGATGGAGAGACCACCACACTTCTAGTTTCTTCCCTTGGTTGGCAAAAAAAGGTGGGAATCATTAGATCCATGGACTGAATGTGCTATGCAGGGGGTGCAGAAATCTGGGACCTTAGGGTCACCATAAATCAGAAATGAATGGAAGGCACTAAACAACTATAAAAGTCACTGAGACCCTTCCAGGATGTCTTCCCTCCTTTTATCTCTGTAAAAGGGAATTAATTTTAAAGTAGTTACTCAAGGTGTTGTTTGCAATGAGTTTACTTCCATGCTCTCTGCAAAAAGGAATTAATTTTAAAGTAGTTACTCAAGGTTGTTTGCAATGAGTTTATTTCCAAGCTCCCTGCCAAAAAGAATTAATTTTAAAGTACTGTAGTTACTCAAGGTGTTGTTTGCAATGAGTTTACTTCCAAACTCTCTGCAAAAAGGAATGATTTTTAAAGTAGTTACTCACGGTGTTGTTTGCAATGAGTTTATTTTCAAGCTCTCTGAAAAAAGGAATGGATTTTAAAGTAGTTACTCAAGGTGTTGTTTGCAATGAGTTTATTTTCAAGCTCTCTGCAAAAAGTAATGAACTTTAAAGTAGTTACTGAAGGTGTTGTTTGCAATAAGTTTACTTCCAAGCTCTCTGCAAAAAGGAATGGATTTTAACGTAGTTCCTGACAGTGTTGTTTGCAATGAGTTTACTTCCAAGGGCTGCTGATATTCACCCCAAATTACAGCAGATAGGGAACAGTGACTGTGCCACCCATCTCGCTCCCAATCCCTGTTTTTCTTTCTTTCTTCTCCAGCACCCCAGCGCCATATTTACATTTTGCTGCCCCGCCGGTTTCTGCAATACCTCTCTCTGTCCCGACCCCGACGGGGACCATGCCAGCGGGCCCCCGACCCACTCCGCTTGCGCCGGTTAAGGAAGACGAAGAAGAGGAAGACTACGATTCCTAACCCTCAATCGGTTTTAGATGCTGCCACTTTGGGGACACGGGGGGGCGGGAGGGATACCACCAGGTTTGGACTGGGCCGTTATTAAATTTATTAAAAAACGTGAAACTCTGGTATAGGAGCACTGAGTGTGGGGTTTCTTTCTCCCTGCTAACCTTGTTCCCTCCCCAGTCCTTTTAGATGGAGGACGGATGGTGACCCATTGGCATCCCCTTCCCTCAACATCCCCACGGTGGCCTGCAGTCCCTTGTTTATGTTCTTGAACAGGAAAAAGAAAAGCCAGCAAGAGTAAGGTTGTAAAGCAATTTTTTTTAATCGATAATTTTTTTTCATTAAAAAAAAAAGAACAATGAAGGAAGGAGTGTGTAAGAAGTTTGTTTTTTCCCATCCTGCTGTCGTGAATACAAAGAATGTACTGCAAGGGATCTGTGTGGCACCCCAAATCCTATGCCTCCTATACAGATCCTATCCCATCCCCAAATCCTGTGCCCTCCAAATCCTGTGCATAGGAGGGGAAGAGGCAAGAAATAAGCCGTCAATATCTCCTCCCAGTAGTTGGTATTTTGCTGCAGGAGGAAGAGATTTCTGTGGCTAACTGGAGAAGGATGCTAGGAACAGAGAGAGAATTGCATGTCTTGGTCCCTTAGCTCTCTGGGAACTTTAAAGTGAAATGAGATGAACGTTGGTCCTCTTTTTCCAATACAGGATTGTTGAACAAGGGAACCTCCAGATGGATTCCAGTTCCCATCAGCCCCGGCCAGCATGACTACTGGTTGAATATAATGTAGTAGTAGAATAGGTGGACAACTGAAGGAGGCTTGGAAGCTCTATTAGACCCTTAGGAAACCTCATGGGGCCACACATAGCTCCCTAAAAAACTGTAAAGTACTATATATATATTGTCACTCTAAGAAGTAAACCAGACGTTGCTTCCACTTTACTTCCATATTTTTTAAAAAAGGCCTCCCCTGTACCTAAAATGGCTCTTGGTGCTCCAAAAGATGGGGAAAACACCTGCATGAATATCCCTCCGTACCCCCTGAACCGAGGATGACGACATCTTGACAAAATGCAGGCTTGAGACTAATATCGTCATAATTTCTTTCTTTTTTTTCCCTCCTGTATGATTTTTTTTCCCCCAACACCTTTGCCTGATGAAGAAACCAAGGGAGCCTCGAAAGCTTGCAACACATATTTTGTGCATTTTGGTCGGCTCCATAGACGTATCGCTGTTTGGTGGATTTGGGACAGTTTCCCTCATTCAAAGATCTATCCAGGTTAGTCTGTAAAATCAGTATATAGAGAGATCTTGTAGCACCTTTGAGACTCACTGCAAGAAAAAGGTTGGCAGCAGGAGCTTTCGTAAACTTAAGTCTACTTCCTCAGATGCAACTGAAGAAGTAGACTTCTATGAAAGCTCCTGCTGCCAACTTCGTTCTTTCAGTTAGTCTCAAAGGTGCCACAAGTTCGAGCTTTCATAGACATCAGTCTAGTTCCTCAGATGCATATAGACTAACACAGCTATATCTTTGAATTCTGCCAGTATGCAAGGGGATCTTGAAACTGAAAGAAAGAAAGTGGTATAGCATGAGCTTTCGTAGACTTGAGTCTACTTCTTCAGAGCTCATACTACCAGCTTCTTTCTTTCTGTTAAGTGCAACAAGATCCCTTTGCGTAACAATTTACCTAAGTGTTGATGGCCTATTCAACAATTCAATGAGTCCAGCTCTAGTTAGGATTAACCAAGCACCTTCGGGGCCCTGTATGTGTTTTCTAATGGCCACAAGAGCTAGAAACTGTCTTCCTTTTGGGGAAAGGAAAAGGAGGCTGGGAATGAATGGATTCCCTGAGCTAAAATCTGCAGCATAAGCTTTTCAGGAGATGCATGGAGCATTAAGCGTTAAAGGCACATGGATAGCTCATGCTGGACCCAGTGGCTGATAGGATTTGCAGTTGCCTGTCCCGGCTTTTAAGAGGGGGGTAGGATTGGCTTTGGGCCACTCCTTTCTTGAAGGGAGGAACTTCTTTTCTACATAATAGGGACTGCTGCTGCAAAGCCTATGAAGACTAGCAACTTATAAGTAGGGGAAACAAGGGACAAGACAATCACAGAGGCATATAATGCCCCCCTCCTCTTACTTGTTCAGTGTGCTCTTTTGCCGATCGCAAGCCATGATCTACAAATACCATTTTTTAAAAGAAATCTGCATTGCAGTAGATCAACTGTAAAATAAACAGAAGGGAAAGAGAGTGAGTTGGAAGGCATTAAGGCAAGGGGCTGGAAGTGGATGAGGAAGCCCCTACCGCACAGTCACCCCCAACTTCTCCAAAATCCGGGTCCCTTTCTCCAGATATTCCGATCGTTGGAGCCAAAAGCTGTCTTTGTCTTTCATGATGTCGGCAAGAACGGCCCCGCCGAGGAATACCATGTGCTTCCGGCGCGGCGGATCCTCAATGCGGATCTTGAATTTCTAGGAGAGGGAAAGAAAGAAGAGGATAGGGTTTTCCTAAAGGAAGATTAAAAGGAAGACACAACTCCCAAATCCCTGGGGTGATGAAGGAAATGCGGCACCTTTCTACCTGGCAAACCTTGACGTTCCATTTCCCTGATCCAGAATCTCAACCATGGTGTCCCTTTTTCCTTCAGACCCACCACTTAAATGTAGTTCCCAAGAATCTCTGTGAAATTAAATCTGCCCCTGTCTATAATAGACACACACACAGAGAGAGATAGATTATTGATTGATACCAATAGATAGATAGGTATGTAGAGAGATTTTATAGCCCCTTTGAGACTAACTGAAATGAAGAAGTTGGCAGCATGATGCACCGACACCGAAACTCACCGACAGCTTTTCCACGTCCCCCTTCAGCACCCGTTCCAAGTACAGCTGCTTGATCTCCCGTTCGAGGCGGGACGGCAGTCCTGGGTACATGGTTGAACCTCCGGAAAGGACAATGTGTTTGTAAAACTCAGCCCTGCCGTAGGAAAGAGAAAGGGACAGGAGAAGAAGGGTGAGACCTGGTGGTCTCTTCCAACTCTATGATTCTATGAGACTTGTACATCCAAAGAATAGCCAAGCGCTTCTGCAGTTTGGAAGAAGGCAAGACTGCCCTCAACAGCCAACCTCATCCACTTCTGTAGAACATAGACCATTGTATTTAATGGGACTCAAGCATCCATGGATTTTGGTATCCATGGGGCGTCCTGGAACCAAACCCCAATGGATACCAAGGGCCCACTGTACATCCAGAACAGGATTCTGGCCATTGGGTTTTGGGGTCCCCCTCTTTGGCTCCAAGCACCACTGGAATCTGGCTCTTGAAAACTTTTAGAAACTGAATTTCCCCTTAAATTCAATCCCTGTCCTCATCACCCCACTTATGTATAATTTTTCCCCTTATCAATGGTCCCTCAGCCTTTATGGCTTAGTCTTCACTGCTCTATAGGGTTTTTTGTGGGTTTTTCAGGCTATATGGCCATGTTCTGGAAGAACTGACGTTTCACCTCTCATCTTCTGAAGATGCCAGCCACAGATGCAGGCAAAACATCAATTCTTCCAGAACATGGCCACATAGCCTGAAAAACCCGCAAAAATAAAATAATAAAAAAATACAGATGCCAGCAATGACAAGCAAGTGTGTACATCTGCAAATCTTGGGATTTCCCCAAAGCCGGTCCATTTGTGTGCAGGCTGCAGCTTTTCTGGTTGCACAAGGGACAACTAAAAAGCTGCGCAAACGTTGGAAATGGGGATTTATTCTAGCGCTGACAGCAGCAGCAGCAACAACAAAATAAATTATAATCTGCCCCAGAGATTCTCCGCAAAACCTTCCCAGAGCATCTCTCACCGAGTGTCGATGTCGGCGGCCTGGATGGTGTTGAAAAGGAGCTCAGCGACACCCACACCCTCCACATTGATAAGATGGGGCTGGAACAAGGCTTCGGGGGCCTCAAAGCGCTCCCCACCAACTTTGATCACTCGCCCGTCTGGCAACTGAAGAGGCAAGACAGTGACCATGTGAGGGTCCAACAATACGCTACAAGAAAGGTCCATATAATAAAGCTCCTACTTCAGGAAAGTGGAGTGTGATTCCATATGCACAGTCCTTTGCATTCTCCGAATCTCACCAAGCCCTATGGGATGCTTTTAACTAAGCTTGCCAGCTCAGGATCATCCCAAGCCATGAGGTTTCTGGACCAAAACCTACGACCGCATTACCTTTGGCCCTCTGTATCCACCGATTCTGCATCCACAGATTCAGCCACTCACGGCTTAAAGATAATTTGAAAGATCCAAAAAAACCAAACCTTGATTTTTGCCATTTTATAAAGGGACACCCTTTTGCTATGCTGTTGTATATAATGGGACTTGAGCATCCATGGATTTGCATCCACAGATTCAGCCATCCACGGCTTGAAGATATTTTGAAAGATCCAAAAAAATCAAACTTGATTTGTGCCATTTTATAAAGCCTTTCGCTATGCTGTTGTATATAATGGGATTTGAGCATTTGGGTATCAACAGAGTGTCCTGGCATCAACCTCCAGCGGATACCAAGGGCCCCACTGTATTTACAAAGCAGAGAAAATATTTTCTGTCTGGAAGTTAAGAGAGAAATCTCTGCCCCAAAAAAAAAGGGGGGGAAGGACTCATCGCAAATCAAGGTGAAATTAGAGTATTCCTTCTTGCTTACTTGGAGAGATGGAATAAGGTGCAAGAAGCTGGATGCAAAGCAGAATGGAAAGTGAGTCCTGGTGTCACAACAACTGGGAGGGAAGGAGGAAGCTAACAAAGTAAATACACAGACTTTCTGGAGAATCTTTGCAAGTTGCAGCAGCAAGTCAATTAAATGGAAATGAACGGAAATCAGATTACCGTGTAGGACTCCACCAGAACCGTGGTCTCTTGGGCGAGCTTCTGTTCCTGATCGATGTTGTAACCGACGTAGCAGAGCTTCTCCTTCATCATCCGCACCGTTTCGAAGTCGGCCGAATGGTTGAAGGCATACCCACGCAGTAACAACAGCTGCAACAGAGCAAGGAGATCCATGCAGGCATCTACATCACAAACTTAAAACTACTTGTATAGAATCATAGAATCCTAGAGTTGGAAGAGACCTTCTCAAGGGTCATCCAATCCAACCTTATTCTGTCATGCAGGAAGACACAATCAAAGCACCACCGACAGACGGCTGTCCAGACTCTGTTTAAAAACCTCCCAAGGATCATAGTTTTGGAAGAGATCCCAAGGGCCATCCAGTCCAGCCCCTTGCCATGCAGGAATACACAGTCCAAGCACTCTGGACAGATGGCCACCAGCCTCTGTTTAAAAATCTCCAAAGAAGGAGATTCCACCACACTATAAGGCAATATATTCCACTGTCAAACAGCTCTTACCATCGGGAAGTTCTTCCTAATGTTGAGGTGGGATCTCTTCTTCTATAGCTTGCATCCATTGCTCTGTGTCCTATTCTCTGGAGCAGCAGAAAACAAGCTTGCTCCATCCTCAACATTTATATATTTAAACGTGGCTGTTGTGTCACCTCTTAACCTTTCCAGTTTAACTTTCCTGCCTTTGCAAGCACACGCACAACCTGAGATGGGTAATGTAAACCTCTACGTGCCGAGCGATGCGGTGGCTGTGTGATGTGAGACGAATGTCAACACTGCGCAACAAAATGCACAGCTGGAAGAGCACTGCCACCATTGAACACATGCACAGAAGCCACAAATGTCCAGACACAGGCATAACAGCACCATCATCACAACTCTTGCTTCCTCGAACGGAAGGAAGACATCCTCAGACAAAAATATCCAGCCGCAAGGGCCATCCGGTGCAACCCCCTTCTGCCATGCAGGAATACACAAGTAAAGAACTCCCAAAAGATGGTGCCGAAAGATCTCCGAAGAAGGAGAGGCCCCGACCTGCCGAGTTAGGGCTTTGGTAGATCTATTGCTCTCACCTTGATCAGGTAGCGTGTAATGTCACGGCCTGCGATATCCAGCCGACGGGTGAGATGGGGCAGAGAGAAACCCTCATAGACTGGGCAGATGTGGGTGACGCCGTCCCCCGAGTCCACCACCACGCCGGTGAGAAGGCCTGCAAAGGTAAGAGTTTGGAAGACTTGTGTTTGCGCTTTCAACTCACCTGTCGACCCCATGAACTGCATAAGGTTTTCTTAGGCAAGGAATCCTCAAGAGGTGGCTTTGCCAGTTCCTTCCTCTGAAATATCGCCTGGTATTCATTGGTAGTCTTCCACCCAAGTACTAACCAGCACTGACCATGTTTAGCGTCCAAAATCAGACAGGATCTAGTACCTTTAGGGTATTTAGACCCTTTGGAAGACTTCCCACCCCCCAAATTTCCTGGAATAAGCAGTTTGCAGGATATGGGAATCCAGCTTTAGAAATGTAGTTGTTGGAAGGGATAGGTGTGAAGTTCCACTCAGTTCATCTGGACTATGACCTGAGCAAAATTCACACATTTCTTCATATCCAGGGATGGAAAGGACTTGAGATCTTAAAAACCTGAACCTAGGAGGAATGGAAATGATTTTTTCCCCATCCAGGATCAGAGGTTTGAGTCCTTACTGCTTCACCCTTAAAGGGTCTGGGTTTGAATCCCTGTCTTTTCAAACATAATACTGCTTTTCCTTTTCCTAAGACGTTCCTCTGCTTCACTAGCAGGGAAATTACAGTTGCTCCTCCTTTTTCGTGGGGGATCTGTTCTTGACCCCTCTGCGAAAATGGAAACTCGCGCATATTCAAGCCCTATAGGCTTGAATGGAGGCGCGAGGGGGTGCGGACACACGCCGCAGGCGCACACCCCATTGTATGCCCCTCCATTTGTCCCTTGCGCATAAGTGGGGGACGGAGATCCAAAGTCCACAAAAACGGAGGGGCGACTGTATGGTCCTCTCCATGCCAGGAAGAGCTGCACCTGTCAAACCTGGCCAGTGCAAATGGAAAAGAATTTCAGTTTGTGAAGAATTTTGCACAATGGGGATGTTCCAATACATTTGCCAGGTGTTAAGATTTTTTTAAAAATATATAAATTATTGGAGAACTGATAGACCATTCCCTGCCACCCTCACCCCAATTCTTAACTTACCCTGGGCATAGAGCGTGAGCACGGCCTGGATGGCAATATAGACGCCTTCAAACTGGTATGTCTCAAACATCACCTAAATGGCACGGGAAAATGGACAAGGAGGAATCCATAAGTGGCCAGTCACATCCATCCAACACAGTCCCACCATGATCCCAAGGCCATCCTTCCATAGCTGTCAGCATCATTTTACAGATTGCAAACTGTCCCTGCCTTCTCCAGACAACGCTAAAGATTCCCTCTGTATTTCTCTCTGCCTAGATATTATTTAAACATCTAAACATTTAAACACAGGAGCCGGCCCTATACCAAACCAGAAAAGCGGTGCCTTTCCCAGTCCTCTTTTTACAATAATTGCAAGTATATAGTATTGTTTGGACTATGCTAAAGGGATGTTGGATTGAAGCCCTTGTCTCAAAAGATATTTACATTGTGGATTTTAAATGATTAATTTTTAAATGAGGGTTGTTTAAATACAGTGGGTCCTTGTTCTCCGCTGGAGTCTGGTTCCAGGACCAAAATCTGTGGATACTCAAGTCCCACTAAATAAAACGGCATAGTAAAATGGTATCCCTGATATAAAAAATAAGGAAGATTTGTGCATCCTTTCCTCTAATATACACATCTTTTTACCATGCCAAAATGAGGGTGCTTTGGTGCGCATCTTCTGAGTTGCAAATATACTGAAATATGTGAATTTTGGCATACAGTGGCCCAGAGCCTGTTGTGAGTCCTTCCGAATGCAGATCCATTGAATCAACTAGATTTACATTGACTTACCATCCAAAAATTAATTGAATGGTACTACTGCAGTTGGGTCACAAGTCAGGAGTTGCCACCTCTTACTATAAGCAAACCAGACATTGGCTTGCATCCTGTTAGTTAGTTCAGAGTAATGAGGAAGATGCATGCCAACATCTGGTTTACTTATAGTAGGAATGTGGCCTGCAAGATGCAGACAGGGGTCTTTTTTAATGGCTCTTCCCCCAAGCCCCTGTGCCATTCTTTCTTCCAAAACAAGAAGATCAAAACAAAGAAATGTGGCTGCCATTTAAAACAGTGTGTATAACATCACAGCATTGCAACCCTTCAAAATCTTGCTTTAATTGAAAAGAAGGGGCCTTTAGAGCCAGAAGCAGGCTTCTGATCATTGTGGGTTTCAAAAGGAATGGATGGGGCATCGGTCCTTAAATTCCCCCACACCTGTCTTATAGGTTCAGCAAAGCCCAGCGTCCAAAAGCTGGACTTTTGGCAAACCTCTCCTACATCTCTCCCTGCCACCGTTTCACCCACCTCAATGATCTTCTCCCGGTTCTTGGTGGGGTTCATGGGGGGCTCGGTGAGCAGGATCTTGCAGTTGCGGGGTTCGATGTTGAGTTTCTCGGGCCCAAAGGTGTAATCCCACAAATACTTCATGTCGTCCCAGTTGCGGACAATCCCGTTCTCCATGGGATAGTTCACCTCCAGCATGGAGCGCAGTTCGCTGGCTTCATCCCCAACCATCAGGTCCTGATGGACAAAAATAAAAAATAATAATCACATTTTGGCTGGAATTCACTTAGGAACATATGGAGAGGTAAGTCACATTTTTTCCAGCCGGGCGAAAAGGTCACCATTGGACATATTCTGCTAACAGCAGCAGAAATAGAGTTGTGTAGACATGTTTTTTTTCTGTGCCTTGCCTTTGGAGGTTGTTCATTGTGGTTGTGCATCCTATACTTTGCCTTGCGATTGCGTGTTGTGTATTGTGCAGTGCAAAACGGCACCCAGACATGGTTCTTTGTTGTGTGATTGTTGCAATTCTGCATGGGGGTTGTGTAATGTGGGTATAGTGTTGTTTAGTGTATAGCATGGGTGCAGTATGTAGTATTGTTTAGGTTATGCTAAAGGGATGTTGGATTGAAGCCCTGTCTCAAAAGATATTGATTTTTAAATGAGGATTGTTTTAATACAGTGGGTCCTTGCTCTCTGCTGGAGTTTGGTTCCAGGACCCAAATCCGTGGATACTCAAGTCTCGCTAAATCCTAAAATGCACAGATATACAACTAAGCACAAAAGTCAGAAATCATACAAGCCATCGTATTCCCTATTACTGTGAGAGCTGGACAGTTAAGAAAGAAGATAGGAGGAAAACCAATGCATTTGAGAGAATGTGGGGCTGGAGAAGAGGGCTGAGGATCCCATGGAGAGCCAAAAGGACAAACAAAAGGGTCCTAGAGCAGATCAAGCCAGAGAGATCCCTAGAAGCCAAGATGGCAAGACTTAGACTGTCGTACTTTGGACACGTCATGAGAAGGCATGAATAGTTGGAAAAGACAATAAGTTAGGAATGATGGAGGGAAGTAGAAAGAGAGGAAGGCCACATGCGAGATGGATGGACTTTATTAAAGAGACCATGAATATGAGTTTGCAGGAGCTGGGCAGAGCAGTAGAAGATGTATATTAGAGGAAAAGATGCACAAATCTTCCTTATTTTTATATTAGGGATACCATTTTACTATGCCATTTTATTTAGTAGGACTTGAGTATCCATGGATTTTGGTCCTGGAACCAAGAGGACAGGGGGGCCTGGAGATGCCTCATCCATAGGGTCGCCATGGGTCGAGATCAATGCGAAGGCAGTTAACAACAACAACAAAACTCAAAGGTGCTACGAAACCTCTAAACTAGAGAGAACATATTAATCAAAACCGCAAATAATCAAATCCACCAAAGGGAAAGCCACAAATGTGGAGGGCCGGCTGCACAATACACATTCCTGGATCCTTCGAAAAATACAAAGTAGTGCATTGATCATAGAATCATCGAGTTGGAAGAGACCGCAAGGGCCATCCAGTCCAACGCCTTGCCATGCAGGGACTCAAAATGTTGATCATAGAATCATAGAATCATAGAGTTGGAAGAGACCCCAAGGGCCATCCAGTCCAACCCCATTCTGCCATGCAGGAACTCCCAATCAAAGCATCCCCGACAGATGGCCATCCAGCCTCTGCTTAAAGACCTCCAAGGAAGGAGACTCCACTACTCTCCGAGCGTGATGTTGTTGGCCATAGAGATGTTGACCACAGACGGACTGGAAGACGCCAGTGCCCCTCACCTTGATCTCAATGTTGCCCACTTTGGCAGTGGAGCGGATGATGGGACGTCCCACCAAAGCTGGGAAAATGTGTTCAGGGAAGTTCGATCCAGCATAGCCACACTTTACAAACTGTAGGAGGAATGGGAGTAGGGAGGCAGGGTATATTGGAGGGGGAGAGACGAGTAAAATTTGTTTAAGTAGCTGGAAAAACAGGCGTCAGAAAACATACATTTCTATAGCATGTTACGGCACAAGCACACATTTCTGTCTATAGCACATTACAGCCTCGTATATTCTTTGGATAGTACAACCTCGGCATTATTTGGCCAGCAAATGTATTTGTGCAGCATAAACCATTGCAAAACAAAACCCCAAGTAAAACACAAAAATCAAATACGTTACAAAAGTACTCCATTGCATCACGAAGCAATGGATTTGGGATGATTTTAGCTTTCTTTGGTTGATCTGAGAGTTTTTAACACTCTATGCATAATATGCTTTCGTCACTCTTAACAATAAAAAAACAAAAGGGGAATTAAAACCTAACCCATACAAAATGAAGCTAAGTGTTGCAAAATATAACTCCGTCTACGAAAAGAGCATTAGGAAATATTTATATCCAGGCATATATTGTGAAAGACTCTCGGCTCAACCAAATAATGCTGAAGAATATACAATAAAAATGAGAAGCACCCAGGTCCTGCGGTCTCTGGAAAATGCATATTTGGGACTGATTACTCATTAGATATTTTTAATGCTCTTTTTTCTTAGACTCAGCAGTTATATTTGGCAACTCTTAACAACAACCCTGCAAGGTAGGCCAGCAGTATAGTTATCTCCAAGGGGCAGAGCTGGGCAAAGAGCACCCAGGATAGCTCAAGCTAGCCATCTTGTGACATCCTTAAAGACTAACAAGTTTGATTCAAGCATCGATTTTTGTGGCCCACAGACATCAAATGCTGCCAACTAGTATGTTGGTTTCTTCTTCTTGTTGCTGTGTGCCTTCAAGTTGTTTCCGGTTTATGGTGACCCTATAATGGGCAAGATGGATTCAGAGGAGGATTGCCATTGCGTTCCCCTGAGGCTGAGAGTATGTGACTCGCCCAAGGTCACCCCGGGAGTTTCATGGCCAAGCTGGGAATCGAATCCTCATCGCCAGAGTCACAGTCCAACACTACGCCATGCTGGTTCCCAGTATGTTGGTTTATAAAATCCCAGTTAACCTGAGCGTGACAACCGGAAGGTATGAGACTTGGCTTTTGCAAGAGTCTGGGATATTTTAAAAGCAGCTGGAAAAGTGGGATGGCATTGAATCGGGACTGGCCCAACCGAACCGGGACAGATGGAAGGCATGAATGAGATTTTTGCTCGGTTGGAGAGATCTACCTTTGAACCAGACTAAGAAAACAGATCTGCAAGAGCGGAAGTGGAGAAAGAGGAAATGAGATTGCCAGCTCTGACTCAGAAAGAGAGGAACAAATACAGCTAGCAAGGAGGAAGCTGCTTGCAGTCGGTGTCCTGGAGCATTTGCAAACCCACAACCAAGACCAACATAACAGCAACTGTGGAAGGCTCTTTCTTTCCTTTCGCCCCCAATGAGGATCATGCAATATGTTTTGTATGCCACACCAGCACTCTTGAACCCATGTCTGCTCAACCTCTCCTTGCAAGAGGAGGCGACAGATACAGAAAATGCCTATTTCTGCAACCATATATTTAGAGGCTGGAAGGAACGTCCTTATCGAAAGGCAACGCCCGTTCCCAAAGGCAAACAAGGAGTTTCAGATTGGCTGCAACCTTAAGGCTTTTTTGCCTTCCGGCTGAAAAGAGGGCCAAGGAACAAGGAGACCAACCCACTTGCATGCCTTCGAGTCATTTTGGACTTATGGCAACCCTTTGGCAAACCTATCATAGGATTTTCTTGGAGGGTTTCTTCCGAGGGGGTTTGCCATGGCCATCCTCTGAGGCTGAGAGAGTGTGACTTGGCCAATGTAGCCTTATCATGTGGCTTTCTTGGCAAGTTTCTTCCGAGGGGGTTTGCCATGGCCATCCTCTGAGGCTGAGAGAGTGAACCCCAGTCTCCCAATGCCCAAACCATTACACCATACTGGCTCTCACCAATCCGCTTGCCAGTCCTCAAAGAAGAAACTCAGGGGGCAGAGAATGATTTCCAAAATCAGAGGACAAGGTGGCCAAAGCAGGCCACAGATCAATGGTTCCCCTGAAGAGAGTCCCAGTTTAATCCTCTGCTCTTCCAGTTATGGCAAGAAAAGGCTCCTCTCTGGAATCATCATCATCATCATCATCATCATACATAATAATACATTTTATTCATAGCCCGCCTCTCCCTACGGATCGAGGCGGGTTACAACAATTAGGAATAACAATAAAATCATGTAGACTACGGGTGGGCGAGTGTAGAATCATAAGAGTTGGAAGAGAACCCCAAGGGCCATCCAGTCCAACCCCATTCTGCCATGCAGGAACTCACAATCAAAGCACCCCTGACAAATGGCCATCCAGCCTCTGTTTAAAAACCTCCAAAGAAGGAGACTCCACCACTCTCCAAGGCGGCAGCGTCTTGCAATGTCGAACCGCTCTTACTGTCAAGAAGTTCCTCCTAATGTTGAGCTGGAATCTCTTTTCTTGTAGTTTGCATCCATTGCTCCATTGTGTCCTAACAAGCTTGCTCCCTCCTCAATAGGATACCCCTTTAAATATTTAAACTATCACCTCTTAACCTTCTCTTCTCCAGGCTAAACCATACCCAGCTTGGCCATGAAACCCACTGGGTTTCCTTGAGCAAGTCACATACTCTCAGCCTCAGGGGAAGGCAATGGCAATCCTCCTCCGAACACATCTTGCCCATGATAGGGTCACCATACCCAGTTTCTCCAGGCTAAACATACCCATATATACCCATATATATAAAATGGGGGAACCCAGGGAGCCCCCAAAGCATGCTGGAAATCACAGGCACTAGAAATCCACATGCACTAGAATTCATTTTTGGCCTTTTTCCTTCCAAAATAACTATTGATTCCTGGAGTGTCTCTCATGGCTCACATTTTGCAAAGCTAACGCTTGGACCTTTCTTCTTCTTTTTCTTTTGCAATGGGCCTGGAATGGTAAAGTTACTTTTCCTAAATAACCGAACAAGTGGGAACAATGTTTAAAGTCAAACCTTGGAATGTAAAGAGGCAACTTTTAACAGTTGCTTTCCTCCCTAGTTTCTTTTGAAGGCTATTTTTAGAGGTATTTTTATTTTTATTTTTCCCCCCAGTTTAATTACATTCTCTCCTTTCCAAAGAAGAAACAAAGAGTCAAAAACAGTAAGTTACTTTTCAAACCATCCAAAAAGTAACAGCAACAAATCCTTTCCAACAATCTAACAAGTCCTTGCAACAAAATAAATAGATTGCTTTCCTTTTCCCCTTTCTATTTTTAAAGGAACTTTCCAAGCTCTAGCTTTAAGGCTGCATCCACACTGCAGAAATGATCCGGTTTGACGCCGCTTGAACTGCCCTCCTGGCTCAGTGCTAGGGAATCCTGGGAATTGTAGTTTAGGCTTTCCTAGCATTGAGCCAGGGCAGTTAAAGCAGTCTCAAACTGGGCTATTTTTGCAGTGTGTTTTGGACTATAGATGCTCCCCAAATCCCTACACATCTTGAGATCCCTTAAGATGGAGCTGGGAGACTTAAAGCGGTATGGAACCGCATCATGTCTACAGTGCAGATGCCTCCAAATCCTAGGATGGAGCTGAAGGACTAAAAGTGGTGTCCAACTATATGTCTTCTAGATTCCCCCAAATCCCAGGGAATCCTACACATCTTGAGATCCCCTAGGATGGATCTGAGGGACTTTAAAGCAGTATGGAACTGGATCATTTCTACAGTGTAGATGTCCATAAATCCCAGGTTCATCTAGGATGGAGCAGAAAGACTGAAAGCAGTGTCTGACTACATGTTTTCTAAAGGATCCCAAATCCCAGGGGAGCCTACACATCTTGAGATCCCCTAGGATGGATCTGAGGCACTTTAAAGCAGTATGAAACTGCATCATGTCAACAGTGTAGATGTCCATAAATCCCAGGGTCATCTAAGATGGAGCTGATGGACCAAAAGTGGTGTCCGACTACATGGTTTCTAGATGCCCCCAAACCTCAGGGGAGCCTAGACATCTCGAGCTTATTCTTGGAACCCCTTTCCCAAACATCTGCGGAGATTATTACTCCTTCAGCTAGTTTTAAATCCAAACTAAAGACTTGTTTTTCATATTTACTGAAGCATTTCGAACTGCAGTTTTGCATTCTCCGACAAGCTAGATGAATGAGATCTTCTCTGTTTTACAGGTTTGTGTGTATATGTGTGTGTGTGTGTGTATATATATATATATATATATATAAACTAAATAAAAGCAAAAACAAGTTTATCCCAGGAAAATGCAACTGAAAAAATTACTATATATATATATATAGTTATTTTTTCAGTTGCATTTTCCTGGGATAAACTTGTCTAATCACTGTACTGCACAGTATTGTCATCTTTGATGACTTTTAGACCGCAGGTTAGGCGTTGTTTTGAGGGATCCTGCCAAGAAAGTGCCATGCACATTTGTGGCTCTAAATAAATTAATACTACTACTACTACTACTACTAATAATAATAATAATAATAATAATTAGTAATTATTAATAGTAGTCTGGAAGTGCATTCTGCCTCCAGTGCAGATGCAGCCAGGGAGCCTCCCTGCCAAATCGGGCAGGGGAAGCAGGCAGGGAGGACTGGGCAGGGCTGGTTCCCAGTTGCCTGCCTTTACTGGGCAAGGACTTACCCCAGTGCCATTGTCACAGACCACCACGCGGCGCCCCTGGCTGTCCATGGCAAGGAAGGAAGGCAAGGCTTGGATCTGGCTGTTCCTCTTTCTTCCTTCTCTCCTCTTCTCTCCGATCTGGCTCTCCCAGGACTTGCAGGAAGCAGAAGCTGCCTGTGATGCAACATCCTGGGCTGGGATTGCCCGTGTGGACGCCCTCCCGCCTCTGATGCGCGATGAGAGCGCCCCAAAGCAACAAGGCAAGGTGCACCTCCCTTTTTTTTTGCACACTCCCTTGGGTGCCTTCCAGTCGATCCTGATTTATGGAGACCCTCTCATGGGGTTTTCTCAGCAAGTTTCTTCAGAGGATGAGAGAGGGTGGGGGGTTGCCCTGAGGCTGAGAGAGTGTGACTTGCCCAAGTCTGAGGCTGAGAGGGTGTGACTTGCTCAGGTTGTTGTTGTTGTTGTGTGTCTTGAAGTCCTTTCTGATTTCTGGTGACTCTAAAGCAAAACCTATTCCAGGGTTTTCTTTGGCAAGTTTCTTCAGAGGGGCTTTGGACTGAGGCTGAGAGGGTGTGACTTGCCTAAGTCTGAGGCTGAGAGGGTGTGACTTGCCCATGTCTGAGGCTGAGAGGGTGTGACTTGCCCAGGTTGTTGCTGCTGTGTGTCTTCAAGTCCTTATAATAATAAAATTTATTTATACCCCGACCCTCTGAACTCAATCAGATGATAAAAATACAAGTGATAAAAATACAATACATCCAAACCCCTATGCCCTCCCCCCATATAAGAAGATATAAAGATATATATATATATATATATAAGATATAAGGATATATATTAAATTATTGTTGTGTTGTATGTTGTTTTAACTTGGATTGATTTAATCATGTTTTAAGGGGGGGAGGGAATCTAACTTGTTTTGTATTATGTAATATTTTATTGCTGTTAGCCGCCCCGATTGATCTCAAAGAGGCAGGATATAAATAAATTTTATTCTTATTATTTTAATATATATATATATATATATATATATATATATGAAGAGGCCTCCCAGATCAGGCCTTTCTAGTCTTCTTTGGCCACCACTTAAGTTTCTTTGCAGAAAAACCTGTGCTCTCTTGACACATGTGTCTTAAATTCAAGATTGCAGCTAGGAGAGGCGAAGGTAAAGGGTTTTTTAATTCCCTTTTCCTGAGACGTGAAAGGCTCCACCTCTGGGATCCTTTAGGATCAAGGTGTGGGCCGCACCTTTGATGGATCCCCAGCAGTTAAAAAGAGCTGGGCCTGATAGTGGTCAAGCTTGGCAGCCATGTTCCCCAAGCCGCCCCCCTTGTGCCCGCTGTGTCCCGCCTGTACCACGTGGCAAGGGCCCGCTTTTGACATGTGGAAGGACTATTTCAACCTCTCCCAGGTGGTTACGGAGATAGTGGAGACGCGCAAGAAGGAAACGGTTTCCGTGCCACAAGCGGACGCCCCAGGGACGGTGGCACCGTGGGCCGACAAGAGCGGGTCCGGCGGCAGCGGGGTTCCCAGATGCGATGCCAACGTCCAGCCTTCCCAGTCCTCTTGGCCAAAGACGCCGCCGTCGTGGTGCACCTTCTGCAAGCGCAACAGAGAATCCGAGAGCGTCTATTTGTCCCACCCGCTGAAAAATGCCTCCGGGGCCGTGGTCTGCCCCGTTTTGCGCCAGTACGTCTGCCCACTTTGCGGCCAGTCCGGAGACGATGCCCACACGATGAGACACTGCCCGCTCGGCCCGCGAAAGCCTTCGCTCCGCAATGAGAAAGAAGGACGCAACTCGGCCGGACGCAAGGGCCAGCAATGAGGAACGAGGGCCAGGAGTTTTTGGGATCGGCAGAAGAAGAAAAAAAAAAACCCAAAAGATTTTATGAAAAGAGGAAGAAGGAGCTGAGACGAAACCAAACACCGTGCGACGTATGGCGAGGAGCAGTTCCGAAGATGAATTATCTGTATTTATTTTTTAAAAGACCTTTTAAAAACATAATTGACTTTTATGACCCCCAAAGATCACGAATGGACAAGCGGCTGCTTTTAAACTTTTGTGACCTCCCCAAAAATAGACCTTTACCTGTTTCAGTTTGAAGACAGAGAAACCTGTTCTCTATTTGTTTGCAAAAACTAAATTTGTGACTTGACACGTGTTCCTTTTAATGTATTTTAAATCATGCCATACATGTAGCTCAGACTGAACCCGCTGCATCTTTGAGGGGGCCAGGAAACATTATTTTAAACATTGCTATTTTCTAGATCCTGTTTTTGTACACATGAGAAAAACTGATACTGTTTGGAAAAGAAAAATGCCTCTTTTTATGTTTCTGTTTTAGAGAGAAAAACCATTGATATGTATTTGTTGCGGTCTGACCTCCCGTTGTTTGCAATATGTCTTTTTCTAAACTAAACTGGAGATTGTTGAATTTTAATAAACAGGGTTTATCGATCTTGCACCAACTTTAAGAATTAGGTTGCATTTTCTTGAAATTAGTTGCCTACAAGTGACTGGTCGTAACTAAATAGGCATCTTTGGAAGGCAGTCTCAGCAAACTACAATTCCCAGGATTCCCTAGCACCGAGCCCAGGCTGTTAAAGAGGTCTCAGACTGGATCCTTTCTGCAGTATGGTTTGGAGGGACTCTAGCTCAGCAAAAAGAATATGTTTTCCTTCTATAATCCAAATGTCTGTGTGTGTTTGCAGGTGTGTGCATGTGCCTTCAAGTCGCCTTGTCGACTTATGGAGACCCTCTGAATTTTCTAGGGTTTTCTTAGGCAAGCTATGCTATCCGAAAGGCTGCATCTGCACTGCAGCATTAATGCAGTTTCACGCCGCTTTCAATGCCATGGTTTAATCATGCTACCGGGATACTGGGATGTGTAGTTTTGTGAGCTGTTTATCAATCTCTAGCAGAGTGCTCTCTTGCCAAGAAGATCCCCTTAGGGCTGCCGTAAGCCAGAAAGGACTTGAAGTCACACAACCACCACCACCATTTATGCATCTGCCTTGGCAAGTTGAACCTATGCCTCTTTTTTGTCTGCTTGAAAATGTATTCCATTTCTTGCAAAGAGCATTTCTCGGTTTTTCTGGACCATTCCTGCTTTCTCTAAAAGGGCGACCCCTCTGCGACGACAAGGCCGACATCGGACATCTCATGTCTGTCTGGTGCAGTCTCTCCCAAGGAATGTACCTTGGATGTAGGCTAGGCCCTGTGGGCATTTATCTAGGGCACACTCTCTCAGCCTCAGTGGCCACACTCTCTCAGCCTCAGAGGATGGCCACGGCCGACCCAATCTGAAGAAACCTGCCAAGAGGAAAACCATGATAAAAGGTAGGTAGGAGGCCTTTGGCTCTTCATCAGTTGGCAACGGCTCCAATGGTGCTTTGACTCTCATCCCTCTGCTTTTCTTGGGCCGGGAGCATCATCCCCATCATCCTTGGCCTTTCCAAGGGGCTGGGGCTTCCCTTCTCTCCTTTGGCTCTTGTGTTGTGTTAGCAATCCTTCAATGCAGGTCTTTCTTTTGGGGCTATCTATCTGTTGCACCTCCCTCCTCTTTGCCTTCCTCCATCCCTGGCCAAAGCAATGCCCCCCTGGCACCCCTTTCCTTTGGGAATAAAGGCTCCCCCCCCCATGATTGCAGTCTTGGCAACCCCAGCCCTCCTCCTCCTCCTCCTCCTCCTTGCCTTTGCCAGGCGTTGGCACACACCTGCCACAGCCAAGGCAAGCCAGCCCCCAGCCTCTCCCTCCTGCCCCTTGGATGCTGGAGGATGCAGAGGCTGAGGCTGAGGCTGGAGGGGGGCAAGAGGAGGCACCAAGTGAGTCCCCCCCTTTTTTTTAATGGGGGGGGGAAGAAGGGTGCCAAGGGAAATGCTGGGAGGAGGAGGAGGAGAGGAGGTTGACCAGAACCCCCCCCCCTTGCTTTGCATTCCTCTTTGCTTTGGAGAGGGAGGGGGACAATTGGGGTTGTCTCTCTCTGTCTGTTGCAGACTCAGTCCATCCGCTGGGCTCTGGAGCAGCAACATCCACAGCAGCATCCCCTCCTCCTCCTCCTCCCCTTCTTCTTCCTCTACCTCTCTTTCTCTTCTTCCTCCTCCTCTTCTTCCTCCTCCTCCTCCTCCTCCTTCCCTTCTTCCTCCTCTCCTCTCCTCCTCCTTCCTTCCTTCCTTCCTTCCTCCTCTTTCTCCCCTCTTCTTCCTCCTCTTCTTCTTCCACCTCTCTTCCTCCTCCTCCTCCTTCTCTCCTTTCTCCTCTTCCTCCCCTTCCCTCTCCTTCCTTCCTTCCTTCCTTCCTCCCTTCCTTGGGCAATGCAGGGCTCCTCTCTTTCCTGCGGAGGCAGGGGCTGCTGCTGCTGAGCCAAGGCGCCTCCGGAGGGCATCGGGGGCCAGGCGCCAGAGGGGTGAGCCAGAGCCCCATCCTGGGCATCCTGGGTCTTTTTGGGGGGGGGGAAGGAGGAGGAGGAGGAGGAGGGGCATGAAGAAGAAGGAGGAGGGAGGGAGGAGGAGGAGGAGGCTGGGAGCAGCCAGGGGGCACTTGGGTGTCTCTTGCATTTTTTGGGGGGGGTGCATTGGGTGGAGGAGGGCTTTTCTTCTGCCTCCCCCCCATTCCCATTCCCATTGCCCCCCTGGACTTTCTGCAGGCCTTTCCTCTGCACCCATCTGGGTCTGTTCTGCCATCACCTGGAGCCTCCGCCACCCTCCCAGCTTCCCTTGGATCTGCAAGGAGTCTTCCTCCCTTGGTGGGGAGGTGACTTTTTCCTTTTGGAAGAGCAGGGAATACTCTTTCTTTGCCTCTGCAGAGAACAGGCTTCCTTCACCCCTTCTTCCCTTCTTAGGTGCAGAGGATATTCATTCTTCACTTCTCATGCCTTTCTTATGTTCAGAGAATATTCTCTTTTTCCCCCCGCACCTCCTCTTCTTTCCTTATGTCCAAGGAATATTCTTTCTTCTCCACTTCTTCCTTTCTTATGTTCAAATGACATTCTTTTTCTTCGCCTCTTCTTCCTTCCTTATATTCAGATAATAATATCCTTTCTTCACCTCTTCTTCTTTCCTGATGTCCAGGGAATATTCTTTCTTCACCTCTTATTCCTTTCTTATGTCAAGTATATTCTTTCTTCACTTCTTATTCCTTCCTTATATTCAGATCATATCCTTTCCTCACCTTTTATTCCTTTCTTACATTCAGATAATATTCTTTCTCCACCTTTTATTCCTTTCTTACATTCAGAGTATACTCTTTCTTCATCTCTTATTCTTTTCTTTTATGATAGCATAATATTCTTTCTTTCCCTCTTCTTCCTCTCTTTATGTTTAGATAATATTCTTTCTTCACCTTTTATTCCTTTCTTACATTGAGTATATTCTTTCTTCACCTCTTATTCCTTTCTTATATCCAGATACTATTCTCTCTTCACCTTTTATTCCTTTCTTAAGTTCAGAGTATACTCTTCATCTCTTATTCTTTTTTATGATCACAGACTATTCTTTCTTCCCCTCTTCTTCCCCTCTTTAGTTCAGATAATATTCTTTCTTCACCTCTTCTTCCTTTCTTACGTTCATATAACATTCTTTGATTTCTCTCCTGCACCCATTTATTCTTTATAAAAAAGCCCATATGTCTGGGCCTGGTTGCCCATTAATTCCTAACCCTAACATTCACAGAGAGAGAGAATGGTGAGCCTATCTGTCCCTCCACCTGTAACCTCATATATATATATATATATATATTGGGGTGTCCTCCGGTGTCCCCTGATTCTTCACCCCTCATCCCAAGCAGGCCTTCTTCATCTCTCCATCCAGATTTGTCCGGTATCCTCTGGGCTCCAGTCATTCCCCATCCTCCCCTTTAAAAGATGCCTAGATATTTGTCTGCCGCCCATGTTTACGTTTTTATCCCTGTGTTGCAGCCTGACATCACAGGTATAAATGCCTCCTTTAGCAACCCTCCATCCTCAAAGCAATGTCCCCAAACATGCAGAGCTTGGTGCAAATTCGACAAGACGGTGTTCCTGGGTGGGTCTCAGGAAACACTTCTGAGCTTCAGCACCCAGCCTAAGTCTTTTCTCATAGATCAGGGAGCAAGATCTGGGCCCTTTCGGCCAAATTCCCAGTTCTGCCAGCCTTGCCCTCCTGCTGCAACACCCTTCCCGACGTTCAATGCTCTGGATTTCTTTCTCATGGCAAAGTCTCCGCAGAAAAGGCAAGCCCTGGGTACCCCAATACAGCAGGATCAACGTTGCTCCTCCGAAGGGTGCCACGCACCCAGGAGCATCCAACAACTCATTTTGCTCCTCAGAGTTTAGGTTATCCTTCAAATGGATACCTAACGCCCCTGGCTTTCGACCCCTGCTACCCAAACACCATGAACGCCAACCTTGTAGGTTCTGTACATCATTTTTTGAGAGTCGGAGCATCACCGAGTGCAGCCTTCTCCTTCCTCATCCAGCCTCCTTGGCATTGCCTTCCCAACTCAGGCCCTAAGAAACCCTCAAACCCTTGACATGTGTGTATATTCCCAGCCCTGCAACTTCAACATAAAATACCCTTGAAATCCAGCCATCCGAGACAGGTAGGGTTTTGCCCCTTGCAAACTCCACAGCTTTAAAACGCATGCCCAGATTTCAGAGGCTCTCCTTTTTCAGACCGCAGCAGAACGACATTCTGCATGCGCTCAGGAGCACTCTTGTGTTACTATTACACAGCCTCCCCCCGCTGCCTTAGGCCCTTTCCCTGCAGCTTCATGCTCCTCGACTTCAAGAAATGTGGATTTCTTGATCTACTGGATTTTAGTTCTCCTCCATCCCAGCACCCACCAAATATAGCCTCCAGGACAATGTTTTCTTGATTCCTTGCTTGAGTATTTCTTTCTCACTTTTGAGCCTGAAAGGTACCTGGTCCATTTTCCTTGGCCATCTTTTCGGCAAAACCTTCCTCTCTGTTTCCCGCATTGGTACAGACTCAGGATTTATTCCAGAGGTTCTAATAATGTCAACCACGAAAGCGGTCTGCGCCGTGTTTGTCTGTTTGCTTGTTTGGCTGAGTTATCCAGTCTGCACCTCCCATCCCAGGCCTTGGATGCCATGTGCAGCTGGGAATCTGGGCATTTCCAGGCTTGCGATGCAAAACAAGGACCAAAAAGCCCTGATCGCCAACGTGCGCCATTTAAAAACTGACAAAGAAAAATGAGTGCTTTTCCAAAACGTGCAGAAAAATGCTTTAGTGAGCAGGGACATGTTTCCCAACATGTGTACAGATTTCTTAAATAATGTACAGGTTTACAAAAGTGCACTACCTACATAATATATGTGTGAGTATGTATAGATAGATAGATAGATAGATAGATAGATAGATAGATAGATGGATCTAGATCTGGATCTGGATCTGGATCTGGATCTGGATCTGGATCTTGATATATATCTGGGGTGGAGGAACTTGCATAGAAATTTAGTGGGATGAGATTTTTATTTAAATGTCTTGGCCCTGCACCTGACCCCAGAACATCCCATCTTATTGCTAGCAGTAACCCCTATCCAGCCTGCAAACTGCGTATCCCAGAATTCTTCCTTGCTGCCATGTTTATTGATAATGTGGCTCCTCTTCCTCCAAACACATAGCCTTCATGCATTATATTCCCTGAACCTAAAGAGGGTCCTTGCTTGAGCAGATCTGCAGGGAGGGAAAAGTGACTCCGTTTTATGTTCTTGCAACTGAGGTTGTTTCCACAAGCTGGGTATTGCTAGATTTTACGTACCTAAATTTATAACATCCATTAAAAGTATGATTTCAAGGGCAGACAGAATGTAGATACTGGTTGATCGCAGGGTGAACTGGGAAGAGTTTTGATGGCTGATATTGTAAGACAGGAGTAATGACCAAGGCTGGCCCATTGCTATGTGAAAAGCAAGATGGTGCCATGCCCCAGTCTCTATTATGCAAAGGAAATGGCAATTGGTGGGACGAGTTTATATGGCTTTGGGCAGTGGTTCCCAAACTTTGCTCCTCCAGATGTTTTGGACGTCAGCTCCCAGAATTCCTGGCTCTTGGCCAAACTGGCTAAGGCTTCTGGGAGCTGATGTCCAAAACACCTGGAGGACCAAAGTTTGGGAATCAAGGTGCATGGGAATACATCTCTCTCCACCAACGTCTTGTTGCATCTACTATCCAAGGTAACCATCTCATTGAGCCAAATGTTGGGGTTGGCCCTTGTCCTGACCGCTTCATGTTGGCCAGGGTTTTATTCAACTCTGCTGCTTGGTTTCAGAGATTTGGGTCAGAATCCCTGTTGTGCGTTGTGTGTTTTCGAGTCTTTTAAGACTTATGGCGGCCCTAAGACAAACCTATTGTAGGGTTTTCTTGGCAGGTTTCTTCAGAGGAGAGTTGCCACTGCCATCCTCTGAGGCTGAGCGACTTGCCCAGGGTCACCCAGTGGGTTTACATGGCCGAGCCATGATTCGAACCCTGCTCTCCAAAGTCATAACCCAGTGCTCAAACCACCACATTTTCTAGAGCAAAACTGTGTACTTGTATATGCCTGTAAGCTCTCTGTATGACTTGGGAAGTGCGTTCAGTCAATGATTTTCCCCAAACCACCATTTTACATCTTGAACCCGCTTTCCCCATCCCATTTGGCTCCGAGTGATGGATCTTGACGTTCCGGGGGGGGGGGGGGAAACAAAGTAGATCCCAAACACCTGAAGCATCCCCTCCGCTTTTACACCGTGTCCTTTCCCTCCTTGAAAAAAATAAAATTTTAAACCTTCTAGACTAGAGTTTATTTTAATTGTCTTGGACTGTGCATTCCACGTCTTGCCTGATGTCAGCTTTCATTTATGTTATCTGTTTGTTACATAGACCCAACCATAAGATATGGCTCAAGATCAGTCACTGAGTTTCATAGATTTCAATGCATCTCTTTGTGATGCTGTTTGGGTTAGGACTGCATAGACTTTATCCGTCTCCACTTGATAAGGACAGCCCTGATGAACCTTCTGTCCTCCTGTTTTTTCAGCAGCTTTTAAAATGTCCCAGTTTCTCTCTCCGCCTCCCACCTTTGTCCTCAGCTTATTTCTGCTGTTGCAAAATGCTTTTGCAAAATGCAAAAGTAAGTTTGTGCTCCTTTCACTCAGCTGAGAGGAAGGGGAACAGTTTTGCCCTTCCCAGTAGCAAATAATAAAGTAGCAAATAATAAAAGCAAACCGCTCTCTTCAATAACTTTGCTATCTTGACCACACTCTGATGTTGCAAATCCGTACGTGTCCCAGTTTTTATCGGTCAAATGCTGAAAGGTATGGAATGGGAGTGTTGTTTGGGTTAGAAATGGACCTGTGCTGACTTTGTTGTTAGTCTGAGATGTTCGTGGCGGTTGCATCTCCTTTCTTGAAATGAATGTGGTGCTTGGATCGCAGCAAAGGTGGGACTCATGCCCATCTCCGGATGCTGCTGGACTGCAATTCCCAGCTTTCTTCCATATTGTTTACACTGTCTAGGTTCAAATGGGTGTTGCAATCCAGCCACATCTAAGGGAGACGTGAGGACCATCCCTGGATTACTGAGGTTTAAAGGAGCAAAATTGTGACGGCAACATTTGTGTTGGGAAGAACTTGGGCAAGTGTTTCCTTTTCCTTTTTATTTATTTATTAACATTGCTTGCAACGAAAGATTTTCCAAGACGCGTGCACCAAGAAAACAAGCAAAGACTTTTCTGTTGCAACAAAATATAAGGATATAAGGCCCACATCTTACACAAATGCACTGGGTATTGCTACATGTTGCGTTGTTGGGTAGGAATGTTGTTCATGATATATGGTTTCATTTTATTTTTTTCCATTCTTAAAATGGCTCACAATGCTCACAAAATTGCATACCACGGAGGCATGGCGGTTAAAGTGGCGTCAAACTGGTTTATTTCTGCAGCACAGCCTTAGGCTGATCTATGACTATGGAGACCAGGGTTCGGTTCCTGGCTCAGCCATGGAAACTCACTGGGTGACCTTGGGGGCAGGTCACATTCTCTCAGCCTCAGGGGAAGGCGATGGCAAACCTCCTCTGATGAAATCTTGCCAAGAAAATCCCAGGATAGGTTCGCCTTAGGGTTGCCAAAAGTCGGAAATGACTTGAAGACACATAACAAGAAGAAGAAGAAGCTGCTTTGAGTTCCAATCTGAGGAAAAGGTGGGATTGATGATGATGATGATGATGATGATGATAATAATAGCAACAAGAACAACTTGCTGTATAAAATATCTAAAACCAATATAGGATATGTACGTTCATTACCAAAGAAATGGCTCCAAAAGCAAATCAAGCCAAATCTCCCTAGAATAAATGGAGATTGTCATATTTTGGCCATATTATGAGAAGCCATGGCTCCCTAGAAAAGACAATCAGAGAGGCAGCGTGGCATAGTGGTTTCAGTGTTGGACTACGACTTTGTCGGAAGCAACTTGAAACCATACAACAGCAACAAATGGTGAGAAGGACTTGCAGGATTTTCTGCCTCATATATCAAAATACTTGGTTTGGATAAAGTGTGTCTGTATGTGTAGGAGATCCTCTTTGCTGGACTATCTCAGACCACTAACTATCTTGGGCCAAATTTGGGCCTAGTTTAAATTGAGCTCAGTTTTCTTTGCTCCCTTCCAGTGGTGACTCGAATACCAGGCTCCTGCTGATCCGCTTCCTCAGATGTACCGACGTGAGGATTGTTGTTGTGTGCCTCCAAGTCTTATTTTTGACGTACGGCAGCCCTAAGGTGAACCTATCTTGGGGGTCTTCTTGGCAGCTTGCTTTGGAAGGGGTTTGCCGTCCCCATCCCCTAGGCTGAGAGAGTGTGACTTGCCCAAGGTCACCCCATGGGGGGTTGCGGCTGAGTGGGGATTCGAATTCTGGTCTCCAGCCAGAACGCCGGAGGCAGGTAGAAGGTTTGCAGGAGCGACCGCCGGGCCTCCTCTAGGATGGATGCTAGGGATGGAGAAAAGTGTTGCCATGGCAACTTGGGAGGCATAGGAACTGCTGCCGTGGCAACAGTGCGGAGGTAGTTTAGGGCTGTCGCCATGGCAACGCCGGGGGCTACCAAGGGTCAGGACCATTGCCTTAGAAACCAGGAAACGGCGCCAGAGAGGTGTTTACTGCAGGGATGCTTAGAGAGAGAAAGGCTTCAAAATGGGCAAGGAAGCCAGGAGGAGAAGGGAGGGATGCAGAAGGGTTCAGGGTGCTTCTAAGCATGTGCAGAGTGCCTCACTGCTCCGCCTCTGGCCTGTCCAAGCAACCGATGCCCAGCGGCCACGAAGCCTGGGCATCCTCTTAGCCTGGCCTCTCGGTAGTGACATAAGACAGGTTGTGCCACGCAATCGGAGTTAATTTTGTGGACAACGCACAACAGACGACGGCATGAACACAATTGCAGATGTGGGATCGTTGTGCATGAAAGCATCCAGAATAGCCTGTGGGTTGTTTTTTTTTTTGGTGCATTGCCTCTACACTTTGCACTAGGTGTATGCAATGTGTAGGCAATGTGTGCCTACTCATTGCACAACGTTTGCAATATGCCTACTCATTGCATTGCACAGTGTGTGCAATGTGCCTACCTGTTGCACAATGTTTGCAATACACCTACAAATTGCACGACATGTGCACAGTGTTACCTTGCACAATTCTGCACAGTGTGTGCAACGTGCCTCCTCATTGCACAGTGTGTGTAGTGTGCCTACCTGTTGCACAACGTTTGCAGTGTGCCTACCTGTTGCACAACGTGTGCAATATGCCTACAAATTGCACCACATGTGCACAGTGTTACCTTGCACCATTCTGCAAGGCAACAGCAGCCCTTGTCATAGTAAAGCCTGCATGCTAAGACGATAGCCGTGGCATATCTTGAACCCCATTTTCGGAGAAAAGCGAGATACACACCCGAGAAATAAATGATTGCATTGTGCAATTGAATACACAATTAGACCAGTATGGTTCCTTTCACAATTATACACAATGACAGCCTCCATTCCCTTTGTGCATGGGGCGTTGCAGTTGCACTGTGTGTTGTCGGCTGCGCACATTGACCCTTGATCCCATACGTTGCCCAACTTTGGTACAGTTGGCCCTCTGTATCCACGGATCCTTTATCCACGGATTCAGCCACCCATGGCTTGAAAGTATTTGAAAAAGATATACATTCCAAAAAGCAAAGCTTGATTTTTGCTATTTTATATAGGGGACAACATTTCACTATGCCGTCGTATTGAACGGGACTTGAACATCCATGGATTTTGTTATCCACAGGGTCCTGGAACCCCAAATTCCACTAGACACCAAGAGGTCACTGTAATAATAATAATAATAATAATAATAATAATAATAATACCCCATTGAATTTAATGAGACATGAGCATCCACGGATTTTAGTATCCACTGGGGTCCTGGAACCAAACCCCAGTGGATACTAAGAGCTAATAATAATAATAATAATAATAATACCCCATTGAATTTAATGAGACATGAGCATCCACGGATTTTGGTATCCATGAGGGTCCTGGAACCAAACCCCAGTGGATACTAAGAGCTAATAATAATAATAATAATAATACCCCATTGAATTTAATGAGACATGAGCATCCACAGATTTTGGTATCCATAAGGGTCCTGGAACCAAACCCCAGCGGATACTAAGAGCTCACTTTAATAATAATAATAATAATAATAATAATAATAATAATATCCCATTGCATATAATGGGACCTGAACATCCATTGATTTTTGGTATCCAATGGATAGCAAGGGTCGCCTTGTGGTTGCCATAAGTCCAAAACAACTTGCAGGCACACAACAACAACAACAGCAGCAGCAACAACAACAACAACAAGGGGAACCTATCACAGGGTTTTCTTGGCAAGCTTCATCAGAGAGGGTTTGCCATTGCCATCCTCTTGAGTCTGAGAAAGTGTGACTTGCCCAAGGTCACCCAGTGGGTTGTATGAAAATACCCATGGAAGCAAAGACCTCGTATGCATCCTTGAGCTCTGTGGAGGAAGAAGAGACTACAGATATAACTAAAATAATAATAGAATTCAAAGAGATAGCCGTGTTAGTCTGTAGAGTCGGTATGTAGAGAGATCTTGGAGCACCTTTGTGACAATAATAATAATAATAATAATAATAATACTGTTTATTCAAAAATTTACTGCATTGTATATTTTAATAACTGTTATTTTAATTCGCTTTAGTTTAATTTATTTTTTAAGGGGTGGGTGGGTTTGGGAATAGGGTACGGGATCTGGATGATTTGAACTTATTGTGATGTTTTAATGTGTTGTGCGCATACATAAATAAATAAAAATTATATAAAGGATATATTATTATTATTATTATTATTATTATTATTATTATTATTATTTGGGGATCCAAGTCTCAGGAGTGACTGCTATGCTCTCTGACTTATCTTTGCAGGATGGTGCTAGAAGGTAGCCCTGAAGCCGTGACTTCCCAGTCGATTGACCTCCGTCGAGGTTGTCCCAAAAATGGACGCATTTATCCTTCTCCCGGGGACAGTTTCCTGTTGACCAAGGAGCCCGTGAAATACGGGGAGCTGATCGTACTGGGGTAAGTCGAAAGCACCCCTGTTTTGCAAGAGAAGGACCAAGTCTGGATCCAGGAGGGGACTATGAATGTCTTGGCTCTTTCCCATGTCCCAAAATTTAGCCACATGGTTAAACCTCAAACCTTTTTGCAAAAAGAGGCACAAGAGTTGAGCCCTGTCTGGGAAAGAGATGATTACTTTACTGCAAAACTGTTTCTACTGATGGCTTTACTTTACTTTTTAGTTACTTTACTGCAAAACTTTTCAAGTTCATTGCACATGGTTTTAGGGATGTACCTGGTTAGTCTGGCTGCATTCACTCTGCATTGAGAGGAAAAAAACGCTTTGCACATGCTCTGCGTTGTCTTAATATTTGCACTAAAATGTGCGGTGCAAGGCCAGGTACAGTTATTTTTATTCTTTGCAATATGTCCTGTCTACTTGATCTTTATGAAACCAGTTGAACTTATTAATGGAGTCCAACTGGACTTGGACTGAAGACAAATAGCAAAAAAGTAAGGTTCATTGATCATACCGTTTCTTGCCTGCAGCACTGATGCACAGGACTTAACAAACTTCCTTTGTCAAATAATAACAACAACAACAACAACAACAACAACAATAATAATTCACCGCAGAAATCAAAATGCAAAAGCACACGTTCAGGATTTGAAATTTCGGGCCGGGATCCTGCGCCTTGACGATGTGAAATTGAGAGGACATTTTGCTTCGTCCTGCGTTGCGCAGCAATGTCACGTTGCAACCATCTTGGTTTCTTCCATCACAGGTACAATGGCTCCTTGCCTAATGGTGACAAGGGCCGGCGCCGGAGCCGTTTGGCGCTGTTCAAGAGGCCCAAGGCCAATGGGGTCAAGCCGGACGTCATCCACCACATTTCCACGCCGCTGGTGTCCAAGGTGAGCGAAAAACGTCCATTCCCAGTTTCCAGGAAATCTGCCCCTTCTCATCAAACTATGCTGGGAGAGGCGAGATATATAAATTATTATTATTATTATTATTATTATTATTATTATTATTTTATTTTCTCCTGCCCAACAGGCACTAAGTAACAAAGGCCAACACAGCATCTCCTACACGCTTTCTCGGAGCCACTCGGTCATCGTGGAATACACGCACGACAGTGAAACCGACATGTTCCAGGTACCTATAAGTCTTGCAGCAGGAGTGGGGTGAGACCTTGTTTTGGGGTGCAGGGTTCTTGGGTCTTAGGTAGCTTGTCTGATGCGGAAAAATACAGTGGGTTCAACTTGGCACCCTCCAGGTGTGTCGGACTGCAACGTCCACCATCCCCAGAAAAGTTTGCAAAAGTCTCATCCACAAAGTCGCCATGAGTCGGGATCGCCTCAGAGGTGGTTACCAACAACAACAAAAGTTACATCTGAGGAAGCAGACTGCTGCCAACTTCTTTCTTTCAGTTATCCTCAAAGGTGCTACAAGATCTCTCTACATCCTGATTCTGCAGACTATCGTGGCTATATCTTTTGAATTCTAGCCTCCGAGGAAGTGAATGGCAAACCTCCTCTGACTCCATCTTGGGACGAAAGCCCCATGAT
The DNA here is from genome assembly GCA_026167975.1 of Phrynosoma blainvillii. Lineage (NCBI taxonomy): Eukaryota > Metazoa > Chordata > Lepidosauria > Squamata > Phrynosomatidae > Phrynosoma > Phrynosoma blainvillii. Next base: position 11,965,745 of record JANUYF010000016.1, read on the forward strand.
AGGTTCACCTTAGGGTTGCCATAAGTTGGATTTGACGCAAAGGCAGACAACACGAGCAAATTCAAGTAGCAGACAAATGTGGATGCATTTTATTTGTGTGTTCTCTTGGGTCTTTCTCCTGATCTGCCTCTTTTCTTCCCAGATTGGCCGCTCCACGGAAAGTATGATTGACTTTGTAGTGACAGACACAACGCCTGGGTCCAGTTCGGCCATTGACGGCCAGTCGGCCCAGAGCACCATCTCCCGCTTTGCCTGCCGGGTCATCTGCGAGAGGAACCCCCCGTACACGGCGCGCATTTACGCTGCTGGCTTTGACGCCTCCCGCAACATTTTCCTTGGAGTGAGTGAGTCACCGGAGCGACTCTCTCTGTGTGTGTTTGTGTGTGTGCAATGCAGTGCAGTGGTCCATGAGGTGATGGCTTGCTACCAAAGAACATTCGAGATCTGTGATGAGCCAAAATCCATTCAGATGCCACTTTGCCCAGCATAGAGATAAAATCATGAGTCAATCCTAGTCTTCTTTTTTTGTTAAATTTTGCTGAATATAGAATTATAGAGTTGGAAGAGACCCCAAGGGCCATCCAGTCCAACCCCATTCTGCCATGCGGGAACTCTCAATCAAAGCATCCTCGACAGATGCCCATCCAGCCTCTGTTTAAAGACCTCCAAAGAAGGAGACTCCACCACAATCCTCCGAAGGAGAGTGATGCTGCTGCTTGGCTCACTTTCCTAAGTCATCTGGAGTGATTTGCTTTCAGTTTACTATTTCTTTTTTCAGCTTCTCTTGTCCCATCATCTGCTTCGATTTGAAACAGCCATATTAAACCAAGCGTGCCCAATTGCACAGAAAACTACTGAACAACTGTATTTTCCTTGCACCACACTTGCTTGTTGTTTTTGAGCATGCAGAATTTTTGAGCAGGAAGGAAGGAAAGAACGAAAGAAAGAAAGTGTGGAGGAGGTGAAATGAATGAACCAAGGTGCCCAAGTCATGTCTAACTTACAGCAGGACAAGCAGAAACAGGTTCCAAATACAGAACAGCTTATTTGAAATAAATCAGTGCTTCTCAGTCTTTGGTCCTCAAGAATATTTAGATTCCAGCTTCCCAAATCCAAGGCCATTGCCTAAGTTGCCTGGCTCTTTTGCAAACCGGTCCAAAAATACCTGGAGGACTACAGATCGAGAACCATTGAAGTGACAACCATTGCCATCTGGAGGGGCGGGATAGAAGGGCTTTTGACTCTCCAGACATTTTGGACTTCAGATCCCAGAATCCACAGCCAGCGTGGCCATTAGTAAGAGATTGTGGAGATTATGTGCCAACCAATCTGGAGGCCAAAAATATTTTGCCTTTGATTTAAAGCACTTCTTCCTGCATTCAGAACCCAAAATACATTAACTGCAACACTGTTGATTGGTTAACATTTGCAAAAGAGAGACTGTACTTAGCATAAACCTTGGTCAGGGTGACTGGATGTCCTCCTTTTTTGGCAGGACCTGTCCTACATTTCCACCTTCTTTCCAGGAGGAATTTCAAAACGTCTTCCATTTTGGGCATGACTTTATATATGGATTGATATATCCATAAGCATGGATTTATATATCTATATATCTATGAGTGCTTTTAGCTTGTATTTTGTAACGTCCAACATTTTTTTCTGTAACGTCCTACATTTTGCAGTGCCTTGTCCTCTTTTGGACATCTGGTCACCCTGACCTTAGTGTAAAAGCAAATCTCTGCCCTGGAATGAGAAAGGTTAACTTTGGGGGACCATGTCTTCCCAAATTCTCCAACCAGATATCCAGGCGGCTAAAAAGGATTTGGGAGTTGTGTGGAGTCTTGAAAGATGTTGCATCCCCTCCCTGCGTTGTCTGTCCTTGTACGTAGAGATCCCATAACCCTGCTTGGAGGGAAGAGGGTCAAAACAGGAGAGCCCATCATCCCCCCGGATGACCAAGCGGTGCTGTGATGCCATTCTCTGGTTTCCTTGGCAGGAGAGGGCAGCGAAGTGGAGGACTCCGGACGGACTGATGGACGGGCTGACCACGAACGGCGTCCTGGTGATGCATCCCAATGGAGGCTTTAGCGAGGACTCGACGCCCGGCGTGTGGCGCGAGATTTCCGTCTGCGGGAATGTGTATGCCTTGCGGGACAGTCGCTCCGCACAGCAGCGGGGGAAGCTGGTAGGTTGGAGACCAAGGAGGAGGACCAATGCTACAGATCTCATTCCTATGGAAAGACCATTGCTTAGTAGGGGTAGTGCACATGCTTTGTCCCTTCGGTGCCTCCAAGCAAAGGCCACTTCTCTGAAACTCAGGCGAGACACAATTCACGCATAAGCATTCAGGCACTGAAAGCACAACTCAGGCTCCGTTCACACTACAAAATAATCCGGTTTGGAAACCGGGTGATTTCCCTGTCGTTGAGACTTGCACCGATTGTACTCAGTGCAGTTTGCGGGGGGACAGGACAGAAAAGCCCATTTAAACCGGTGGGTAGGCTAATAAACCTGATAGAAAGAAAGTCTATAGAAATAATGAACACAGATTGGGAGAATTTTTTTAACAAATTGTAATAATACGTCGTAATAATAATAATAATAATAATAATAATAATTTATATCCCGCCGCTCTGCAGAGCAATCGGGGCACCTTACAGCATTAAAATTACTATACAAATGTGTTACAATACAATATAAACACAGTCAAAAATCCTTAAACCCACCCGCCCCTTAAAAGAAAGTATTAAACAAAAATATACATTAAAGCATATTTAAAATAATCTCGCCAAAGGAAACAATAACAGACAATAGCATTGTCCAAAACAATGTCATAAATACACCATAGTGTTTACAAAGCCCTGAAATAGTTCGGAATTACTATTAAGCATAGAAAGACTGAAGTCACAAAAACAAATTACAAGAAGAGGGAACTGTATTTTTTTTAGAAACTTCTTCACTCAAAAACCAGGTAGATCAATTGGAAGTTCAGAAATAATGCATTTTGTTGTTAAAATAATTGGAAGGAGGAAGAAATGTTGTTTAGAAGTTTTGTAAATGTGGAAAATTTAATCAAAATTAATACAAATAGATAAACCGGTGCATTTGGCACCAGATCCCTTAGGGGTTCTTTTTTAAAGGACCGCAACGATCCGCATCTCCGATAGTGTGAGTAAGCTATCGGATCGATTCGGATTGCGCAGCCACCGTTCGGGAAATGGAGGCGCCTTCATTTTGATCCGGAACGGTGGTGAATGGGAACTTCAGACTGGATTTAAATGCCACGGAGAGGTTTGCTGCCTTAAAACATAGTGGGAACGGTGAATCAGTTTAGAATCAATTCACAGATTCGAATCTCTGTGCAAAAAATTGGAAGTGTGAATGGGTCCTCAATCTGTGTATGTTGTCTATGTATCTCTTTTTGGGTTCTGTGAGGCCAACTTTAATTAAATTTTGCAAATACAATTGCACTTTAAATCTCTCTCTCTATATATGTATGTATGTATGTAGGTATGTGTTCATGTGTGTATTTTAACACCAATGCAACAAGTTATATATTGAATTAGACACATATGGGGAAAACAGCTCCATGTCCCTAAAAAAGAATTTGGTAGCACAAAACAAGGAGAGATTATGGGGGTGAGCGGATTTGGAGATATATTGCAGTCCTGCAATGCTTCTTGCAGGACTAATGCCTCCTCCTGTCCTTCCACAGTTGCCCATCTCTATCCTAGGGCCACAAAATTATGCTTCCATGGAGTGCATAGACCAGTGGCATGGCTTGATAGAGGGCAGCTTGCCATGGTTTGCCCCCGACAATGTCCAGAGCTATGGTTTGGGCTACTGGTCCCAGTATCCTCCATCGTGGAGGGACATTCTGGGACCAACCTTGTTAGGAGAGATGTGCAGAGGCATCTCCCGTGCCCGCCTGGCATTGATCTCTCTCTGTCTCCTTCCCGTGCCAGGTGGAGTCCGAATCCAACGTGCTCCAGGACGGCTCGCTGATCGACCTGTGTGGGGCCACCTTGCTGTGGCGGACTTCGGAAGGGCTCCTGCGCACCCCGACGCTGCAGCAGCTGGAGGCGCTGCGCCAGGAGATCAACGCCGCCCGACCGCAGTGCCCGGTGGGCTTCAGCACCCTGGCCTTCCCCAGCCTGGCACAAAGGGGAGTGGTGGAGAAGAAGCAGCCCTGGGTCTACGTCAACTGCGGCCACGTCCACGGCTTCCACAACTGGGGCTTCCGCAAGGAGAAAGGGGGCCTGGAGCGGGAGTGCCCCATGTGCCGGCGGTCGGGCCCCTACGTGCCGCTCTGGCTGGGCTGCGAGGCCGGGCTTTACCTGGACGCCGGGCGGCCCACCCACGCCTTCTGCCCCTGCGGCCACGTCTGCTCCGCCAAGACTGTGCAGTACTGGGCCCAGATCCCCCTACCCCACGGCACCCACGCCTTCCACGCTGCCTGCCCCTTCTGCGGCACCTGGCTCACCGGCCAACAGGGCTTCGTCCGTCTCATCTTCCAGGGGCCGCTCGACTGAGCTGGGGCAGGGGGCAGGTAGCGGGCAGGGGACGGTCTGGCAGGGTGGCGATGGCGATGGCAAATAAACAGCAACATCCCAGAACTCTTTCACCTGTCGGCAGGTGGACCTCTGTGTGTTTCTGTGTACTTTTGGGTTGGCTGGGATGCCAGTCCCTTTGGGCAGCTTTGAAGCAGGAGTGGGCAACTAGGAGGCCATGCTAGTCCCTACGGGGCGACACAAACCCACACACACACACACACCCCACTAATGCCTCTAGTAATTGTGCAAAAAAGGTAACGTTTGCCATATTTTTAGACTCACATCTTTAAGGGGGTGTCCTATTGAGGATGGAGCAAGCTTGTTTTCTGCTACTCCAGAGAATAGGACACAATGGAGCAATGGATTCAAGCTCACGGAAAAGAGATCCCACCTCAGCATTATGAACATGTCAGTTTGTGGATGATGGGTGTTGCAGTGATGCTCTTTGACACCCAGCAGAATCTGCAATAAGAGCTGTTTTGACAGTGGAAGATGCTGCCTGGGAGAGGGGTGGAGTCTCTTTCTTTGGAGGTTTTTAAACAGAGCATGGATGGCCATGTGTCACAGGGAGGGCTTTGGTGGTCTCTTCCTGCATGGCAGAATGGGGCTGGAATGGATGACCCTTGGGGTCTCTTCCAGCTCTCTGATTCTGTATCCCTAGAATCATAGAGCTGGAAGGGACTTAAGGGGCTATCCAATCCAACCCCATTCTGCCATGCAGGAATGCACACACAAAGCACCCCCAACAGATATCCATCCAGCCTCTGTTTAAAGACTTCCAAAGAAGGAGACGCCATCATCTCCAAGGCTGTGCATTTCGCCATCGAACAGCTCTTACTGTCAAGAAGTTCCTCCTAATGCTGAGGTTGAATCTCTTTTCCTGGAGCTTGCATCCATTGAGGCTCCATTGTGTCCTATTCTCTGGAGCATCAGAAAAGAAGCTTGCTCCATCCTCAATAGGACATCTCTTCAAATATTTAAACAGGGCGATCACATCACCTCTGAACCTTCTCTTTCCAGGTTAAACAAATCCAACTCCCTAAGGCATGGTTTCCAGACCATTTGGACCATTTTAGGACCAGGAGAGACCTTCTGGTCCCTTCCTTTTCACTTCCGGTTCTTAAAAAGGCACAAAATGGGCCACGGAGAGCCAGAACATGGCCAAAAAAAATGTCCCCATGGCTCTAGAGGACATTTTGGGGCTAAGGACCTTATCACACGGGGTCCAAAGCAGAATGAATCCAAACGAAATCCCGTCCTGATACGTATTATTTTTCCGTGTGTTCACACGACGTCGCACAGAACCGCTAAAAACCCGTACAGAACCCCGAACAATTCCAAAACGAATTGAGATCTTTTGAATTTCGATTTCTTTAGGAAGTACAATTGCGCAACCGGAATCATTTCGCATTTCGGCTCTTTCGGTTCGTTTCGGTATAGTACTGGATTTATTCTTATTTCGGTTTCTTATCCCTTTGTGGCCCGCGTGTGATAAGGTCCTAAGAAATGTTTAGCAAAAAAGAATATATTTTGTACCCTGGGGTGATCCTGGAGCTGTATGTGGTCCATGAGCCAAACTTTACCATCGTCCCAGATGTAAAGGATCTGTGGCAGGGGGAAAATATGGTCTCTTTTTGGATCATGTTGGCCGGGGCGTTCTGGGAGCTGTTCCCCCAAAAAGTCAATTTTCTTTTTGGTGAGAGCATCCTGTACAACTCAGATCCGGATTTTGGAGGCCTGAGAAAGATGTTTGTCAATGGGACCCATCCCTTCCCGAATGAACCCTTCTTTCCCCCTCAATGCAGCCTTTGCCCATTGGCATCACCTTTCCTCCATGCCCAAACATGCATCCCTGCCCAGAAGGAGAGGGCCAAGCAAATGGATGGCCCTCCTTGCTCTGAGGTTGCCCCAAAACATTTTGCAAAATTTCGTTTGAGGGTCTCGGTTGATGGGGAGGCAATTCCCAAGGGCTGCTTTGGAAAAGAAGAGCGACCTCCATGAGATCTTAGCCCTTGCCATCCCCCCCAACAACCAACATTTTACAATCGGACCTTATCTCCTGAGATTTGGACCCCCCATGGATACAATAATTAATAATAATAATAATAATAATAATAATAATAATAAAAATTTCTATCCCGCCCCTCTGAAGTCCAAAACAAATTTTATCTTATTTTATATTTATTTTATTTTATTTTATATGTATATGTATATGTATATTATATATATGTATATATATATATTATATATTTTATTATACTATATTATATTTATATTGTATATGTTATATATAACATTTTGTATATTATAGTATATTATACTATATTTATTTTTATTTTATTTATTTTTATTTTATTTTATACTATACATTTATTTTATATTATATATATATATATATATATATTATATTTTTCATATTTTATTTATATTATATTATATATTATTTTGTATTATATTATATATTATTTTATATATTTTATTATATTTATTTTACTTATTTTATATGTTTATTTACTTTATTCCAGAACTCTCAGGGCTGAGTGGCGTGTCAAAAAAGATATTATTATTATTATTATTATTATTATTAGCTGAGGAAAAAATGGCGTCAGACACTAAGCGACACTTCTATGGGCGAGAGCGCCGTCTTTTCAGCAACCTGAGAGACCACAGGAGTGGCGGCTCCGGCAGCCAATGCGGAGAGAAAAGAACCGCAAGCAGCCAGCCAATGAGAAGAGGTAAAGAAGGAGAGGCGGGGTTTTGCGTCTCCGGGCAACGCCGCTCTGTTTTCTCTCTCTCTCTCTCTCTCTCACTCACTCACTCGAAACGGAGTCCTTGATTGGCTGGAGAAGCCCTGGTGGGCGTGGCCTCCGCTTTGGCAGCGATGAATGGAGGGAGGGGGCGTGGCAGGAAGTTGGAAGGAGCGAGGAAGGGAAGAGGAGAGGAAGGTTGGTTCCTGGGGAGGCCAAGGGAGAAGGGGGCTGCATTGGTTGAATGGAGAGTAAGGGACCCGGAGGTGGGAGACCTCCAGCTCAGCCCAATGGCCCCTGCCCCCAAATAGTCCACAGTCCCTGGCTTATGGGGGGGGGGGGCAGAGGATGGGGCCTGCAGTGGGAGACCTCCAGTCTAGTCAATGCCCGCCCATTCCACAGACTGGTTATCTTGGGGTTGAGAGTATGTCACCTGCAGGTGGGAGACACCCCCACCCAAGAAAGTCCACAGTCTCTGGTTTATGGGGAGAGTACGGAGCATGTGACTTTTTGTGGGGAGCTTGGGATTATTTGGGGGGGAGGTTGAGAGTATGTGACCTGCAGGTAGGAGACCTCCAGTCGAGGTTGAGCCCCCCTCCCCCCCCCCAAAAAGCTGGCCTGGGTTATGGGGAGGGGGGTGCAGAGCATGTGTCCTGCAGGTGTGAGACCTACAGCTCAGGTCAAGCCCCCCCCCCAGGGTCCACAGACTGGTTATCTTGGGGAGGGGTTGAGAATATGTGACCTGCAAGTGGGAGACCTCCAGTCCTGATCAAGCCCCCCCTCCAAAAAAAAGTCCACAGTCTCTGGTTTATAGGGAGGGATATAGAGCATGTGACCTGCAGGTGGGAGACCTCTAGTCCAGATCAAGCTCCCCCTCCCCCAAAAAACTCCACAGTCTCTGGTTTCTTGGGGAGGGGGTTGAGAGTATGTGACCTGCAGGTGGAGTGCACATGTCCTGCAGGTGTGAGACCTCCAGTCCACCCCAAAAAAGTCCACAGTCTCTGGTTTATTTGGGAGGGGTGCAGTACATGTGTCCTGTAGCTGTGAGACTTCCAGTCCAGCTCAAGCCACCCCCAGTCCAGTCTCTTCATTCCCAGGACAGCTGAGGGGTGACCAGGACCTCCTTGATGGACCTGCGGAAAGGGGTCTGGGAAAGCACCAAGCCTTTGCATATGGAGGGTAGCATTGATGACCAAAGGCACAGTGATATTCCCCATGCCTGCTTCCCCCCCCCCCCCCCAATTTCCATGTGAAAACTGCACAGTGGAGAAAGCTGGTAGGAAGAAACTCCTTCCTTGCTTTGCTGTGTTGGCTGGGAGTGATGGGAGCTAGAGTCGGAAGGATCTTGGACAATGTTGTTGTTTGTTATTGCCTACCCTCGAGTCAACCCCAACGCATGGTGGGTGAGACATCTCCAAGATCTTCCACTCAGGTCCTGCAAATCCAGAAGGTTCTTCTGGTTACCTGAGAGCCCAGAAAACCCAGGGTTAGCTTTGTAACTTCCGTGCTGCAGTTTCCTAAACTTTGGTCTTCCAGGTGTTTTGGGCTTCGGCTTCCATCGTTCCTGACCATTGGCCAAGTTGGCTGGGATCTGAAGTCCAAAACAAGTGGAAGACCAAAGTTTGGGAACCACTGCTAGAAGCATAAGTCGACTTTTCCATGAGGGTAATATACCTGACTTTAGACCCCCAGCTTTAAGGGATAAGTTACTTAAGTATTTCCACTTACTAGAAATGACTTTATTGATATACCGGAACAGACCAACATGGTCACCCCTTCAAAATTTGCACAAATAATCCCTTTCTCTGTCTCCTGCCTCTCTCTCCAGTTTGGCATGATGGTGGACTCCCAGTACGTTCTCCCCAATGATATTGGCATTGCGACGCTGGACTGTACAGAAGCCTTCCGTCTCTTGTCGCCGGAGGAACGACTGTATGCCCACTACCTCTCTCGGGCCTGCTGGTACGGTGGACTGGTGGTGTTGCTGCAAACCTCCCCTGAATCACCCGCAATCTACGTCCTCATCTCCCGGCTCTTTCGAACCCAGGACCCAACTGAGTTAGGGGAAGTGGCGCGTTCGCTCGGACTCTCAGATGAAGAGTATCAGGTAGTGGAAACTTGATCTTTTGAAATGGTATTCCATTTTTAAACAAATGATCTGTTTTAATATTGTAATAGTTTAATTCCATTTTAATTGTCACATTTTAAAGTTCTTAATTGCACTATGTTTTTAGACTGGAAGCTGGTTTGAGTCCCAATAATAATAATAATAATAATAATAATATGATGTTTGTCCCAGAGGTGTGCTTACTTGTGTTGCACCACTCAGCTTCCTTCCACTTGCTGTATTTGCAATGCTGCCTCTGTGAGTAAATTGAAGGAGGGGAAGGAGAATCATGTCCCTTTTCACAAGGTTGCGGGTGAGAATCACACTGGAGCTACTGTCTACACACATTTATTAAGAGTGTTGTCACTTGCAGGCGATCCTGGTTTATGCTGCTGCTGTCTATGCCAACATGGGCAACTATAAGTCTTTTGGAGATACCAAATTTGTACCCAACCTTCCTAAGGTGAGCTGAGGGAAATCTGGACAATGGAGGGGGGGCTTTGACCTGGGGGAGGTGGAAGATCCATTTACCTTTTGCATTTTAGTTAGTCAAAAGGCTCCTTTTATCTTATTGGCTGAGCTGTTGGTCAAATGGAGAGGGACATCACTCTGCTGGCACTTGCCAATAATGCTTCTTGCCTTCTTGCCCATAGGAAAAGCTAAAGCAGTTGGTATGGGCGAGCCAGGCATTCAAGGACCACCCGGAAGAGATGGAGGCGCTATGGGGAAGCTGTGGGGATCTCATGTTCTCCCTGGAGCCCACTCAAAGGCACTTGGGGCTCAGTGGCCAGGTATTTCACCTCCCCAAGTTCACCAAGGAATGGGTAACACCGCCCTTGATAACCGAACATGCGAAAGAGATCTAGAAGTCTTAGTAGACCAAAAGCTGAACATGAGTCAACAGTGTGATGCATCAGCTAAAAAAGCCACTGCAGTTCTAGGCTGCATCATTAAGACTGTAGTGTCTGGATCCAGGGAAGTAATAGTACCACTTTATTCTGCTTTGGTCAGACCTCACCTTTAATACTGTGTCCAGTTCTGGGCACCACAGTTCAAAAAGGATGATGAGAAGCCGGAGAGTGTCCAGAGGAGTGTGACCAAAATGGTGGAAGGTCTGGAAACCACCAAGCCCTATGAAGAGCGCTTTAGGGAGCTAGCTGGGTATGTTTAGCCTGCAGAGGAGAAAGTTAAGCAGTGACATGGTAGCCATGTTTAAATATTTTAAGGGTTGTCGTATTGAGAATGGAGTGAGCTTGTTTTCTGCTGCTCCAGAGACTGGGACATGGAGCAATGGATTCAAGCTACAGGAAAAGAGATTCCACCTAAATATTAAGAACTTCCTGACAGTAAGAGCTGCAGGACAGCGGAATATGCTGCCTCAGAGTCTCCTTCTTTGTAGGTTTTTTAAACAGATGCCGGGGGTCCTCTGTTGGGAATGCTTTGATTGTGTTTTCCTGCATGGCAGTGGGTTGGATTGGATGGCCTTTGCAGTCTCTTCCAGCTCTAGGATTCTATGATGGTGGTAATGATTTTGGCTTTTTTACCAATTGGTTGATTCCTCCCCCAAATTACAAAGCACAGCTCAGTTTTGTGCAAGTTCTCCCAGAAGCCATTTTTGGTACAATAGCCTCCAAAGCTTGCAAGCTGAGAGTTTCATTACTTGCAGCATATGGAGACTGGAGCTCAACCAAAGAAGCTGTGGGCCAGACAGAGAACCTGCTTGGGCCACATCTGGCCCTCGGTCCAGGAGTTCCCCAATCCTGTAACTTAGGTTTGGGTTGGGGATACCAATAAGCAGTCCCACTTATGTAGGACAGACCCACGACTTTTACGTGTGACATTTCTCTCTCTTTTTTTCTCATCTGTAGGGTGTTTCTACTTATTTCTCTTCAAACTGCAGCATGGAAGATGCAAAGCTAGCCCAGGATTTCCTGGACTCTCAGGTACCATAAGAAGCCTTTTGTAACTCTGGATTGGATTGCATCAGGCAGTGAGAGGAAGGTTGGACCAGCCAAAATGGGAGATGTCAAAGAACACATGGGTAGAAAGTCCCATAGAAACAACAATGGTTCAGGGAATGGGATCAGAAATCTCTTTCTTTAAGAGCCCTTTCAAGCCTGAGATGGTGCTTAGAGTTTGTGCCTTCTGACCTAGAGAGGCTTGCTGCTATGATTATATATATCCTTATTTATTATTTGCATTTATGTCCCATCTTTCTGATCAACTCAAGGCACTGTACACACAGTTCACTTTCTCCTCCTTTATCACCACAACAGCCCTGTAAAGTAGATCAGGCTGAGAAAGAATGCCAAGCCCAAGCTTTCAGACTAAAGAACCAGCCTTTAAACAGCTAACTGCTGTATTTCTTCACCAATCTCTGTTTTTTAAAATACAGTCTGTATGGTTGTGTTTTGGCATTGAAGTTTTTCTTGCATTTATCTGTACATCTTCTTTAAACTTGTAGCTGCATTGAATTCTTTTTCCTAAATCCTTTTCCTTAAATCTCCGTGCAGAACATCAGTGCTTACAACACAAGGCTTTTTAAGACAGAGGTAGATGGAAAAGTGAGCTATGAAGTCCGACTGGCTTCAGTGTGCTCAGATGGTAAGAGCCATTTGGTGGTGGTGTGAACCTACTCAGTCCATGCAGCATCCCCATCCTTTCTCAGCACCTTCACCTGAGGAGTCGCCTTTTGTGGCTGTGCTTCAGGCAGCAACATTTCTTGGGGCAGCCCTATAATATCACTGCCGTTTTTTTGATGGTGGGTATGTTCAGCCCCATAGCCTCCCACAGTTGCCCATCCATGCCCTAACACCTCGTCCCCATCCCTGCTTCCCAGGTACTAGGCTTGTGTTTTTAACATCCGTACCTCTTTCACCTAGATTCCCAGCTTGATGCAGACATGGCCTCCAAGATGAAATGCTTCCAATTTGGCGGCTGCCCGTTCTCGGTGACGCGAGGCGATTATGCCCCACTTTTGCAGAAAGTCGTGGAGAACCTACAGAAAGCCCAGGTGAAAAGGCTGCTCCCTCCAGTGCCCATGAACTGCTCTTCCCTTTCCAAAATTCAAATCCAATGTACATAAATAAGGAGCTTGGTCCAGGATCGTGGTTCCTTGAATCTTCAATTTGGCAGAATAAGAAATTGATGCATTCTAGCTTTGTCACCCTGCAGAGGGACCAAATTTGCACAATATACTAGTTTTCCATACTTGTGAAGTTTTTTTTCTTCTGGTTGATGGGAGATATTGAAGCCTCGTGTCTGATCCCAAGGATCAGTAGAACTGTATATTCATCTGGCTTGTGAGAATTTCTTTACACTATGACTATATATAAACATAATTTGAGGTGGGGACCAGTACCAAATGTTAGTAGGTGTTGCTTTACCTTGATCTGTGGACATCTTCTTTCCCCCAGCAACATGCAGCCAACCCCACCCAAGCAGAGATGCTGACCCACTACATCACCAGTTTCACCCAGGGATCGATCACGGCCCACAAGGAGGGCTCCCGCTGTTGGATTCATGACAAGGGGCCCATTGTGGAGAGGTAAGCTCAAGTGGTGGTGTTTCTTGCTGTATAAATCCATTCATTCCTGGAGGCAGAGAACAGGGAGATAAGGAGCATAATGGAAAGACCTTACTTTCCCCTTGCATGTTGGCATGTCGCTGGAAAGTCTATGTATGTATTTATTTAAGGACCTTCTTCCCCCACACTTCAACCAAAAAAAGAGGGGGGAAGTCTTCCAAATCACCTTTCAGAAACCAGTAATTAAAAAGGCTTTGTGCCGAGGCTCATAATCTAAAGATAAGGAAAGCAGGATGGGGAGGCTGGAGGAAAACAGTAGCTTGATAATGGTGGTGGATCGTATTGCCCAAATGGCTGAGACTATACCTATTCTGGATCCAAGTATATTCATGTTGGCATTGCACCTGTTGCAGTGTTCTTTGCTAGTCTGTTGTTCTTTGTGTCTGTTCTTCTTCTCCTTTTGCTTTCTGTTCATGGGTTCAGGCTTCATCTGCTTCTTTTCTCTTGAGACTGGATTGTTACTTAGGGCAGTTGGAGGGGGACACCGCTGAGAATTGGATGACAGTGGCCCCCCCATGTTCTGTCAAATTCCGCTCAAGGCTGAGTCCAGTGAAAGACCCCTCACCTTGCCTTTATTCTCTTTTTGAATGTTCACAGTTATATCGGTTTCATCGAAAGCTACCGAGATCCCTACGGCTCCCGGGGGGAATTTGAAGGTACTGCTCTGCTTTTACAGTGGTGAATTTTGCATCTGGGCTTATTCCCTGGCTTTGGTGGGGAAAAGGAAAGAGGAAGGTTAGGAAGGAAGAGATTTTAGAACCAAAGAGGGCTTTCAAAATGAGAGGAGTGATGGTGCGGAGGGAAGGACATTCTGCCAAGGAATGAGTTTTCTTATGATGTGATGAGCTTAATTAAATTTGGAGATGTAATATATATATATATATATATATATATATATATATATATTAGATACTTTCCTTCTTTTCTGCTAACAAAAGGGCACTTGAAGCAGCTAAGATAAGATACAGATAAATGCAATTAAAACACAATGAAAACACCGTTTTTAAAAAATGCATCAAAGGAAACACCGCCATCACCAAACCAGTTGGAAGGAGCTAGTGTCGTGTGGTCAAGGTGTGGGATTTCAGGACATTTGGGAGATCCTGGTTTCACAGCCTCACTGAGCCACAAAACTTCATAGGTGATCTTGGGTCTAGTCATTATCTCTTGGTCTAACTTAACCTCACAGTTGCTGTGTTGCTGATAAAGTAGGGAAGATAATGCCATGGGCACTGCCTTAGTCTCTTTATTGGAATGGATAGAAGAAAGAATAATAACTGTAGGTGATTTTAATAAACGTTGAGTATCCCTCATCCAGAATTCCAAAATCCAAAAATACTCCAAAATCCTTTAAAAAAAAAAAAGTTGTACTGTATTTGTGAGGCTAGACAGAGACACAAGGATCTGTGAAATGGTGGAAGGCACAGATTTGTGCCAAGCACTGTGCTTGGATTTCTGCCATTTCACAGGTCCACAGTCTCTCTCCAGCATCATTATGTCTCATTACGTATATGCAAATACAGGTATTCAAAAATCCAAAATATGGAGCACTTCTTGTCCTAGGTATTTTGAATAATAACCTATAATGCTATTAACAACAGCAGCATAAGAAATAAAGAAAATGACGAGAAAATTAAAGGGATGGGTAAGTAAGAAAGAAATCACTCTTGTATGATTGCTCAGCTCTTACTATATCTTTTTTCCCCAGGGTTTGTGGCTGTTGTGAACAAGGCCATGAGTGCAAAGTTTGCCCGGCTGGTGGCAGCGGCGGAGTGTCTGTTGGAGGAGCTGCCTTGGCCCCGTGCCTTTGAGAAGGATACTTTCCTCAAGCCCGACTTTACCTCACTCGATGTGCTCACCTTTGCCGGGAGTGGAATTCCTGCTGGTATCAACATCCCAAATTGTAAGGCTCTGGTTCGCCTTTAAGCATGGCACTTAACCATCTTAAATTTAAGATTATGGAACATGAGGAATAAGGGGTGGGGAGGAAAGGAGGAACATTTCACTCTTATAATGACCCACTGGATGGATGTACTTCAGGTAGCCTGCTGAGTGGGTGCTTTTAGGTAAGAATTGAGCGAAGGCCCAGAATCTTGATAAAATTCTGCCATTCTTGCTGGATTTTGCAGTTCTGGGAGTTGGTTTAAGGGTTCTCTCCTGGCTCAGTCTTCCTCAACCTGGTGTCCTCCAAACACAGCAGACCGTAACGTCCATCATCCATGGCCATGGGGGCTGGGGTTGACAGGAGTCGTTGCCATCTGAAGGGATTTGGGTTGCTTTATGGAACAAGTCAGTATATACTTCACCAATTTTCTTTTTCTGCTTCTCCCCCTTCCCAGATGATGACATCCGTCAGACAGATGGCTTCAAGAATGTCTCACTGGGAAATGTCCTGGCCGTGGCTTATTCCACGAAGAAGGAGAAGCTGACCTTCCTTGCAGAGGAGGACAAGGTGGGGGACTTTTGTTTTAAAGGGAGGAGGAAAGTGGAAAGGCAGGGCCAGTTGGAAGGAGGATTTGTTCTAGAGGACATTTAATTCAGTTAACCAGAAGTAGGATGACTCTTATCTAGAGGACATTCTTCTTCTGCCACCCCCAGATTGTGGAATGACCTGTCAGAAGAGTCATCAACTGGAGATGCTGTCTGAATTTAAAACAGCAGTAAAGACCAGCCTCTTCCAGCAGACCTATCCAGATTATTTTAAAATTATGGATTTAATGATTGATTTTAATATGATCTATGTTATATTATTTTAATTTACATTGTGTAACATATTATGTTATCTGTTGTTGTTCCCCACCTTTGCTGATGGCTTTGTTTTGGGTTTCTTTGCATTTTCACTGTGGTTTAACGTCTGTAAACCACTCTGTTAGTTCTGTACTGAAAGGGAAGGTAATATTCAACAGAGGGGGAGGATCTCAATGAATTAATAAGCTCTATGGAGAGCCGAGCTCTTAAATTTTCAAGGAGAAATTTGGATCTCTCAGACAGAGTTTAAAACTCAAGAGATTTCTTATGGGATACAAAGATTTCCCCAATGTCATGATATATTTCATGTTTTCTCTTTTGCAGGACTTGTACATCAAATGGAAAGGCCCCTCTTTTGAGGTGCAGGTGGGCCTTCATGAACTCCTGGGCCATGGCAGTGGAAAACTTTTTGTTCAGGTGGGTAGCTTGTACCTCTTACCTCTTGTATGGCCAGTGGTTTGTGTATGGTTCTGTTCAAGGGATGAGTGTGCCAAGCTTTGAGTGCTTCCACCAGCCTTGTGGCAAATGCAGCCTTTGCACAAATGTGTGTTTTCACACCTTCTGCATCCATCCAGAAATGAAGCTTTCTGATAAGAATGAACTGAAAATATAATGGAAGTTTGAATAATGTTAAGTCATTCTGTGAAGGAGGAAAACATGTATAGATTGGAAAAAACAAGGGAAACATCACCTCTCTATATATGTACCTTTCACAGAAGACTATATTATAAAAGGGGATAGATGTAGAACTACATATAATTGTATGTTTAAATATTTACATGTGTTGATAAGGCAAGATATCCAGTTCTGAGATGCTTTAATTCTGTCTGTCTTGGATGTAAGTAGTTAATTTCTGTAACACTTAGTATTGCGTGAGTTGAGGTATCAAGGGCAAGGAAATCAGCAGAGGGTCTATCAGTTATGAGGTAGTTTAACAGACTCTGGTGAGCTGACTTAGCAGAAAAATTATCTTCCCATATTTAATCAAACAGGGAGGGAAATATGAAAGGGTACCTTTATGGAACTCTGGTCCCCGTTTATCAACTATACTGTGGATCACCTTTCTGCATAAAGTCATAAAAGCAGGGTTTGAATCTCTGCTCAATAATTTACTGGGTGATCTTAGTGACCTTGGGCAAGCCACACACTCCCAGCCTCAGAGGAAAACAATGGAAAACTCCCTCTGAACAAATTTTTGCCAGGAAAGCTCCATGATGCATTTGCCTTAGGGTCACTATAAGTCAGAAATGACTTGGAAGACACCCAGGCTCAGAATCCCTGAGCCAGTTTGGTTAGTGGCTATCCAAAGGAAGGAGCTTTCCCAACCTCTGGGCTTCATGGTTTAGGAAGTACCTTGTGAAAACAGTATGGCCCAAAAAAGCTGAAAGAAATATTTAAAACAAATTATATTCTCTCAACACACACCACATTATAACAAGGATTTAATCTATCCCTTTTTTCTGTGGCAGGATGATTCGGGGGCCTTCAATTTTGACCGGGAAGCAGTGATTAACCCAGAAACAGGGGAACAGGTAAGGACTTATGTGGATTAGGAAACTGTGGACCTTTCTGAATAAGAATTCAAAGATATAGTCATATTAGTCTGAAAAATGAGCATGTAAATGGATCTTGCAGCACCTCTGAGTCTGAAAGGTGCTACAAGATCCTTCTGCTTTCTGAATAAGTTGATTCCGTTTTTAATATGCCAGTTCTTTCCTCTCACCTAAAATGGCCTAAAGAGGCTTTTTGTGATGAATGGAAGGGAAAGCAGCCTTCCTCCTTTGGGTATCTTTCTATGTCTGGTAGAAGCAGAACATATTAAAGTGATTTTTATATCCTGCACTGTGTGGAGTGTGGCTTTTGTCTCCACTCCAAGTGAAAACTGAACTGTAGAAGTATAAAATTCATTTTGCATCCTCCCTTCCCTCAATGACAACTCTTTACAACACCAGATCCTGGTTACCTGGTTAGAAAGAGCACCAAAAAATAAAAAATTAAAGGCTCATGACTATTTTCCTGTCCCGTTCCCCCCCCCCCCCCCCCCCCCCCCCCCCCCCCCCCCCAGATTCGGAGTTGGTACCGTGGTGGCGAGACCTGGGACAGCAAGTTTTCAAGTGTGGCATCTAGTTATGAGGAATGCCGGGCAGAGTGTGTGGGACTTTATCTCTGTCTAAACAAGGAGGTATTGGGGTGAGTAGCTGTGTTAACAGTATTGGAGAAAAGCAGACAGTAGCAAAGGGATGTGAAAACTTGAGTGTCATTGTGTCTCACCTACATTCCCATCTCATCCTTAGTTTGTATCATTGTGGTCAAGTGGTATGAGAAGCCCAGCTTTATTTGAAGGGGCTGGATTTATATCTTCTTTTGGCGACAGACTTTCACTATGCAGCTTTGGGAAAGTTACTGTGCTCCTCCTCTTAGCTTCAGTTTCCCCATCTGTAAAATGGGAATAATTGTTTACCTGTCTCAGTACGTTGCATTGATGCTAAAGACAAGTAGAGCACTTGGTAGGTTTATATATGATGGTTATGATCCTTTCCATCTGGTTGTTTTTGGTCACTTGTCCCTCTCTTCTCACCAGGATCTTTGAACTGGATGGAGAAGATGCTGAGGATGTGACCTACATCAACTGGCTGAACATGGTGCGAGCCGGGGTGCTGGCACTGGAATTCTACACACCAGAGTCTGGATCATGGCGGCAGGTAAGGGCCCAGTTTTGGAATTGGCTCCTCATCACTCCCAGAATCGTACAGCTAAATATGTCCGTCATGCGCTTGTAATAGATTTCCTGGGCACACCTCCTGCTCATGAGTAGGAGAGGGAATGCCTGAAGACTATCTAGCTGCCACCACCTACTAATATATTTCCACATGACTGAAGGGCTTGTGTTGTTGTGTGTCTCCATACTGGTCAATAATGGATCCAAAGTATGGAGTAACTTTTACTGTTCCTATTTCCTCATTGTCTAGGTTGAATTTATGTAACTCCTCTGTGGTCATTATTTTTGTTATTTATGGGAGAGACTATACCTCCCAGCTATATTGCCCAAATAATGGGAGAAAACCTTATCACAGCACTAGGTCAAGTACTAGGTCTGAGTGATGAGAAGTGGGTTGTGGGTTCCCCTCATGTGGTCCAGTCCTCCCTCTCTTCCCTGCTTACGCTAAGTCATAATTCTGAGCCTTCCATCTGGTGCAGCTCAAAGTAGATTTTAATCCCGAGGTCTGGGATGTTAAATACATGTCTTGTACGAACAAGCAAGGGAAGGGAAGTCAGAGCGAGAAGGCAGTGTGTGCAGTGGAGAAATGTGTGCCAGACCACCAAACTTTGGCCAGAAATGGTCACATAGCTCACTTGCTGATCAAGGTTAGAGTGTTGGGATGGCACTTGGGGAGAGCCACATTCAAGGCATTTGAAATCCATCAGGTAAGTTTGGGTCAGCTTTTCCCGTCAACCCACCAATTTTATGGGGTTGTTAGGAGGACAAAATAGTAGGAAAGAGGAGGGCCATATGTGCCTTGAGCCCATGGGAGGACAGGCAGGATGGAAATGCAGCACACTCCTTTAATCTGGACCTCAGTTAATCTCAGGCAAGGAACCTGTTGTTCTACAGTCGTAGATTGCCATATTTCTTGATCATTGGTCATGCTGGTTGGGGCTGAAAGTTCTGGCTTCCAAAACATTTGGAAGGGATGGTTGTCATCTGCTATCCTCTTGATCCAAAAGTGTGATGGAGTCTGCATGGACCATTTGTCCAGGGTGGGATGGTGAGAATTTGCAAGTTCTTGTGAGTGGGATTGAGACCAAGGGTGCCAGAGTCCAAGTTTAATTCCTAAACTCTCTTGATTATCATCTTCTTTGTGTTCCTTCCTCTGTGCCAGGCTCATATGCAGGCCCGCTTTGTCATCCTGAGAGTTCTCCTAGAAGCCGGTGGGGGACTGGTGTCGCTTCGTCACACCACAGGAGCAGACGGCAAGCCTGATGCCATTGTCTTGCTGGACCGGAGCAAGATTGTTCCAGTGGGGAAGCCTGCACTGGAGCGTTTCCTCCGTAAGCTGCAGGTAAGCGTTTGTGCCATCTGAGAGAAAGGGCATGAGCCCCCATGGTCTTTGTCTCTTACCTGGAGCAGTGGGCTGCATGACTTTTTTGGTTTGGAACAGTAGTGGGCAACTTCCAGATATTTAGGCATTGTGCATTGAACTCTCCTCTTTGCAGAGTTTAAATAGAGTTTGAATGGGTACCTTTCAGGAGTGCTTTAGTTGTGGGATCCTGCATGGCAGGGGGTTGGACTAGATGACCCTTGTGGTCTCTTCCAGCTGTAAGATTCTGTGATTGCACCTTCCTCATCCACTGGGGGCCTGTGAGGACTTAACTCATCCTCATCTCTGCCACCAACATGTGGACTTCCTTCTGCCCCACCATTGTAGAGACAAATGGGGGCAAAATGGGGTATCAATGGAAGTTAAGGGATGAGGCAATGTCATTTTACCACCATCTCAGTAGGAACTGATCTATCTTGAAGGTGCTGAAGTCCACCGCAGATGTGGCAGGAGGACGTGCACTCTATGAGGCCTACTCTGCAGTGACAGACGAAGAACCAGAGCGCTTCTTAACTTTGCGGCACACTGTGCTATTACGCAAAGAAGCACGCAAGCTCTTTGTGCAAGCAAACACCCGCCTGGAAGGTATTTAATTACTGTACAACCCCCATATCCACGGGGGATAGGTTCTCAGATTTACCATGGAAGCGTGAAACCATAGATTGTAGCAAACCCATTGAAATGAATGACTTCCCGAGGAAGTTGACCATAGAGTTGCACTGCAGGACCTAGAGAGAACACCTCTCTAGGCATTTTTAGATCCTCCAGGGCGACTCTGTGGTCAATGTCCACCAGAAGCATACCACAGAATTGTACTGGAGGACCTAGAAAATGCATAGGGAAAACATATTTTTTCAGATGTGGCTAAGTTGGCTTTTCCTAGCATGTTTCCCTAACTACCCACCTTTTAAAAGGAGCCGAAAGAAGGACCCAAATTAAAGACAAACTCAAGATTGTAAAAATAAGCCATTGTTTGTTTACCTGTTGTGTCATTCATGATTTAACACAAAGCCCATTGTGGTATAATGACTTTACAAGTCAGTATAAACCTTTGAATTGAGGCGAGATCTCCTGGATCTCACCCTGTTCCATCCCGAGTCCAAATCTGGTACTCTTACATTAAGCTCCCCAAGTGTACCCTGAATGCAGTCTTATGTTTTTTTTTCCCTAAAATTTATGAATATTTCTAGTTCTGCCAAATGTATTTCACTTCAGGCTGTGTTGAGGGGGTTGAACTTTTTGGAGAGAGCTGTGGAGACATATCCTGGAGATTAGCGAATATGCTGTGGCCACCTCAGAAGTTGCCAAGCTTGTAGAAAATTCTTAGTATAGTAGGTAGGGGTTGGACATTGTGCAGCTGAGAGCAAGTAAGTAAATTTATTTGTGTAGCATAAGCCATTACAAAAAAGGAGTCCAAATAAACCACAAAAATCAGATACATTATAAAAGTAGTACTTTACATCACATAGCTAAAACATCTAAAAACATTAACCTTATAGGCTCAATTCAAACTAAATAAACACAGAGATCAGATACACCAGAAATACATAACATTCCTTCACAAAGCTAAAATCATCCAAAAAGAAATTGTATAGGTTCAAATCTATCCTGAAACCTAACCATCATCTTTACAAAACTTCCTCCTCAAAATTGGTGCTGTAAAGGCAAAGCAAGCTACCTTTTCAGGAATGTATAGTACGGTGTCCCCTAATAAAAAAAAATTGATCAAATACGAATCAGAACTGTTTGGTACCAGTCCTAGCTCTTTGAATAAGGCACCTCTTATATCTATAAACTGGGCATCCAAGTAAATAATGGGTTAGGTCTTTTGGCTTTTGATAACCTTTTGGCTGAAGAGGGGGA
The DNA here is from genome assembly GCA_026167975.1 of Phrynosoma blainvillii. Classification (NCBI taxonomy): domain Eukaryota; kingdom Metazoa; phylum Chordata; class Lepidosauria; order Squamata; family Phrynosomatidae; genus Phrynosoma; species Phrynosoma blainvillii. The sequence continues at coordinate 11,987,449 of JANUYF010000016.1, forward strand.
TATAAATACTTAATAATAATAATAATAATAATAATAATAATAATAATAATAACTTCAACTGTATTGGATCCACATGGGCAAACTCTTTCTTCCCAAGTGATCTGTTGATAATGCAACTGAGAGGGTCTCTTAACTTTCTCTGTCCTCCTCTTTCCTAGGAGATGATGTTGTACTTGTGCAATATGAAGGCAGTGCAACAGGCCTGGTCAGATCCTTCCGTGACCGTTTCCCCGAAGATGCTGAAGTCCTGGAGCAACAACTGCTGGATCTGGCGCATGCTGATGCCCAATACTGGGGAAGCTGAGGCCATGCCCCATGTAAACCTTGCACGGAAACACCCTCCTCTCTGCCTCACAGGTACATCAGGTCCTCCATGCCCCCTTTACCTGGGCACAGCTAGTGAATACGCCAGCCCTACCATGAATTCACTCAACCATCACTTTCCCTTGGACAGCACAGGGTTGTCCCTGCCATCAGATCATTATACTAAGAACTCAATAAACAAGTTTTTATAAAGTGCTTTGGGTTTCATTTGTTCTTGCGCTTCTGTTGTGTGCCTTCAAGTCATTTCTGACTTATGGCGACCCTAAGGCAAACCTTTCCTAGTTTTTTCTTGGCAAGATTTGTTCAGAGAGAGTAACCCACCCAGATTCCTTGTGATTGGGCCGGGCTATAAATAAATAATTTATTATTATTATTATTATTATTATTATTATTATTATTATATGCTTTGCTGTAGTCTATGAAACACATGCTTGGTGCCATAATAAACTACAGTTCTCTGGATTCCCTAGCACTGAGCCAGGGCAGTTAAAGCGGTCTCAAACGGGATTATTTTTGCAGTGTGGATTCACCTTTAAACGTGCTGCCATTATTCCCTCGAGATTATGGTCTTCTCTGACAGAGAAGGCTCAATGTCTCACAAAACTACAGTTCCCAGAATTCCCTAGCATTAAAGCGGTCTCAAAGTGGATTACTTCTGCAGTGTGTTTAGGACTCCTGACGCCATTTTGGGTCGCCTGCCCTGAGGGGGCGTGTCTTCCCCTTAGGCAGCCCCGCCCATTTATGAAAGGAGCCCGGAGTGCTGTCAAACCAATACAGCCGCCATTTCGCCTACCCTGGGGGGCGTGGCTTCCCCTACACAGCCCCTCCCCTTAATGGGAGGAGCCCCGCCGGGAGCTGTCCAACCAACACAGGCCCCATTGCGCTTCGCCCTCTCTGGGGGGCGTGGCTTTCTCTGACTCACCCCGCCCCTTAGTGGGAGGAGCCCCACCGAGAGCTGTCCAACCAACACAGGCCCCATTTCCCGTCGCCTTCCTTGAGGTGGGGGCGTGGCTTTCCCTTTACGAGGCCCTGCCCCTTAATGGGAGGAGCCTCGCCGTGAGCCCTGTCAGAGCGAGGCGGCCGCCATTTTGCGTGTTGGGCCCGCCTTGAGGAGGCGCGGCTCCCTCTTTGCCTGCCCCGCCGGGAGCGCCACGTCGGAAACGAGCGGCGGCGCTGAGCCGACCTGGGCCGGAGAGCGAGTGGTTGGAGGAGAAGGAGGAAGAAGAAGGCTGAGGGAGGCTGGGGTCTCGTGTGAAGGCGCCGACGCGTGTCTTGTTGGTACACGTGAAGGGAACAGGATGGAGGGGATGCTGGTGGTGGCCCTGTTGGCCCTGTCAGTGATGGCCGGCGGCGCCCGGGGCCTCTCCTTCCAGCTCCCGCCGCAGACCCGCAAGTGTTTGAAGGAGGAGCTCCACCGGGACGTGATGGTGACCGGCGAGTATGAGCTCTCCGAGGCCGCTGCCCCCGGGATCCGCACCGACCTCCGGGTGAGAAGGAAGAAGAAGGAGGCCAGGGCCCCTTCCCTCCTCCCTGCATCTTCCCTTCTCCTTCCTTGGCTCCCCTTCGCTTCCCATTTGGGCCTCCAGACAGCTCCAAGGATCCCCAATGGATTCAGACAGCAAGAAATAGCAACCCTAACGTTGATATTTTAGGGGCGCCCTAAAACAACCCATTGGGAATCGTTAGAGAATACTTGCCCATAGGGAAACACTGAGGAATACTTGCCCACATAGATATTAAACATAGGCGAAATTCCCTGGATTCCATAGAGAAACATAGGGGAATACTTGCCCATAGAGAAACATAGAATTTCCCAGGATTCCATAGGGAATCATAGGGGAATACTTGCCCATAGGAAAACATTGGACAAGTATTCAATGTTTCCCTATGGGCAAGTATTCTCCAATGATTCTCTATGGGGAAGTATTCTGCAATGTTTCCCTATGGGCAAGTACTGTCATTTGTTTTAGTACATCCCCACTAATACTGATAATAGTATTTATTTTATTTTATTATTTGTGGGGTTTTTTTAATTTTATTTTTTTCTAATTCATCATTACATTTTTCCACCTGCAATCAGTAGTCAACACTATTCACAATCTCTATTAAGTTCACCATCTCTACTAAGTTATGTTACACATATTTATGTTCAATACTACGTATGAGTTTTCTTCTTCTTGTACTTCATTTATTGATCTTCCTAGATTTCTTCCGCTGAATACTTTGTCGACTTACTTTCTTCCTCCTCCCAAAACAGGCTTTCCATGTTCCACTTTTTTCTCCTCTGATTACTGGGTCTTATCTATTATTCTTCACTGCCCTGTCTCCATCCTACAGACACCTGGGATTTGTGGGGTTTGCGTAGAGAAGACAAGACAAGACAGTCTTGCAGAACTACAAATCCCAGGATTCCATACAAGAGAGCTGTTGGTTGTGTGTCTTGACTGAGGTTGGTTCTGACTTATAGCAACCCTAAGGCAAACCTAGAACCTAGAAACAGAGTTTGACATTGCTTTCCTTGCCCTGGCTCCATCCTACATTGTTAAATTTCCATTTTTATTGTTAAGTAGAGAGATCTTGCAGCGCCTTTGAGACCAATTGAAAGGAAGAAGTTGGCAGCATGAGCTTTTGTAGACATAAGTCTACTGCTCGGATGCATCTGGGGGAGACAGACATAAATACACATCAGTACAGGGGGAAAAGTACATATGTGTATAAAACAGATATAAATATCCATCAATACAGAAAAAAGTACCTATTTGTATTAGAATTGCTTCCTTTGAGTTGACCATCTACTATTTTCTTTCTCCCTGCAGGTGACAGACTCCTCAGGACATATCCTGTACTCCAAGGATGAGGCCAAGAAAGGGAAATTTGCTTTCACCACTGATGATTATGAAATTTATGAGATTTGCTTTGAGAGCCATGGGCAGCCAGGTGAGGAGTGGGGACAGTATTATGCCCAGTGCCTTGAATTTACCCTATTGTGCCCTGCACTGCCCCCATTGCCTTCTCGATGGTGCCACTTGTTCCTTCTCTAATGCCCTCCATCCCCTTTTCAACGGTAAATCATTTGTTTTTGTCGTGGTGTCATTTCTCACTTATGGCGACCCTAAGATAAACCTATCATGCATTTTGGGGGGCAAGATTTGTTCAGAAGAGGTTTGCTGTTACCTTCCCCAGAGGCTGAGAGAGTGCGGCTTGCTCAAGGGCATCCAGAGAGTTTCATAGCTGAGATGTGCTGCTGCCTAGGGGGTGGGGAAAAGGAAGCACTTTGCACATGCGTTGGGGGTGTTCATTTGCTTAGGTGTACAAATGTAGTGGTTTGAGTGTTTGACTATGATTCTGGAGATCAGGGTTTGATTCTCTGCTTGAGCAGAGTGCTTGAGCAGGGTGATCTTAGGCAAGTCATATTCTCTCAGCCTCTGAGGAAGGCAATGGCAAATCTCTGAACAAATCCTGCCAAGAAAAAATGTGATAGGGTCACATTAGGTCCGCCATAAGTTGGAAACGAGTTGAAGACACACAACAGCAAACTCTATTATAATTGTCATATCAGCTAGGGATTTCTTGGAGAGTCAAGAAACACAAACTCAGTGCACCTTATTGTAATGGATCTGAGATGCATTGTTGATTGGTTATGTTTGTTTCTGTAAAAACTTTTTTAAACAACCAGTAAGAAGAAAATTATAGCACTATTGTTTCACTTTTAACTGTCATAGTTCCACCCTATGGAATCCTAGTGAGGCACTTTTGCTCTATGGCTGAGAATTCTAGACATCCTTTCCTAAACTGCAAATCCCAGGATTCTATAGAACTGAACTATGGCAGATCAAGTGGAATAATAGCACTATAATTGTGTAGTGTGGATGCCCCCAAGTGTGTGTGGTTTGGGTATGTTTACTCATTAGGGGAGAAGTGGAAAACTGGAAAGTGGGTGCTGGGAAACCTGCATCATCATCCTCCTTCATCATCAACACCACCACAGTAAGAGTTCCTCCTATGTCCTTCTCCCTACCAACGATTTCTTCCTTGGGTCTTGCAGGGAACTTCCGGGCCCCTGACCAACTGGTCACCCTCAACATCAAGCACGGCGTGGAAGCCCGGAATTATGAGGATGTGAGTAAAATGCTTGGTTTGCCAGGGTTGGTAAAATGTTTGGTTTGCCACTTGGACTGCCCCATTGGCAGGTGGGCTCTGGGTTGCAGGCTGGGACAGTCCTCCTGGCATGGGGAGTGTGTGTGTGTGTGTGTGTGTGTGTTTGTGTTTGAAGGGGGGGGGTAATGGCAGCACAGGCTTTTTGCATGCCCCCCCCATCTCCAAAGTGGCTGCCTCTTCAAATGCAGAGTCAGCATGAACAGCCCACTTTTTAGCCCAGCCTGAAAAGGAGTTTGCCTTGTTTGGCTCACCCCATCCATCTGCTCCTTTTACCATAGATTGCAAAGGCAGAGAAACTCAAGCCCCTGGAGGTGGATCTGCGCCGGCTTGAGGACCTTTCTGAATCCATCGTCAAAGACTTTGCATTCATGAAACAACGAGAGGAGGAAATGCGGGACACCAATGGTGAGTGGTTTGTGTATACATTTGAAGTCGATATCTCAAAACTGCCCTTCTTCCCTCTTGGGTTTTCTCCTCCTTTTGCATCCTTATGTTGCTTCGCACAATTGCTAAGAATTTGACTGGAAGCCATTGGGGAGAGACCTTACTTGTTAGCATATGGAGCTGTAAGGCAGGTGCAGCAAAGTGCCTGAGAGACAAGACAGGAATGCCCTGTTTCATTCTTGCTGCTGCCACTGATTCACTAGATAAACACTGATCATCATTGGTTTCTTTCACACTATCAGCTTGTATGGTGCTTGCTAGGCTATAAGAAGGGGCAGGCTAGCCTTATTTTTCAGCAGAAAGGTGGGATAACAAATAAGTAAAATGGGAATAAAATAATATAAAGAAAAATATATTTTAGATATAAAAATGAAGTAGAATCAATTTAGAATTGTAATTATTGTTTTACTAAATTACAGTTCTTCAGTGGACAAGAAATTTCAAGCATGGGCTACAACAGCTAACTGATGTTTAATGAATTTGGTATAAACATTATTTCACTGCAATTCTGTTAATACACACGCACACACACAAACACCCGACTTCACTTGGGTTTTTTCTGAAATAAGCTTCTTTGGGGATTATGCTTGAGACACAGCTGGGCTGCATCTTAAAAACAAAGGTTTTTTGCTTTAGAAGTATCATGTTTACCGCTATGTCAGTGTAGCTGATCAAGTGAGCTCTCTGTTCACTCAGATTCATATGGTCTGAAACATTATTTAATTTAAAGTTTGGAATATATTAAGCTACTTTTTTCCCTTCTAGCTCAATATTGTTTGTGTCCTACAATGGCTGATAGGACGCTCTTTCTTATCAGTTGTCATCTGATTATTTAAAATGTATGCTGGCTATTTGCCGTAACAAATGTAATGAATGATTGTTTAAAGTGGAGACACCAATATTAAATTTAAAATTTCTTGCATGCAAAGTGGATGCTTTGGTGAGGAATTATGTCCACCCACACAAGTTAGTGGCTGTTAGTGGCTTTCATGTTAGTGGGACAGTGACTCCTCTCTGGATTCTAGTTTGAATTTTAAATGAATTGTTCAAGGTGCTGGGTCTGTTTTGGTGATTGAATTCAAAACCATACATGGTTCCTTTGAAGTCTAGAACTGGAGTGGTCAGAGAGCACCCAGAGCTGTTTTCATGATGGGGTTGGGGGTCAATATTTTTTGCCAGCTTTCCTTCTCTTCTCTTTGCTCCACAATGCCCCAGTGCTCTCTGGGCAAAGTTATTTCTACTCACTTCTGTTGTTTAAAAAGGCCTCTCATGGGCCTAAAATGGCAATGTGTACCCCTCACATCTCATGAGGTCTACTGAGAGACTATGGTGGCCCCCTTACACAGTTGCCCACCCCAGTCTTAAAATCCAAACCCAGATTGGATCCACTGGCCCACTAACATGGGAACCACCAATTGCCAGCGCTCCAGATTTAGTTGCTCAGTGCAAGCTCCAGAGTACAATGAGTTCTGGTATGCCATGTTGTTGTTTTTTCTTTCCGCAGAATCCACCAGCGCCCGTGTTTTCTACTTCAGCATCTTCTCCATGCTTTGCCTTGTGGGTCTGGCCACTTGGCAAGTCTTCTACCTCAGACGTTTTTTCAAGGCTAAAAAACTCATTGAGTGAGTGAGCAGAGGGATCCCACCATCCTTGGGCTCTCACCTTGCTTTGTCCGGGGATATTTGATATGAACCATTGTCTTCAGTGAATTCTTCCTCACCACCTTGCTCTGATCTGGAGCCATCTGGTTCCTTTTCTGTGGGAGTTTCCCTTAGCCAGAAGTTTTGGCGGAACGCTGGAAATGGACTTGCATCTCTTTGCCAACCAAAATGGAGCTAGCCATCAAAAAGCCGTGGATTGGGGAGGGTGATTTGAAAACCACTACCCCCTTTTTTGGGACAGATTGCTATGCTTCCTTCTTGCCCTTGCTGGTGATGGGATTTTAAGAGTGGATTGGTTTTTAATTTGACTAGTTAACTGAAGTCCCAATCACTAAGAACACTGGAGAAATATTTTAAGTAATAAATTTTGGTTCCTAGATGTTGCGGTTGTTTGAGAGGATGGGCGGTATGATTAACAAGGGAGGGTGTTGGGCTTTTCCAGGACCTATTACTTCTTAGCACACACACCCCCTTTCCCTTCAAGATTGGCTGATGGATGTCAGTTCCCTGCCATATTGAGCCACTGCCTTCACACACTCCTATTTGGGTTTATGTTGCTACCAGGGTCCATACAGAGATGCAACATTCAATAACAAAAGTGTAAGTGTTGTTGCGGTACCACTGATTACTTATATGTATGCTGCAGTAGTGACAAAACAGCAGCTATGGTTTATCAAAGAAATCAAGGTTTTCCTATTTTTAGTTTCAGGACTCCTCATGGTTACCTGAAAATTATATCTGACTCCTCACTGCTTTCCAGAACATAAATACTTAATTACAGATTATCCCAGGTAAACAGTCATCTACTACGGATCTCCACCATTCTCCCTATGTATCTGGCATAGTGGATGTGCATCAGGTGGTCTTGTTGTGCTGCAGTGCTTCCTTGCTGGTGTATGGATGCAGATTGGGAAATGCCCTGCTGTGTCTTGTGCCCATTGTGTGTCAGGCCACAGTATGTCAATGGAATTTGAAGACTTTGCTGTAGGAGAGGGTGGCAAAACTGTGAAACTGAGGGCTATACCTACTGATCTTTTTTATCTCCAGAGGCTATGGCCACACCAGTGTGGTTGCCATTTTGATAAATGAAAATGATGTATTAATCCTGGTTATCTTTGGGGGTTCAGGGAGGGAGGTTCCTGCTGTTTATTGGGGGAAGACCTGATCAAAGTTCACTGGCAAATGTAGGGGCCTACCAGAAAGCACTTCACTAAGGGCCTATTTCAACTTGGAATGACCCCAATGAAGATGCTGGAAATGGGCAATTGCCAGTTTTAGGTAGACAAACAGTCTATGGACACATCCTCTATTCTTGTTTTGCGTTCATCTCTGGCTGATGGTTTGGTAACCTGATGCACCTTCTTGAATCCAAAATGTCAGCAAATACCTTTTTATTTTTGTCGAAGTGGCACTTCAGACATTTTATCAAAATGAAGGAACTGAATTATGCCACTGTGCCAGGCAGGACCTGGAGGAGAAGCAGGAGCATGGTGTAAATAAAAGAAAGGGTGAGGCCAGAAAGCTTTGTTTGTACAAGTATTACTTTCTTGTTTGTTCCTATTTCTGCAGAATGTAAAACCTATGATAGGTAGAACTGTCATTCTCAATAGTGGATCATAGCTGGCATATCTGGAGGAGCCCTGGGTACTTTTTTCCCCTCCTAGCATTTCCATTGCTATGCTTCTGAATAAGGAACAAAGGGCTTTACAATCTTTGTCTCAACTCCCAAATAATACATCTACATTGCCAGGAGATTATTTATGCTACCTACAAGATATTCAACAATTGTATTGGGTCCAAAGCTTAGTTCTTGTGTGCAATAATGCCAATGGCTACCAATGTATGAGTAAATTGATAGGATAAAAGTCAAAGAACTAATAGAATGAAATTAGAGACAAATGCAAAATTCTGTGTTTAGACTACAAAATCCAAATGCACAGGTATGGGATGGAGGATACTTGGCTTAGCAGTAATATATCGAGGAGCAACAGTACTTGGGAAAAGGACCTCCAGCATTAATTTATTGATTTACTTATATCCTGCCTTTCCACTCAAAATTGAGATTCAGAATCAAACTCTGAATATGTAGGGATATGTGAGAACAAAGGGGAAAAGTGAGAGGAGAACAGAGAAACCAGAACATTTTAAAAGTGGGATGGCAGAGGCTCAGTTACGACAAACTGATAGAATTCAGATAGCCATGTTAGTCTGTAGAATCAGTATGTAGAGAGATCTTGTAGCACCTGCCAACTTCTTTATTTCAGTAAGTCTCAAAAGGTGCTACAAGATCTCTACATACAACAAACTGAGACAGTTGGAAGGCATGAGATGATACTGATCTACCCAGCATCCGTATTCAGAGGATATTCCTTTCTCTTAACATCCAGGGCTTCTAGTACTTGGTTCTTTATATAGAATTATACATGTATGAGATCTGTAAGCACCTTTGGGACTAATTAAAGAAAGAGGTTGGCAGCTTTCATAGACTTAAATCTACTTCCTCAGATGCATCCTCCAAATGCAGTCTACGAAAGCTCATGCTGCCAACTTCTTTTAATGAGTCTCAAAGGTGCTACAAGATCACTCTACAGACTAATATGGCTATATCTTTGAATTCTAGAATTATGCATGTGATGCTATGGCCAGGGAACTTTCAGGGCAGACATCAGCCCTAGTCCCAGCTGAAGCTATTTGCATGTTGAAAACTCAGACATTGGTACTCAGAATGGCATCAAACTTCAGTTTCTAAGTAAAATTGAAAATCCACAACTGGGCACGTGTCTCCTTATTTCAACAATTACAATAAACATCTTGTACAGAATCAGAAAGAGCCACTGTGGTGTAGTGGTTTAAGCATAGGACAGACTCAAGATCGGGATTCGATTTCCCACTCAGCCATGGACCTTGGGTAAGTCACACTCTCTCAGCTACAGAAAACCCCATGCTAGGATTGTTTTAGGGTCACCATAAGTCGGAGACGTCTTGAAGGAACACAACAACAAAAACAAAGTCTTAAAGGTGCTGCTACATCCCCTTGCATTTATTCATTTATTTCATTTGTATGCTGCCTTTCTTCCCGAAGGGGACCCAAGACAAAAACACAGAGAAAAACAGTTTAAAAATAAAAACAGTATAATTAAAAACACAGTTAAAATCATCCAAAAAACCAGTATAAAATTGCATAAAAATATATTCAAAGATATAGCCGTGTTAGTCTGCAGAATCAGTATGGAGAGAGAGATCTTGTAGCACCTTTGAGACTCACTAAAAGAAGTCGGCAGCATGAGCTTTCCTAGGCTTAAGTCTAGGGCAATATAAAATCAAATAAAAAAGAATGGTTATTGTCTCTGCATAAAAATGTGTTGAGAAATCTTGTAGCACCTTTGAGACTAACTGAAATGAAGTTATAAAGTACATTAAAATATATTATTTATTTATTTATTCTGCCTTCTGCCAAAAATGGGGACTCAAAATGTATAAATATACAAAAGGGACTAAAAAAAACCGTATGAAAGAGACCAACACGGACACTTTTTTGAGAGAACCCTTTTCACTGGGGGACTCCTTTTCTCGTTGCACCCATTGGCAGCCGTGGGGTTTCTATGGCAACGGATTGTTCCTCGGCCTAGTGGAGGATTTGTTATGGCGGCGAAAGCGTCCTCTGGAAGTGGCGGCGAGGGGTAAAACTGGGGTGACAGTAAAGGGGTCGTGATGATACAAAGACCATGGGGGAAGGAGAGAAAGCAAATGGCATTTTTTCGTACTTTGAGGCCTTTTTTTTAGCTAAGGAAGCCATAGGGAAGGGCCCATAGGCCTCTCGCCCTGAGCAAAGCTTCTTGAGTTCCGAGAAAAATGGGGTCTTGGGATTCCTAGTTCCACCTTTGTGTGTGTGTGTGTGTGTATGCATATATATATATATATATATATATATTGACCTTTTGCTGTGCTTTTGTGGTTTGCATCCTTTTTCCACTCTCAGCAAGACTTCTAGAGCTGCTTACACATTGCAAACCGCTTTTTATTATTATTAATGGTTTTAATCTTTATTATCTATTATTATTATCAATCTATTATTCCTGGGTTCCTTTTTGCTGTTCTGCTACAGAACTTGTTGATCTGAGAGGGATGGGTGAGAGTAAAGACCCCTGGAAATTGTTTCTAGACGGAACATATTAAAAATTGAATTATACTTTTGTGAGTATATTTTCTCATCTTTTTCTCCAATTATTGTCGTCTCCACTAGTACTCAAGCATATTCCAAATGGCTGGATGCTCACCATGACCCAGTGGCCAACCTGTACACATTTTCATCTTGTGTCAGTAAGTATGAGTCATTTTTTATTCCTTCCTGAAAAGTTTCTAGTCCCAGCTAAGGGTGTCAGAGGGAAATAATTAGCTGGCTTTTAATATCTATCCAGCTGTAATACAAGTACTGCCCTGGTTTATGTAGCTGTTGCATTCCTCCATTCCTCTCTGCTCTGCAGTCAAAAAGTCTAGATTTAGTGTCTTGTTGGAAACTAGATCTAAAAACAGATTGTGTTCGCCTGAAGTATTTCTGTTTGTTTTTCACTTTAACTGGGTCCAGTTACGTCTTAATGAAATCATCAATCTCCTGATTCCCGCTTAATTTTAACCAAGTGATAATCCCTCTGGTAGTTATTAAAATGAGGTCATTGAGGAGGTCAGTGGGAACTTCAGCCCCCAATACTTCTCCCCCTACTTTGGGTTTCTTTTATAACAGACTGACTAAAGGTCTCCTTTCTGTTCTAGCTCTGGCTGACCTGTATGGTGATGGAGACTATAAGGTAAGGGGACTCTTTGTCACACTCAACTCAAACCACTACACCACACTGGCTCTCCCTTTAGTAATAGTGATAGCTAAACCATTGTTGGAAAGTACAAAAAGAGTTGCGCACTCTTGGTTGCGCACTCTGGGCCTCAACATAGTGAAAGAATATGAATATATATTCTTTGGTAGAGTTCACCCAAACTAGCTCTTTTTACTCTCCATTTTCTTCTCCAGCTGGTGGTGGGTGACCTGGGTTTTACAGGTAATGAGATGAAGCTGAAGGTATATCAGGGCATGGGCCTCCTGAGTGAGAATGCCCTGCCAGACTTGCCTGTGAGCGTTGCCACCTTTCTGATGGAACAGCATGAACCACGCATGCCAGCTGTGGCTGTGGCCTCTGGGCCCTTCGTCTATGTGTACAAGAACCTACGTCCCTACTTCAAGTTTACGCTGCCCCCAATGGAACTCAACCCCATGGAGAAAAGTGTTTGGGACCAGGCAAAGGAGGTAAGGAAAGAGAGGACAAGCTCTGACAAGGGGGCTACCAATATTTTGTAGTTGCTCTTCCTCCCTTTTAGGGACTATAACTCGCAGGAACTGGTACCCATGCTGGGGAACCTTTCTATTCCCTCCTTTTCAAATGGGCTGTTGATATCCTGTCTGCTGGGTTGTATGGCCAATACAAGGGGAGAGTAGCTCTGCTCCAGGCTACTTAGAGGTGTAAAACTTTCCAATTGGGTCTAGGAGCTAATTCCACATGAATTCTTTTATAACAAGTGTCTTAAATCCTCTATAGTCGTTTTTATTTATTTGCTTGTTACATTTATATTCTACCTTTCTTCTGAGGTTCACTGCCCTTATACCAGCTAACTGTCCTCTTCTCTCTCCATAGGACAAGGTTGACCTGATGTCAATGAGAGAGATGTTGGAGGAGATACGGTGAGGAGCTCAGAGCCTGGGCAGGGCAAAGGCACACTTTCCTTCCAGCCATTTCTGACTGCTGGGTGGATGGAAGATTTAGAATCTTGAAAAACAGGCAAAAAGGCTTAAGGTGGAATATATGACTAAGACCTAGAACACCAGCCTGTTTCACATTGGAGGTTGAAGGATGGGAGTGAAGGATGATGTACAGCAGGGGCGGCATATGTGAAATCTCACTTCTTTATTTAAACTAGAATGACTTCCACACACAATTTCAGTCTTTCTCAACCAGATGCCCTCATGATTTTGGGTTGGAAACTAGAAAGAATCTTGTGAGGTGTAGCTTTCTTTCTTTGTAAAAGGCATGGATGTATTCCTTTTCCATTTGTTTCTCCAAAAACATGAACTTATTGGATGTCTGATTTTGAAATCTGCCTGGCATCAGAACACCATGCAGAAAGAAACTCATGACCTCAACTATGTGTACACATTTGATTATGATATTGCCACAGTGTTTTGCTAGTATTGCCCAAACTTGCACTCCAAAGAGTCCTTAGAACCAGTTGTGGTGGAGGGCGCAAAAATACATTGGGGTTGCTTGAGCTAGATGGCCCAAGGATTTAAGTCTGCAAACTCCCTATATTCTTGTAATGTCTGACATATCTTCTTCTCTAACAGAGAAAATGCTGAGATGCCCTTATCAGTGCAATCCTTGAGGTGAGTTCTTTGGCATATGTCCTGTTTTAGACTTGGGTGGGAGCACAGTCTTGATATTTTCTTAGCCTTCCCCACTTACAGCAGGGACAGACAGAAGGTACACTGAGATTTGTGGTTGAGCTCATTGTAATCTGCAGTAGAACTCCAAAGGTTTCTGATTCCCAGTACTTAAACACAGATCGTTATAAAAGGGAAGGAAAATATTCTCTGCTATGGCTGACCTTATATGAAATGCTTTTCTTTAAGCTTTAGTATTCTTCATCTGTAAAATGGGAGTATTGAATAGTTGCTTTTGACAAAGTGTTTGTTCAGCTAGCTGGTTTTGAAGTACTCTGTTAGAAGGCATGATCTTTAGTATTGTATGTGTAGTCTTGAATATATGCCAGTGTGTGGTTTGTGGAATGCAGTAACAATGGATTGTTCCCTTTAATCAACTATTTTGTTTGTAGTTTTTGTGGTTGCTAGACCTCAGTGATCTAGTTTTTTAAAAAGTTCCTCGGGCTTCAACTCTGTTCACCCCTGCCTTAGAGGATGACTGACACTCCTCTCCCTCTCTATCTCTTTTTTTTTTTCATCTGGAGTCTTTGCTCTATGATCTTCTCACCATCTTCTCCTCTGCTTTATAGGTTCTTGACTCTTGACCCACCTGAGATGGAATCTTTTGTGGACCAATATAAGATGCAACCAATCAAGCGCCAGGTGAGTACGGGGTGCAAGAGGGAAGGAAAATATTTTTCCTCTTAAGACATCAGAAAAGCTCTGCTGGATCAGACCAGACCAAACATGATAGCTATTTAATTATCTGAAGGGATGTCATGTAGCACATTGAGCAAGATTGTTTTCTGCTGCTCCAGAGACCAGGTCACAAACCAGTGGAATTACAAGAAAAGAAATTCCACCTAAACATTGTGTGTTTGTGTTAACTGCCCTCGAGTTGGCCCTGAGTCATGGTGACCCTGTGGATGAGACATCTCCAAGCCTGTCTGTCCTCCACTTTTCTGTTCAAATCCTGAAATTCAGGCTTGTGACTTCCCTGGTTAAGTCTATCCATCTGGTGTGTGGTCTTCTCTTTCTGCTGCCCTCTACCTTTCCTAGCCTTATCGTCTTTTCTAATGAGCCATCTAATACTGTGTGTTTGGTAGTTGTGTTGTGTACCATTACAACACGTTCCTCTTCTTGTTAACAGATTAAAACATCCAGGAAACTTTCTCCCTGTTTATAATTCGGGGCTCATCCCTCTACCTTTTGATGCTAAGCAATGCCCCTCACCTTGTGTCTTTCAGACAGTGATCACCTGCATGGCCACCCTGAAGAAGAACATGGTGGATGAGGATGCTATAAGCTGCTTAGTGATTGGAACAGAGAATAATGAAATCCTAATCTTGGACCCTGAAGCTTTTACCATCCTGGCAAAGGTGAGCTTGCCTATTCCCATATAAATTCATAGTTGTAAGACACACCAAGGGTCATCCAGTCGAACCCCTGGCATGCAGGAATACACAATCAAAGCATTCCATCCAGTTACAGTAATTCTGTCTGTTTCTTTGAGGTGGGATGTGGTTAAGGTCTAGTCTTAGTGCTTTTATTTTCTTTCCCATATCAGATGGTAGTGCCAAGTGTGCCAGCATTTCTGGATGTTACAGGACAGTTTGATGTGGAATACCGACTTACCGTGGCTTGCCGTAATGGATGCATCTATATTCTCCGCAGGTGGGAAAATGAAGGAGTTTTTTGACTGCTGCAGAGAAGGTAGATGCCCACATATATAGAGCAACTAATCTTAAAGAAGGATGCTGGACATGTTTTCAGACTGAGACTAGCAAGATTCAGATGAAGGAAAAGCCACCCAGAATCTTTCTCAGCCCCCAAGATCAAGACTCTGTTCTGGAGCAGGAATCTAGCCAGGTTCCAAATTATACTTCTCACTCCAATTTTGGTCCAAACATGTAGTGGCAATTTCTGGGATAACCTCTTTTACTAGTCTAGGCAGCTGGGGTGATTCCATGCCTGCAACTTGGCTACAGAGGTCACCTGTGCCTCACTTCATCTCACTTGGTGTGATACTGGATGGCATTTGGGCAGAAGGGGGCTAGTGATAAGGCAAGTCCAGTTATAAGCCAGGGAGTTGGGCTAAACTACTTTTTTGCAGGTTGAGCCCAGGCACAAATTGTTTTGGGGCTAGACCTGTCATGAAGCTGTTCCCCATTCTACTCCTACTCCATTTTCTTCTTTCTTTCTCTCCCACACAGGGACTCCAAGCGGCCCAAATACTGCATTGAACTGAGCGCTCAACCTGTGGGTTTGGTTCGAATCCAAAAGAACATTGTAACAGCCTGTTCAGATGAGACACTCCAAAGCTATACTCAAAAGGTTTCTGGGGCAAGGGGATGGAGTAGGAAATTGTGTTTGTATGGAGGAGGTTTATGGGACCCCGAAACTGTTTTTAAGATGAGGAGTGTCAACATTGGCAGGCAAGTTGATATTAATTTTGCCTACTTGCAGACACTGGCAGTAGTAAGGCAAGTTAGTTTTCCCATCCCTAAAACATCATTACATATAAAGACTCATAAGGACATTGTACTTAGAAGTGCCTTTTGGTTAGTATAATTACTTGCAAAAAATATGTACAGAGTAGACAGGAGACAGCATTTATTATTCCTTGAAGGGTTCAGTGACAATAGCTGCCTTAATATTTCTTAGTACTTAACATTTAGTACACTTCTGGTTAATAATTCCTGAGGAGGCTCAATTGCATGGGAGTCTCAGTGGTCAAATTTTGCCAGATCATTTTTAGGGTCGGGGGGCTAAGCCAGCATATTCTTGGTGTGGGGGGATAGAGTCTATCTGCCCCCATATTCCAGTTATTCAGCACAAAGCTGAGACTCAGCAGTTTGCTTCATCTGAACTACTTGATGAATACAAGGAAAATCTCTCCCAAGGCTTTAATTTGGGCTCAGTTCTCTAACTTAAAACTTGAGAATGGATTAGAGTTAACCAAATAGGGCCAAAGTAAATTGGCAAACAAGGTAGGAGTTGGAATTGTGTGTTTTAATTGCTTGATACTGTTGCTGTATTTAATTCTGCCTTCATTAAAAGAAGGACAGTCTCGATGGAGGATGACATTTAATAGCAGAGGAATCAGCTGGGAAGCAGGCCAGAGTAGCTGAGTTTGCTCTGTCCCTGACATCCTTTTCCTATGACAGGGGAAGAAGCTCTGGGTGGTTTCTTTGCCTGACACACCCATCACTGTCAGTCTCCTTGATGAAAAGTTCCAGAGTTTTCAGGCTGTCCTGGTGGCTTTGGCCAATATGGAGGTCCACATGTACCGGGACAAGAACCTTGTGAATGTCATCCAAACACAGGTGAGAGAGTGGGGAGAATGAATTATGGGGAGTGGGTAGAAGGAACACTGTAGGCAATGATAACAATGGGTCAGAATGCAAGACGAGGGAAAATGGGAAGAATGAATTTGAAAAGGGGGCCTGGAAACTTTTGAATGAAAAGGTAGATTTGTATGGAGAGATACAGAAATGACCTGCAGATGAGGATATGAAGCGAGTATGTAAAGTTGTAGTGCAGAAAAAGATGCGAGTTTTTGACAGGAATCAACAGGAGGACAAACTTTTCCATCCACCCCTCCAAAAAACCTCCTCTGTCTCTTTTACTCTCTCTCTCCTGCTGCCAGGATATTGTCACCAGTATCTGCTTTGGCCGATATGGGCGCGAGGATAATACTCTTGTCATGACGACCAAAGGTAAGAACAGAAGGTTTGTCTTGCTAGGTCAGGCTGTGTACCTAATGTTTTAGAGCAGGGGTAGGCAACCTTTCCCCTTTAAGGGCCGAGGGACTTCAGCTCCCAGAATCCCAGGAGCTATTGGCCAACATGGGACTATTGGCCAACATGGCTGAGGCTTCTGGGAGCTGAAGTCCCTCGGCCCTTAAAGGAGAAAGGTTGCCTACCCCTGTTTTAGAGTCTTGAAAAGCTGCTACGCTGGCTGTTGGTTGAGAGATTCTGTGCTGTAGTCCAAGAAAGCTATCTATCTATCTATCTATCCTATTTTTCTTTAATTAGTTAATAATAGATAATGATGATGATTTTATTATTTCCTACCTTTCTTGCAATATAAGACTCGAGCTCAAAGCAGAGTTAAAACAACTGTAATGTAAAAGTTAAAATTAAAATTAAATAAATCATTATATTAAAAACATTAATTTAAATTTTTTAAAGGCAGTTAAAGCATAATAATAATGATAAAAATACAGTACACTCCAATTAAAGACCCTGCATTGCCTATGTAAACATTGCCTGGGTAAACAAAAAGGCATTTGCGTTCCAGCAGAAAGAGACCAGAGATTGGGCCAATCTAACTTCCCATTGGATGGAATTCCAGAGCTTTTCTAAGCTCTGTGGTGTTGTTTTGCCAGCAATACATAGTCGGGTATCTCTGGAAGCAGGATATGTTCCCCACCTGTGGTATTCAGGAACATACTGCCCCCAATCCTGGAGGCTTTCCTTGACAGTGGCTACTACTACAGTCTGGTTCAAGGGCCATGTGCCTTCCCAACAGCTGCTAAAAACAAGTTGCAATAATGATTTTTTTCTAAAATTTCCTTCTGTGAATGATTATCCTCCCTAGGATTCTTAGTTTAAACTGGCTGGAGGTAGTAGCGCAAGCAATGCATTACTTTTTTTTTTCCTTCTATAATTTTTACAACCAAAAAAAGAGGGAACAGGCATCTATGTGGGTATGCACTGGAAGCAATGTAAGCATTATTTGCCAAGTGGTGAAAATATGTGGGGTTAGAGTTAGGTGTCTGCATGTTCTGTCTTTCCCTTGCATCCCATCCTCCATGTTCCTCTTCCTTCTCCTAGGTGGGGCTCTGATAATCAAGATCTTAAAAAGGACTGCCACATTCAACAAGGGGGATGCAGTGATTGGCGCCCCTGTCGCACAGAGCATCAAACTCAACGTGCCGAAGAAAACAAAACTCTATGTGGACCAGACACTGCGGGAGCGTGAGAGTGGTGTGGGTGAGTCAGCAGGGACAAGGAGCCCTGCAGTAGGGTGCCTTTACCAGACCAAGCTGTCCACCTCCATGCTTAGACAGACCACCTCTTAGCAGGACAACCCCCAGATCTTTCCAGGATTACAACAAGGGAGTCCCAGTTAACAATCTGACTGCAGCAACCCTGGACTCACAAATGAAATGAGATCTCAAAAGGGTTCCAGCAAACAAATACAGGCACAGGTGACCTTTTGGATGATTTTGTAGAGTTTGATGTAGAACTCCAGATGTCAGAAGCTGCCTTTATAATGTGTCAGATCACTAGTCACCTTGGCTCAATATTGTCCATGATGACTGACAGTAGCTGTCTTAAGGTTTTGGGCAGGATTTATCCCATTTTCCTAGAGAGCTGAACCTGATACTGTCTGCATGCAATGTAGGTGCTCTTCCACTGTGCTATGGTCCTTACCCTGAAAATAAGGTACGATTCTAGTTTCCATGGTTTTCAATAAAGTGCTGATTTTAATCAAGTCAAGTCATTGGTCCATCTGGTTCAGTACTGCCAACTGGTTGAGAGCATTTTTTATCAGACCTGCATGGAGCTACCAGAAATTGGACTGGGACCTTCGTGCATGAAAAGCAGGTGCTTCTTCATGGAGTTACAGCCTCAGAGGCCCCTGATCTCTGTATGTAGAGGATGTTTGGATGGTGGGAGGTGGGACAATGTTCGATATCTCCTTGGTGCTTCCATTTGCCTCCAATCTCTCCTTGCCCAGCCATGCACCAGGTGTTCCAGACCGACCTGAGCCGCATACGCCTCATGGCAGCACGAGCCTATGTCCAGGCACTGGAGTGTAGCATGACACCTGTCTCGGAGTCACTGCAGGAGCCACTCAAGATGAATGCCATGGTGAGGAGAGGGAGAGAAATAAGGGCAGGGGAGGAAGAATTGTGGCCATGGGCCCACAATGGTGGTCTTGATGCCTTCACTAACCTTTTCCCATTGGACTGTGGAGAACTAATAGGAAGGTGGCTTCTGTAATTGTTTCCAGCCTCAGTTCTTGCAGTTGAGAGATAGAAGCCTTCTAAGACTGATTGATCAGCCATTCCCTTACCTTGAAGATTCCTAGGAAACCTCAGGTTTGCCTTAGGGTCACCCTAAGTTGGATACGATTTGAAGACACACATCAACAACAGTGCTCACAATTAAAGGATGGGATTTCATTGGTTGCATCCATTGTCCAGGAATTGGTGATCATTAGAACCAAACTCAAGTCATTTCACATAAAAATTCGTTCCTGGTTCTCCCCACCCCTACCACTTCCCCCTGTCCTGCCATGTTCTTTTTCAAAGGTGTATTGAAAATTAGGCAATAGTGTAAGGGGGGAAAAACAAGCAAAATCACTTGAGACATTTGGTGGGCAGAGTGAGGCTTCCATAATTCAGACGCTGACCAGAAACTCCAAGGCAAAAATCCCACTGATGGGACTTTTTGAGGTTTTGATATGATACTTTCCCTATTTTTATATGCTTAGTTCCCATATTTTCCCGTAACACTTGGTGCTTGACAAAGTTACTTTTTTGACTGCAGCTTCCAGAATCCCACAGCTGGCATGGTCAGTGGGACTTGTAGTCCAAAAAGTAATGTTTCCAAACTCTGAACGGTCTTTTTCTTCTGCAGGTCCAGGGCATGGGCCCCACTTTCAAGCTGAGCCTCAACCTCCAGAACATGTCGGATACTCATGCAGTCGCCAACCTTCTCATCAGCTTCCTCTATGATGAAAAACTGTACTTTATTGAGCAGCCTTTCTTTAAGGTAATGCTGTCATTCTTCTAATGAGGAGTTCTTCTCTCCCCCAGTTTCCCTTACACTGTACTCCATTGTTAAAAATACTATTATTTGAACTGACTTCTGAGTAAACATACATTGGATTGGATTATTAATTGGAAGATTCAGCTGCCACTTCACTGTTCAGAATGAGGAGGCACATTTTGTCCTTCATATCCAACAGCAAAATAATTGTCTCTCCCATCATCTGCTGTAATACTGTTCTGTGACCTTTGTAGAGGTCCAGCTACTTACCACACCAGAGGAAGCTCCCACTTCAAGATGCAAATTTTTATCTGCTGCCTTTGCTCCTGAGGGTTTAAACACTATAGGTTCCTTCATTCTACCTTTTCTTCTTGCTCACCCCTAACTTTACCTTGCTTACATCGAGAATTATCTTAACCATTTGCCCCCTCCTTTTCAGGCGCCTATGTTGGTCCCAGGACTGAATTACCCTCTGGTCACTTTTGTGGAATGTCTCAGCAACCAAGGGATCTCAGATATTATTAAGGTTGGTGTCCATGTGTTAAGTTTCCCCATCCTGAACAGGTCTTCCCCTTGGCTTCCATGGCTGTCATTGTGGTCTTGGAGGCCTGTTCAAAATTGCATGTGCTCTGCCTTTTTAAAAAGCTGTTCCCCTTGATGTGACTCTCCTTGGCAGAGGCTTCAAAATGCCTAGATTTGGCTAGTGATATGTATCTTGTATTTTCTCCAGTGAGATCAAAGCAGTATATGTAGGTCTTCTCCTGCTCACTGTCTTTGTCACCACAGCCCTGTGAGGTTGATCTGTTTCTTTCAAAACAAGCCTCCCATCCCCATGTTGGAGCATTGTTTCTCTATCTGTGCTGTCTTCTTTGCATTGCAGGTATTCGTGTTGCGTGAGGGAGCAACAGAGCCACTGCTCACTGCACACATCAATATGCCAGTGAGTGAAGGCCTGGCAGCAGTATGAACTACCGTTAGAACGGGAGAAAGACAGCAGGTCTGCCTATCAGAAGCCTGGGCACCTCAACGATGGCATCTCCATGACCTCTGGCACTGTGATCTGGTCGCTTAGAGAGGGATATTATCCCAGGCCAACTTAGTGGCAAATGGGGTTCAGGGAGAATTCACACTGAGACTACAGGCTAGGCTCAGTTTAGAAATAGCTTGACTTCTCGTTTTAGAGATAGAAGGCTAGGACAGCAAGCTTAAGGCCAGAAATCCAATAAATAGTAATTTCTTCTTAAATTTGTCTGCGGGTGTATATCTGCACAGAATGGTTTGAAACAGTACAGAAAAGCTGTGGTCTCCCACATTTCTTTCAACTACCACTTCTGGACAGAGCTTTTTGGCCAGGTTCCCCACCACTGGCCGGCGACATTTGGTTTTATTTCAGTTTATGAGATTTGCAAAATAATCCATGCTTTGAAAGAAGTGGGGAAAGAGCAGTTTTTCTTTCCTCTCCTAAACTGCCTTCATTTGTGAAGTTGAGTGGCAGGAGATTCAGAACAAGAGAGGGGAAGTGTCACTTCCCATGGCACATAATGGCCAGAACTTTATTGATGTTCTTAGGTATATAGTATTTATTTTTATTTTTTAAGGATTTATATCCCCTGCTTGCTCCCACAATCGGATTCAAGACGGGTACAATGGGATTCATTGGTAAGTGATCAACAGAAGGTGATTGGGTGTTTTGAAGTTTGAAGAAACAGTTGCACACACATTTGGGTGTGATTGAGGTTGCACACTGGTGTCTCGGTTCAGTTGTGTATCATTGCCATGTAACACAAAGGTTGTCTAGAAAAATGAATGCATAATTCTGCATGCAAAGATTATACTGCACAATACCAATCTAGGATCTGAGATAATCTATTTATCAAGCTTCGTCCCATAAGAGGCGGTCTGGGAGCCTCCAAGCCGGGGAGAGGATAGTTCGTGGCCCTCTAAATGTTGGACTGCCATTCCCATCATTCTTCACCATTGGCTTTGCTGGCTAAGGTTGTGTTAGGTATTCCAGTCCAATACCATCTGGAGGATCCTACCCACCCTCATTCTTTTCTTACGGCTTTACAAAAGGATTAGACAAATCTGTAGAATCGTACAGTTGCAGATTTGGAAGGGGCATCAGATGTCATCAGCTCTCTGCTGGTGCAGGAAATCCACAATTAAAACATGTAGCTATCCTGCTTCTGCTTAAAAATGTACAAGAAAGGGGAATACACCATATTTGGAGACAAGTCTGTTCCCGCATTGCCCACTTCTGCGGTAAGAGCTATTCAGCTCAGCCACCCAGATGCTTTGAGGCTGCAATTCCAGAAACATCTGGAGGGCCCCAGTAGCTTACTATCCAGAGGTTCTTCCTAATGGCAAGTCCTTTCTATCCTTGACATTTGAATCCATTGGTTGAGGTCCTGATCTCAGCGGTCCTAGCAGATTATCCACACACAAATTCGAGCTTCCCACCCCAGCAGGTGGCAGGATTGAAACCTGATGTGTGTTAAGCCTTTATGTGTACTTTTCCCCGACTCTTTTAATCATTGAGTTTGGGTTTTTCTTTTAAATGGGGGAGCGTCTTTTCTTCCAGTTCTCCATCCCGCAAGAGCTGCAGAGCAGCAGGCTGGTCGTCGTCTTAGTCTTGAAAGGTTTTCTTTTCCTCTCATCAGGGTGCTGTCCTCCGTTATTTTAGCCAGCCGAGTGGGTACTTGAATCTTTCTCTCCATCGCTGTGGTTTTGCGATTTGTGCCTTTGCGCACAAGAGGTGTGAATAAGCAAGCTTCATCCCAACCACAAGCTTCAGCAACTACCCTCTTATGAGAAGGTGTGAGGTTTCCTTTCAAGGGAGGTATCTGTTTCTATATAGTCTTCCCTATCGAGGTTCCCTCCCATTTTTCTCATTGCTGCTTCAAGAGCCATATAGGGCCATATAGGGCCTTTTGCCATGGCCCCACTACACAAAGTGTTCAGTATGCCTAGCTGCTTAAAATAATTCACAGTCTGTATACCCTACCTGTTCCAGGTTAGGAATAGGTTTTGCTTTGCAAGCCCAGCGCATGTTGTTGCATGGCCAAACTGGTGCAAATCTCAGGTGTCTTTTCTTTTTCTTTTTTGCATTTAGGATGCTAAATTCCTACAAAACCAGCATTCATTTAAAAAGGTACTTCGCAGGAAAACTGTCACGTATAAACACAGCAAACTACAGCTCCCATGTTCCCTCGCATTTATTTCTGCAGTGTGTTTTGGACTTGACTTTTTAAAAAATAGTCCAGATTTAAATGCTGCTTTAAAAATTATTTCCATCTCCCAGCAATGAGATGGTTGGGTGGAAATGAGAAAGTGTTGTTGGGGGGAAGGACTGCCAATATACTAGGTGATGTATTCTGGGATATCTACAATTTGTGGCCAAGTAAGTGACCCTGGGCATGTCACACATTCTCAGCCTCAGAGGATGGTAATGGCAACCGCCCTTTGAAGAAACATGCCAAGAAAACCCCATGATAAGGTTGCCTTAGGATCGCCATAAGTTGGAAAGGACTTGAAGACACACAAGAAAAACACAAAAGTCTGCAATTGTTTCATAGGTAGTACATGGGAATAGGAGGCAGCATGGTGTAGTGGTTTGAGTGTTGGGCTACCACTCTGGAGACCTGGGTTTGATTCCCCACTCTGCCATGAAACCCACTGGGGGAACTTGGACAAGTCACACACTCTCAGCCTCAGGGGAAGGCAATGGCAAACCTCCTCTGAGACAGTCTTGCCAAGAAAACCCCCTCTTCTTCCCACCCCCGTCCTCCTTGTCCTCCTCTCCGCCCAAGGCTTCTTGCCACCCCCAACCCTGTCCTCCTCCGTCCTCCTCTCTTTCCAAGCCTTTTTCCAGCAGGAAAAATTTAGATATATTTATTAAAGGAAAAGCAAAATATAAACATAATAATATTCATGAAAATAAAATTTAAAAATGTGCTGGATCCAATGGTCCAGTATTCTATCCCTACAATGGTCAAAGATGTAGAGCTCATGAGAAGCTAAATATCAGGTCAGTAGTTTTGCCCTTGCCTTTTGTACACCTTTGTTTTTATAAGGTAGGAGTGGAATCGTGGACCTCTGAATGGTGTTGGAGTGCAACTCCCAGCGTTCCTCACCTTTACCTATGTAGTGGCTAATGCTGCTTGGACTTGCAGTCTAATAATAATATTGACTGATTCAAAGCTAATGGAAAGCATACCTAGAAGGGAACAGCTTGAGATGTAAGGAGAAGAACAGGACTGATCTGATTTCCACTTGGTTTGGACATCAACCTTCGTGAGCCTCAGGCATCATGGCCAAAAGTCTTGGGAGAATTTTTGGAAGCTGGATAGATGTGTGGTCCTTGGAGCCTCATGAGTTCCAGGGGGGCACAGGGTCTGTCTTGTACGCATAGGGACACATGCCTCCCAGTTGTGCCATCAAACGTCAGGGCAGCGAACAGGCTTCTTTCTCTCTGAATCCTTGACCATTGCAGTCACGGCGTACATGGCGATGCCGCAGGCGTTGGTTCCACGGCGCAGACGGAAATAGCCCTGAGGTGAGATGAGAACCGGTTTGAACGTGCAATGCTTCTTTGCCCTTTATATTATTTATATGATTGTGCAGTAATTGTTCAGAAGGTGAACAGTTTTATTTGTTGTAGAATTCAAAGATCATAGAGTCATAGAGTTGGAAGAGACCCCCAAGGGCCATCCAGTCCAACCCCCTGCCATGCAGGAACTCAAAATCAAATATATATATGCATCTGAGGAAGTAGACTGAAGTCTAGGAAAGCTCATGCTGCCGACTTCTTTATTTCAGTTAGTCTCAAAGGTGCTACAAGATCTCTCTCCCATTTTATTTGTTGGTTAACTGCCATCAAGTCGACTTCGACTCATGGCGATCCTCTGAATGAGAGACCTCCAAGTCCCCCTATCCTGAACCATCTTGCTCAGCTCTTTCAGATTCACGGCTGTGGCTCTTCCGATGTTTTAACTGATGTTGTGTTCTTAACTGATGCATATTTGTGTTGGTCTATTGTTGTTCCCCACCTCAATTCATGGGAAGAGACGGTAAGAAATTATTATTATTATTATTATTATTATTATTATTATTATTATTATTATTATTATTATTATTATTATTTAGTGTGCCTTTGGTATCTGCTAGGGTTTGGTTCCAGGAACTTCCGTGGGTACCAAAATCCATGGATGGTGAAGTCCCATTATATATGATGGATAGTAAAATGGTGTCCCTTTCATAAAATGGCCAAATTAAGGTGTGCTATTTTTTGGGAATTTATGCCTTTTTAGAATGTTTTCAAACTACGGAGGCTTGAATCAGTGGATGAAGAATCCATATTATTATTATTATTATTATTATTATTATTATTGATGATGGAAAGGGCCAAATATATTATTATATCCATCTGGAATGTGGTCTTACTCTTCTCTTTGCAAACCTAAACCTGCTCTCCTTTGCTTCACAGGATTCCTTGGCTGCATCCACACTGCAGAATTAATACAGCTTGACACCCATTTAACTTCAATGCTGTGGAATTTTGGGGGGCTTGTAGTTTTTGTGAGATATCCTCAGTCAAAGAGCTATAGTGCCGCTTGTTGTTGTTGCGTGCCTTTGAGTTGTTTCCAACTTACGGCGACTCTTAAGGCAAACCTATCATGGAGTTTTCGTGGCAAGATTTGTTCAGAGGAGTTTTGCCATTGCCTTCCCCTGAGGCTGAGAGAGTGTGATGGTGAGGGTCACCCAGTGGCTTTCATGGCCAAGCAGGGAATCGAACCCTGGTCTCCAGAGTCAGTCCTCAAACCACTATGCCACATTGGCTCTCATTTGCTCTTGGACTCATTTATTGGTATAGCTAATTGAATATTGGACTCTGTGAGACCAGGGTTCGAATCCTTGCTCAGCCATGGTAGCCCACTAAGTGACCTTGGCTGAGTCCCACTCTCTCAACCTCAGAGGACGGCAAACCCCTTCTGAACAAAGCTTGCCAAGAAAGTCTCAAGATAGGGTTGCCTTAGGGTCGCCATACATCCTAAACTACTTGAAGGCATGCCACAACAACTGCACTGTCTCATTCCCTGGCGATAACATATCCTAAATAACATTTCCTAATCTGCGTCACCCTGTTTTGGGTGGATGTTCCAGGGTGCCATAAGTCCGGTCTCCCATCCCAATGATTCTATAATTAATACTCAACTCACTTGTTCTCCCCAGTGCTCTCCCCATGTATTTTGGATGATCCAGTATGGTCCGGTCCAGGATCCCCGTCGGGATTTGACTGCAGAGAAAGGACAAACCAGAAACCCAAGTGTCGTTTTGCTGGATCGGGCTAGCTGAGCTCCCTTCTTGCTTAGCCCCAGAGATAAGTCTTCTTCCAGGTGTGGAGGTTTTGTTTAGCTGTCCTAGATCAGGAACGGGGAACGCTTGGTCCTCTAGATGTTACTGGCCTCCATTTCTCATCAGCCCACGGTAGAATGGTCTGTAGTTAGGGATAAGGAGAGATGCGGTCCAACAACATCTGGATTTCCCTGCCTTGGACCTCCAGATGTTACCGGACTCCATTTCTCATCGACCCGCAGCAGAATGGTCTATAGTTAGGGATAAGGAGAAATGTGGTCCAACAACATCTGGATTTCCCTGCCTTGGACGTCCAGATGTTACCGGACGCCATTTCTCATCGACCCGCAGCAGAATGGTCTCTAGTTAGGGATAAGGAGAGATGCGGTCCACCAACATCTGGATTTCCCTGCCTTGGATTGCCAGGTTGGTGCCACTGGGCGACTGACCCCAAGAATACCTTTCTGTCAAGGAGCCCTGAATTGTGTATTCATAGCTCCCTAGACAGAATCCCATTCTCCCCAACATTTTGCAATTCCTCCTTTTGCAGATAGACAGGACAATGCCGAGGAGGCCTTAAGGGATGTTCTCTCCTCTGCAAAATGGCTGAAAGCCTCCCTTCAGATGCTAGCTTTCGAAGCGCAAAGATATTCCTGCCCTTCCCCTGATGGAAGAGCATTTTCTCATGAGCATCCTCACATACAATGCCACAACCACACGAGAAGAAGGTTTTTCTCCTGATTTCTTTTTGCTGCTCCCCGGGAACTCACTGCCATGGACTTGGGGGGTCCAGTTGGCTGGATCTTGGTCCCCAATATTATCCCTTTCCCCTCCAGCCCCTGAAGCCCTTGCCCACTCACCTTCATTGAAGCCCACAATGACCCCCGTGTGATCGAGGTGATCTGGGCGGCAGTCCTGGGAAGGTCTCTGGATAATGCCTTTTTTATAATTCTGGCAGAAAAACAGAATTTTTCTGAGTCTCCAGCTTCCATGGGTCATCTCCAGCTGGGAAATTAGGCTGAAACTTTTCCCAGTTTTGGAAGATTCAGCTCTGGGCCAGAGGAAAGGGCTATGCACAAGGGTCCAGCTCAGGAAAGGGAATACTAGCGTGTTAAAATTTGGAAAGTTTAACTGATTTGTCACTGCGGCTTACAAAAGACTCTTGGGGAAAGGGCTCTATATATTTACCTAGTTAAATTCTTCCTTCCCTCTCAATTGTTTTGGTGCTAGGACTCACCCTCCACTCTGCTCCGCATCCACCTCCTGTCTAAGAACAACTAGGCTAGATTAAATGTGCCTCATCCCATCTCCCCAATTCATGGAGCATCCCTTCATTTCACCTTGATCTGGGAACAGACCCTTTTGCTAAGACTAAATTTCCAAACGGGAAAACATCTTCTCTGTGCGCGCGTATGAAGAGCTGTGAGCAAATTAATAATGGTTAATGCATCATGCTTAATGGTATAACTGAGGACCGTCCTTCGATCTTAAATTTTGGTCTCAAAACCTCGGGGCTGGGATGATCCTGAATTTTGCAGACATACCAGACACCCACCTGAAGCATTTTCATGTTCAACAATGCTGTCACCGGCCCTTGCAAAGCCACTTTGTCAGCTATGTCTAGGAGACAAGAGGGAGAAGACAGAAGAGTCTTAATAGTTAACCAGTGTTTGCCTCGGAAGATATTTCCCTACCGTTCGGTGCAAAGGTTAGACCTAGAGCATGAAAAAATTATGATCAAGGCCTCTAAGAAGCCCCTTTCCTTCATTTATTAATAGCTCTTATCGAGCCTCCTTGTAGATCAGGGCAGGAATGGGAATCATGCAACTCCAGATGTTGGACTGCAACACCCAGCATCCCTCACCCTTGGCTGTATTTCCTAGGGCCGATGGGAGCTGCAGAGCAAAATCCCGAAGGCGACGTGACTCCCGGCTTTGGACTTCAACAGAATCAGTGTGGCTTGACTAGTGTTCAAAGGACCAGCAGTGAGTTTCTGAGATTTTCTTTGGATGCATTTTGTCATAGGTTCGCCATAAATTGGAAACGACACGACAGCAAATACATTCAAGAGCAAAACAGGGGAAGGGGAGGCAGGAGGTTGAGAGGATGCACCTCCAGATTTTGCTCCCAACGGGCAAAAAAGTGGATTTATTTATTTATTATTTGCAGGAGCAGGAAAGGGAGCAGGCGTAGTGGGAAGGGGCTTTAAAGGTCTCCTGGGGGACTAGTGTGCCCTCCTTACCCTTCCATAGCTGCCTACCCCAGTCCTAGTCCATTGTATCTCCAGATCCTTACATTTTTCATCCCTGGGGAGTAGTTCATAGCCATGGATCGGGGTCACTTTTTTCCTCCGGTGCTCCTGGCAGGACTGATTTCTGCCCACATAGGGGTACAGAACGCTGCTCGACAGCCCCCCTGGAAAGCAAAGTGCAGCGGTTAGTGAGATGGGCATTTTTGTGGGCATGAGCGAGACAGAATCCTATGGGGGATATATCTGTGGGAAGACGAATTGAGCATCTCTATAACATCTGTATCTATTAAGGAGCTGCTGTTACGTTTCCATGTCGGGGAGCCTGCAAAGTGAGCCATGCACAGAGGGACTGATGCACAACAGGGCCAATGTGCATCGCCCTGTTGCGCATCAGGACGCCCTTGATGCACATTTGCGTTGGGACACTCTTGCCGATGCACCATTATGCATCTTTGCAACTCACTCACAGGATTTCTTTCTCTTTCCCAGGTTAAACATAGGCAGCTCCCTAAGCTGCCGTCCCAGGGCTTGGGTTCCAGACTTTCTGCCATTTTAGTCGCCCTCGTCTGGACACGCTCCAGCTTTCTACGTGGACGTTTGCGGATAGATCCAGCTCTTGTCTACATTGAACCCAGGTTTCTCGAATCCCCCCCTCGGCCATGAAGTTCACTTGGGCAAGGGAGCATTCCCCAAGCCTGCTTGGCTGTCGGGAAGATGTAGTATGTATGCATCATGTCAGCAGCCTCAAGGTCCTGCAAGGAAAGATGGCATCGGAATCTAATCGAGAAATATAGAGAAAGAAAGACGACGGGTCAGCAGGCAATACATACTGCTTTTGAATACAGCCAAGAGTCCATCCCATACAAAGCCACCCTGGCAGCCTGTTTTCTTGTAGGTACAGTCCATGACCTCTGGAATAGAAGGAGAAAGCCTGGCGAAAACATGCATTTGGTGTATTTTATTTAAACAAGACCTCAAAGTTTTCCCAGTGCAAAAGTATGGAGGCTTCTTGAGACGTTCCGTGTTCTCTGTCTAAGCTCACAAAGGAGAGGGACAACCTGGATCTCAAAGGAAGCCTCTTTTTCTCTTACTAATGGGATTTCCGTTCTATTATTTGGACTTTAAGACTCTCCCGGTAACAACAGACAGAAGGAGGAGAGACCTGTCTTCACGAATAACACCCTTCCATACCATCCGAACCGAACTGCTATGACCGGACCCTGTGGAGTCCTGGGATTTACAGTTTAGTGTTGTGGCAGAGTGCTCTGGCTGAGAATTCCAAATACCGCATGAAACTACAAATCCCAGGATTCCATAGGATGGCGGCATGACCGCCGAAGGGGTATCAAACTGCTATAATTGTGCCGTATGCATGCACCATTAGTTATACCTTCCTTCTTTACAGGGCTCTACTCCAAATGGCTCCAACCTTTGGTCATGCTGGCTAGCTAGGGGCTGATGGTGGCTGGAGTCCGGTGATATCTGGAGAGCCGCATCTTTTGCCAGCCTTGTTCTGGTGTTAGTGCTAAGCCATAGGAAGGCCAGGGCCAAACCCAACCCTTGGGCTTCACTCCTGTTCCCATCCTCCACCTCCATACCTACCTTGTACCGAAAGGTTTCGTGGTACATGCTGGTGGATGTTCCACAAGGCTTCGATGTTGGAGACGGTTGCAAAAGCCCAGCAAGACTTGCACTCTGGTCCCTGGGGAAAAAAGAAGAGCAGGGAGATTGCACAGCTCCGATTTGGTTAATGCAGTCCAGTGGTTCCCAAACTTTGGTCCTCCCTCCAGGTATTTTGGACTTCAGCTCCCAAAAGCCCCAGCCAGCTTGGCCAGTAGTCGGGAAATCTGAGAGCTGAAGTCCAAAACAGAGTTCTCTATAGACTCAGGACTTCGTGTCTTATGTAGGGAAGGGCTTCTGGACAGCAACGTCCACGGACTGGAAATGTTGCTGTTTGGACCACAGCTTCCAAAATCCCTGGCCGTGGTTGCTGGGGATGATGATGATGATGATGATGATGATGATGATGATGACTAAAATGGTGAAGGGTCTGGAAACCATGCCCTATGAGGAACGACTTAGGGAACTGGGTCTGTTTAGCCTGGGGAAGAGTTGGTTGAGAGGTGATATGATAGCTTTGTTTAAATATTTGAAGAGATGTCATATTAACGATGGAACAACCTTGTTTTCTGCTGCTCCAGAGAATAGGACCCAGAACAATGGATGCAAGCTACAGGGAAAGAGAGTCTACCTCAACATTAAGAAGAACCTCCTGATGGTAAGAGATGTTGGACAGTAGAATATACCACTTTGGAGTCTCCTTCTTTGGAGGTCTTTACACAGAGGCTGGATGCTCCATCTGTCAGGGATGCTTTGATTGTGAGTTCCTGCATGGCAGAAGGGGGTTGGACTGGATGGCCCTTGGGGGTCTCTTCCTATGATTCTATGATGATGATGATAGGGGCCAGAAAATTGGCCGATTGATCTTGATCTATGGCCGAGCGGGGAATTGAACCCTGGCCTCCAAAGCTGTGGTCCAGCACTCAGACCACTGCGCTACGCTGGCACTCTACCCTTGCCATACCCAAACTATAATGCCCTTGACAAAGAGAAGTCCCAATTCCAAAATAATCTCTCGGAGAGGGGGGTGCCTTCTTTTCCAAGTTCCTTGCAAGCCTTTTCCACTCTCACCTGATCTTTCACTGCTGAGACGGCTCCCGCCTTTCTCCAGTCGCAGGATCGGGATATGGATTTATTTGGAATATTGCCCAGGACGGGGTAACCTGAGGGTTTGACCGGTGGATCCAGCGAGGGAAGTGTCATGCCAAACTTCTTTGCAAATTCGTGTTCTGCAGAGCAGGAGGGCAAAAGAGGAAGGCGACAGTCATCGTCCCTTTTGCACATAAAAATACACACAGGTAGGTACAAACGCACGAGGTGGGTGTCTTTTGGGAATGTCTTTCAAATGTTGTCATTCTATTACTATAGGTCCCATCATCCACAGCCAGTAAGGAAGGTTGGCACTGTGGACGAGAAACGACACCTTGATTCATTTGGCTTGTTTTTAATACCGGTGCATCTTTTTGGGCATTAGGACACAATCCCTGAGAACCGGAAGAAAAGAAGGTAAGTAAGGAAGAAAGGAAGTAAAGCAAATTTATTTGTGTTAGCATAAGCCATTGCAAGAAAAGAAAAGAAAAGAAAAGGAAGCAAGTAAAACACAAAAAATCAGACAGATTACAAAAATAACAACATTGCACCACTAAGCTAAAATCATCCAAGGATAATTATTCTTATAGGCTCTCATCAAACTAAATAAACACAATGATCAAATACACTACAGGTGCGTTGCATTGCTTTGCAAAGCTAAAACTGTCCAAAAGTTCTCATGAGCTCAAATTTATCCTAAAATCTAAATCTAAAACACAAAGATCAGATATATTACAGATACAACTGCATTGCTTCGCAAAGCTAAAAACCATCCAAAAGTTTACATAGGCTCACATTGATCCTAAAATCTAATCGTCATTTTTGCAGAATTTCCTCCTTAAAAATGGATGCTTTAAAGGCAAAGCAAGCCATCGTTTCAGAAATGTACGGTACAGTATTACCTGATAAAAATTGAATCAAATACGAATCGGGTCTATTCGATCCAAGTCCTAGCTCTTTGAATATCTTTATAAATTGGACATACAAGTAAATAATGGGTTAAGTCTTGAGCTGTATTGGATCCCTTTTCACTTCTGCCAGGAACAGGTCTTTTGCAAAGTCAATGGCCCATAGTGGCTGGAAGAGAAGAAGGGGAAATCCTTGTCCCAAGAATGGCAGTAGAGAAGTTGGAAAAAGCAAGGTGAGGGGAAGGGCCTCGATAGGACTGCACTCATCCTAGAGTAAGGCTAAATATCTTGCAAAACTACAGAATCTGATAACACTGAGCCACGGCAGTTAAAGCAGTATCAAGCTGCATTGCTTCTGCAATGGAGACATTGCCCATAACATCACCAGCCCTCTGTGCCTGCTCAGTTATTAGGGAACGGCTTTGTTACGAACCAGCCACTAAGGGCCATTGACTTTGCAAAAGACCCGCTCCCGGCAGAAGTGAAAAGGGTTAGAACAGCTCTTGAAATCCATTTTTACCTGTCAGATCGCTGAAGCGGGTGACGCCATACTGCGCAGTGCCCAGCTCAGATGTCTGCAGGGCATGGCTGATTTCCAGGTTGTGTATGAAAACCTTGAAGTGATGGCGTGTCTCTGGATGGAACGAAATTGAGAGCGCATTTGCGAAGGCGGTCAAAGTCAGGAGAAAGTTGTCACTGCAGACTCAGGACTTCATGCATTATATAGGGAAGGGCTTCTGGACAGCGACATCCGCAGCTTGGAAATGTCGCTGTTTGGATTACAACTTCCACAATCCAAAACAGAAAATCCTATTTCTACTCAGAGATATTATTTTTGACGTAGAACAAGATGTTTCCTGCACTGGAAATGCTGCATTTGAAGGCTCATCCCCACATAAAATTCACTCAAGGGGGATTTGCATAGAAAACAGCATATTTTATATATATATATATATATATATATATATATATATATATATTTCTGTGCAGGAAACAGCATTTTCTGCAAAGAAATTGTCTGCAAAGAAATTCACTCAAGGGCGATTTGCATCGAAAACAATATTTTTCTGTGCAGGAAATAAGTATTTTCTGCAAAATAAATTTTCTGCAAAGAAATTCACCCAGAAAACGGCATTGTCTGTGCAGGAAACAGTATTTTCTGCACAGAAATTCACCCAACAGTGACTTGCATTGAAAATAGCATTTTTCTGTGTGGGAAACATCATTTTCTGCAAAGAAATTGCCTGCAAAGAAATTCACCCAAGAGTGATTTGCATCGAAAACAATCTTTTTCTGTGCAGGAAACAGCATTTTCTGCAAAGAAATTCACCCAGAAAACAGCATTTTTCCGTTTCCTAATGCATCCTTTGCTGGTTCTTGGCATGGCTATGTCAAGGGTCAGCATGGCATAGTGGTTTGAATGTTGGACTATGACTTTGGAGACCAGGGTTCAGTTCCCTGCTTGACCGTTAAACTTGTGACCTTGGGGCAAGTGACACTCTCTCAGCCTCAGGAGGAGGCCCTATGGCAAACCTCCTTTGAAGAAGTCTCGCCAAGGAAATGCTATTTCCTGTGCAAACCAATTTTCCGCGCAAATCGAATTTGGGGCCCAACGCCTCCCGAATTGCAAAGACTTTCTTGTAAGAAACTTAGCAAAGCGTTACGTCTTTTGCAACGCCAAAAACGACAGACGGATTTAGGATCAATTTGTGACACATGTTCTGGAAGCTGTTCTGCTCTGACCCTTTTGATGCCTGCCTTATTTATATCGGTTTTGTTCTGAAAGGGTTGTAAGTTGATTTGTTCTGCTTTCTTGGAGTTTATGGAATTGGAAAATCATGGATAAATACTGCTTTTTTTGTTTAAAGAGGCACATCTGGCGGGCACCAAGGTGGCAAAGGCTGGCGTTTGCAGGGCGCCCTGTTTAGTTTTTCGTTCTAGAAGGAACCTCAAACGACGTCCAGATTTATCATCTCCAGAAATAAAAGCGAAACTATATATCCCCGGACCTCCATGACAAACAGAGCTTACCTTCTTGGCTCTGGTAGGTTTTGTTGAACTGTCTCATAAAATCCTGAAACATCTGGACCATTGGAGTCTGCGGGAAATGCAAAAAGAAATACAAAAAGGCCTAGTTCATCCAACGCAGAGAAGGCCTCACAAGCAAGCCTCCTTGTCATAGAAGTGCTTGCAACCTTGGGCAAGTCACATTCTCTCAGCCTCGTCCATCCCCTTCTCAGCCCTAAATCATACATTTGTAAAAGAGAGAGCCAGTATGGTGTCATGGTTTGCTTGAGGGACTTGGACCCTGGAGACCAGGGTTTGAATCTCCACTCGGCCACAGAAACCCACTGAGTGGCCTTGAGCAAGTCACACCCTCTCAGCCTCAGGGGAAGGCCCTGGCAAACCTCCTCTGAACAAATCTTGCAAAGAAAACCCCATGATAGCTTCACCTTAGGGTCTCCGTAAGTTGGAAACGACTTGAAGGCACACAGCGACAAATGCCAAAATGCCTTAAAGGCACCGGATTCGGTCTGATCTTGGAAGCAAAGCCGGGTCAGCCCTGGTTAGTCCTTGGATGGGAGATCTAGGCTAGATTTCAGAGGAAGGAACTGGCAAACTACCTCTGAATATCCCTTGCCTATGAAAACCCTATGAAATGGATGGGGCTACCAAAAGGCGACAGGCAGTTCCTTTTGGATTGTCTCATCAGAGGGTTTTCATGGTGGAAGACGTTCAGAAGTGGCTTACCGGTGCCACTTTCTGCGCAATACTAAACAACGTTAGTGATGGTGTCACCGCCGTTGTCTCGGAGAGATCCCACCACCGCAGAAAAAGTAGCGCCATGGTTTGCTGTTATTGCGTGCCTTCGAGTCGTTTCCAACTTATGGCCGACCCTAAGGCAAACCTATCACAGGGT
Source organism: Phrynosoma blainvillii (assembly GCA_026167975.1). Classification (NCBI taxonomy): domain Eukaryota; kingdom Metazoa; phylum Chordata; class Lepidosauria; order Squamata; family Phrynosomatidae; genus Phrynosoma; species Phrynosoma blainvillii. Next base: position 12,022,426 of record JANUYF010000016.1, read on the forward strand.
TGTTGTGGTTTTGGCAAGATTTCTTCAGAGGAGGTTTGCCGTTGCATTCCTCTGAGGCCGAGAAGGTGTGACTTGCCCAAGGTCACCCAGTGGGCTTCATAGCTGAGCAGGGATTCGAACCCTGGTCTCTGGAGTCATAGTCCAACACTAAGCCACAATGGGGGCTCTCAGTGCCATGATGGATAGACTCAATCTAGGCAACCCTGAGCCCTGAGTTTGCAAGACCTGAGAAGATCTCTGGATAACAGAGTGAGACTTGGGGGTCTCTCGTTCATACGATCGCCATAAGTCGAAGTCGACTGGATAGCAATTGCAAAAACAGCTTCACCTGCTGAATTTAGACCTGTAAGTCACAGTAGTCCAATGACTTTTAAAGTGTGCCAAGCACTTTTATTCCTAATAAACCCTCTTCCCATCCTTTTAGGGTTTTCTTACCATGCTGAAGTCTGGAGGCAGGGCGGCCTGGGCCTGGAGGACAGAAATCCATACTCCGTAAAGCATGAAGCAAAGGGGAAAGGTAGCTGCTGGACACATCATGGGCGCTGCTGCGTCTTTGGCCGTGGTTAGGAGTGAAAGTCGTTGCAAACGTCGGGGAGCCAAAAGAGAAGGCGCTGAAGGGGGACGGCATCCGGCGAAGTGGAAACCACAGATGGAGGAAGGTGCAGGTGGATGTTATTTTGGAGGCCGAGGTTGTGAGAAAGAGTGAAGCGAATGCCACAAGAGGAGATGGAAAGGCCTCAAAACCCTGTGTAGTGTTTGAGCATGCATGGAGATGGACCATAGAATCATAGTTAGAAGAGACCCCCAAGGGTCATCCAGTCTAACCCCATGCTGCCATGCAGGAGCTCTCAATCGAAGCACCCCTGACAGATGGCCATCCAGCCTCTGTTTAAAGACCTCCGAAGAAGGAGACTCCACCATCCTTTAGGGCAGCATCTTCCACTGTCGAACAGCTCTCACTGTCAGGAAGTTCCTCCTAATGTTTAGGGGGGATCTCTTTTTCTGTAGCTTGCATCCATTGTTCCAGGTCCTGTTCTCCGGAGCAGCAGAAAACAAGTTTGCTCCATCACTTTCTAAACCAAATACCAGTCCTTCCTTGCATGCTTTCTGAAAACTGGGAACCTGGGTTTGTTCCATTTCCGCCTTCTGGCATAACCATCACAAAGCCCAAAACGGTGTGCTAGATTCTCAAGCGCATGGGTTTGCCTGGAGTCTTTGAGCGCAACCCACACACCTGTCCCACATTCCCTCTGGTCCCTTGGCATGATGCCTACCATTCCCCAGGGTTTGGCCTTGGGGCCTGGCCGAGCTTTGCTTGGCAATCTCTCCTGCCGCTCGGTTCAGCCTTGGCAACTACAAAGAACTACTACTACTACGATGGTGTCCCCACCCTTGTCAAAGGTTCTCATTTTGCACAGGACGCATCATACCAAAGCAACCACCCAGAGAGACTTGGCACCAAGAAGCCCCGAAGACAAGGGGAAGGTCCACCAGGAGTTTCAGATCCACAGATGGCATCGCCTTACGGACTGGCACAAATGAACAAAGAATCCAAAGGACGACCCAAGTCGTATTTGAATTATGGCAACTCTAGGGTGAACCTATCAGAGGGTTTTCCTGGCAACTATCTTCGGAGGGGTTTCGCCAAGGCCGTCCTCTGAGGCTGAGAGAGTGTGGCTCACCCAGGGTCACCCAGTGGGTTTAACATGCCGGAGCCTGAATTTGAAACTTGGTCTGCACAGCCCTATTCCAATGCTCAAACCGCTACGCCAGTGTGACTTGCCCAAGGTCTCTTGTTGTGTGCCTTTCGGTTGTTTCTGACTTAGAGTGACCCCACGGTAAACCTATCCTGGATTTAACCTGGCAGGTTTCTTAAGATGGGGTTTGCCAGTGCCATCCTCTGAGGTTGAGAGAGTGTGACTTGCCCAAGTCCACTCAGTGCATTTTTTTTAAAATTAAACCCTTATAATGCTCTCATTTATACACAGGATGTGTCAAGATTTTCAGATACACAGTTGGCATCGTGTTACTGGCAGAAATAATAATAATAATAATAATAATAATAATAATAATAATAATTTATATCCTGCCCCTCTGCAAAGCAGTCGTGGCGGCGTACAACATTAAAATTACCCTACAAATAAATACGATGCAATAGAAGAACAGCCCAACAATATGAAATGAACAAAGACTCCGAACAAGTAGTGATGTGCATTTCGAGATGTCTTGAGTCTCAGTTTTGGGAGAAAGGAGGCATATAAAGTCAGCCTTCCACAGATTCCTTATGTGCTACCAATGAACTACTTTAAGTAAGCATTCCTTTGCTGCTGCTACTTCTGCTGTTGGGGTAGGGTGTTGTTAAATGGGCTATTCAGATACGTTAACACTACAAAAGACCTGGCCAGAGTTTGAAAAAGTTACATTATTGGCCCACAAGAGCTGGAAATCTCCAGCTAGCATGGCTATGACAATGCAACCAGTGTGTGCATATGAGTGTCAGGGTTGGAGTTTTTCTTCCACAGTGGAATTTCTTTCTTATTTTCTTATTTCTTTCTTTTTTCCCTGGTAAAGACGAAACGGACTGGAAAAGGTTATTGGGTACGGATCAGCACAGCTGCCTAAATCTTTGGAGGACATGGCTGGGGAGGGAGGAATATTGTCACGATGACCCCCAACTCAATATAGACCAGGGAGGGAAATCCTAAGGAGGTCAGGATTAAAAATATCTCAGCCAAAGGATGCTGAAGGTGCACAGGGCCCCTCCATCTCTTCATAGCCTCCAATAACAAAAAGGTACTAAAGAATTGGGTTTTTTTTGGGGGGGGGGTTGTTAGTGTTGCATTTAATGAAAGCAGGCCATTCAAGGGAAGGTCTTGGATGGCGCTTCAAAGGGGCCAGGCAGATCCAGATGTGGCTTGGAGATGGCCGATGCCTTCCCTGCCTCACTTCCAGCCTCCATTTCCTTGGCCATCCCTTTGATGCGGAGACCTTGGGAGCAGGTGCAAAGAATGGTGTTTGTGAACATTTAATCTCTGAGCAAATTCCAGACTTTCTTCCCCCACCAACGTGTCCCCTATAACTTCTCTTATCCTTATCCTTCCCGACCCAACCAACCTGCCGAGTTATTTTTAGCTGAGAGACAACACTTTTCTGTTCTGCTGGAAGACCGTCTCGCCAAGCGACTCGGGCTTCCCCATGAAAGGAGGCAGCGTTCACTATTATTATTATTATTATTATTATTATTATTAAACTGCAAAGGGAGTAGAATTCAAAGATATAGCTGTGTTAGGCTGTAGAATAAGTATGCACAGAGATCTTGCAACACCTTTGAGACTCACTGAAAGAAAGAAGTTGGCAGCAGGAGCTTTCCGAGACTGAAGTCTCCTTCCTCAGGTGCATTTAGTCTCAAAGATCTCTATAGCTTTGAATTCTATTATTATTATTATTATTAACTGAAAGAAAGAAGTTGGCAGCAGGAGCTTTCCGAGACTGAAGTCTCCTTCCTCAGGTGCATTTAGTCTCAAAGATCTCTATAGCTTTGAATTCTATTATTATTATTATTATTATTATTATTATTAACTGAAGGAAAGAAGTTGGCAGCAGGAGCTTCCCTAGACTTCAGTCTCCTTCCTCAGATGCGTTTAGTCTCAAAGATCTCTATAGCTTTGAATTCTATTATTATTATTAACTGAAAGAAAGAAGTTGGCAGCAGGAGCTTCCCTAGACTTCAGTCTCCTTCCTCAGATGCGTTTAGTCTCAAAGATCTCTATAGCTTTGAATTCTATTATTATTATTATTATTAACTGAAAGAAAGAAGTTGGCAGCAGGAACTTTCCTAGACTTTCTTACACTGCATTTGGAGGATGCATTTGTGGAAGCAGACTGAAGTCTACGAAAGCTCATGCTGCCAACGTCTGTCTTTAGTTAGTCCCAAAGGTGCCACAAGATCTCTCTACATGTATAATTCTCTATAAAGAATGCACTCAATGTATCTGAGGAAGTAGACTTGAGTCTAGGAAAGCTCATGCTCCCAACTTTCTTTCAGTTCATTATAATAATAATGATGATAATCGAATTCAAAGCTATAGAGATCAGAGTGTGTGTGTATATATGTATATATATATATATATACACACACACACACACACACATATATATATATTCATACACACACACACACATATATATAGATGTGTGTGTGTGTATATACATGTGTATGTGTATAGATAGATAGATAGATAGATAGATAGACAGATAGATAGATATAGATGTGTGTGTGTGTGTGTGTGTGTATAGATGTGTGTGTGTGTGTGTGTACATGTGTATGTGTATATGTTTGTGTGTATATGTGTGTGTATGTGTATGTATGCACCAAGGTGTGTTTTAAGAAAGCCAGTGTGGTGTACCATGACTTGAGAGATCCAGAGTCTATGGGCACATTTTTGGGAAGAGACAGAGAGACTGAAGAGAGCCAGCATGGCATAGTGGTTTGAATGTTGTTTGACTACAACTCTAGAGACTAGGGTTCGATTCCCGGCTCGGCCACGAAACCCACTGGGTGACTTTGGACAAGTCACACGCTCTCAGCCTCAGGGGAAGGCAAGGGCAAACCTCCTCTAAACAACTCTTGCCAAGAAAACCCCAGGATCGGTTTTTGCCTGAGGGTCACCAGAAGTTGGAAATTGCTTGAAGGTAGAAGAACAACAACGGTGTCTGGGTGAGGGCACAGTCTAGCCATGCCCCCTTGGACAGACGGCCAAAGCTGGCCTCTGGTGCTCCTTTCCTACGAAGGCGAGGACTGGCTTGCCAAAAATGCCAAGGTCACTGCTGTGTTGGGGGAGAGGCAGATAAAAGCAGGTTCCCACAGTCTCTTCTTCTTCTTCTGCATCCTCAGCCAGGCTTGGGCATCCAGGGGCAAGATCCACATCCCTCCTCTGCCTGGGCTTGGCAGGGCACTCCGACTGGCGCCATGTTGCATCTGCTGCTTGTCAGTGGCCTCCTCACAGGGGTGTTGTGGTGGGGTGCTTGTGCCCCTCGGGAGACAGGCTTGGATGAGGACCAGCCGCTGGAAACCACTGTGGTGACCCTCAACCAAAGGTAAGCAGGGACTGGCATCCCATTCTAGGGCATTTGCAGTGGCAAGGGACCAGGGCAAGATAGGGACTACTTTGGGTGTCCAAGAAAGGAGCCCCAAATCCATCCTGAAGCTCCCTTGGTGCCATGGATCCTAATCATCCTTGCTCCGCTTTGCCTACTTTGCAAGACTGTCGTGAGCCCCAAATCCATCACGAAACTCTCGGAGTGACATTGCTCCTAGTCATTCTTGCTCAGCTTTATCTACTTTGGTTGTGAGCCCCAAATCCATCATGAAGCTCCTTGGTCATTCATTCCCAGCCTTACCTACCTTGCAGGATTGTTGTCAGGATTGTTGCCAACTTCTTTCTTTCAGGTAGTCTCAAAGGGGCTAGGAGATCGCTATATCTTTGAATTCTATTATTATTATTATTATTAACTGAAAGAAAGAAGTTGGCAGAATGAGCTTTCCTAGACTGAAGTCTCTTTCCTCAGATGCATTTAGTTTCAAAGGTGCCACAAGATCCCTAAATCTTTGAACTCTATTATTATTATTATTATTAACTGAAAGAAAGAAGTTGGCAATATGAGCTTTCCTAGACTTAAGTCTTCTTCCTCAGATGCATTTAGTCTCAAAGATGCTACAAGATCTCTATGTCTTTGAATTCTATTATTATTATTATTATTATTATTATTATTAACTGAAAGAAAGAAAGTTGGCAGCATGAGCTTTCCTAGATTTCAGTCTATTTCCTCAGATGCATTTAGTCTCAAAGGTGCTACAAGATCCCTAAATCTTTGAACTCTATTATTATTATTATTATTAACTGAAAGAAAGAAGTTGGCAATATGAGCTTTCCTAGACTTAAGTCTTCTTCCTCAGATGCATTTAGTCTCAAAGATGCTACAAGATCTCTATGTCTTTGAATTCTATTATTATTATTATTATTATTAACTGAAAGAAAGAAAGTTGGCAGCATGAGCTTTCCTAGACTGAAGTCTACATCCTCAGATGCATTTAGTCTCAAAGGTGCCACGCAATCTCTCTACATACTGATTCTATAGGCTAACACTGCTCTGTCTTTGAATTCTATTTATTATTATTATTATTATTATTATTATTATTATTATTATTATCATTATTATTATGAGCTGAAAGAAAGAAAGTTGGCAGCATGAGCTTTCCTAGGCTGAAGTCTCCTTCCTCAGATGCATTTAGTCTCAAGGTTGACACAAGATCCCTATATCTTTGAATATTATTATTATTAACTGAAAGAAAGAAAGTTGGCAGCATGAGCTTTCCTCGACTGAAGTCTACATCCTCAGATGCATTTAGTCTCAAAGGTGCCACGCAATCTCTCTACATACTGATTCTATAGGCTAACACTGCTCTGTCTTTGAATTCTATTTATTATTATTATTATTATTATTATTATGAGCTGAAAGAAAGAAAGTTGGCAGCATGAGCTTTCCTAGGCTGAAGTCTCCTTCCTTCCCCAGATGCACATAGTGAGAAGGGGCTGCCCTTGGAAGGGAGCTTTAAAACCTGGGAGCAGCCACCAAGAAGGCCCTCTCCAGATGAGCTTGGGAAGGTAGTGAGGTGCAGAATGAGATTATATAGATTTGGAACCAGTGACATATATATATATATATATATATATATATATATATATATAATATTATATATATGGGGATGCAGTGGCTCAAATGGTTAAGAGGCTGACTCTGTTGATAGCAAGATCTGCAGGTTGGCATTTCGAGGCCCAGGTGCTGCATGATGGGGTGAGCTCCTGTCACTAGTCCCATCTTCTGCCATCCTAGCAATTCAAAAGCATGCAAATATAAGTAGATAAATAGGTACCGCTTCGGTGGGAAGGTAAACAGTGTTATGTGCCATGATCACAGAGTAGTCTCTGACAACGCTGGCTCTTCGGCTTAGGAACGGACAGCAGCACGGCCCCTATGGTCAGAAACGACTTGACAACCTTGTCAACAGGGAATACCTTTACCATATATATAAATATATATATGTATATCCCTTAACAGTTGCAGGGAACAGGTCCTCCAGCGGATCGGTTCGTCCATACTCCGTTTGCTTCGCTTGGACCGAACCCCTGGGTTCCCGGTTGAAACGACGGCCCCGTTGCACCAAGCTTGGGCAAAGGAAACCATGGCACTTCTTGCCCCGTCTACTGAAGGGCAGCATCTCAGTAAGTGTCCCTTTGTACCCTCCTTCCCTCTTTCTTGGACCAGCTCCTTATTCCTTATTCCTCCTGCCAATATCATTGCTGTCGTCGTGACTTTGAGTCATTTCCAACTCATGGGGACCCTAAGGCGATCGTATTGTGGGGTTTCCTTGGCAAGTTGCTTCAGAGGGGGTTTGCCATTGCCATCCTCTGAGGCCGAGAGAGTGTGACACAAGGACCACACAACCTCAGGCAGGATGGCGCTGGAGCAAAAGTCCTAGGTGCAAGCGTGTTGCTGATCGAGCAATAATATTGCTGATATACAAGGTATACCATTCCAATTTGATTTGCAAGGTTACCTTTATCTCCAGTTTTATTAATAGCATTATATTATGTTTGGGGGAAAAAACTTTTTTGTTCTTTTTTGTGTGTTCTTGCATGGTGGTTCTATATTGTGTGTAGGTAAATTTTGAATAGAGGTGTTTAATAATTAAAAAAAAATACAATGTATACCATGAAGCAACACTCTGCAAAAGTTACTATAAGGGACATCAACACCATGCAAGGGGAACTTTGTTGTTGTTGTGTGCCTTCAAGTTGTTTCCAGCTTATGGAACCTATCCTGGGGTTTTCTTGGCAAGGTTTGCTCAGAAGACCTTTGTCGTTGCCTTCCCCAAAGGCTGAGACAGTGTGACTTGCCCAAGTTCACCCGGTGGGTTTCCATGGCCGAGCGGGGATTCGAACTTTGGTCTCCAGAGTCATAGTCCAACGTTTAATACTATAGGGGAAATGAAAGGAGTTCTGAGCATGCACAGAGTGTCTTTTTAGCTCTATCTGTGCCTGCTTTGCTGCACAACTGGAAGCTTTGAAACAGCTGGACTTCTCTAACTCAAAGAATCTGATTTTCTTTCTTGCCCCCAACAGATATTTTGCCCAACCAGACCATGCTGATCCGAAGAGGAAGATGCACCCAGGTCTCCCATCATGTCACATTGGCTGGTAAAGGCTCCGTCTTGCGTGGGAATATAATGCCACTCCCTCTCTCCCAGGTTGCATCTGCACTGCAGAATTAACCCAGTTTGACACTGCTATAACTGTCAGGGCTCAATGCTATGAAATTATGGGACTTGTGATTTCTGCAATGCAGATGCAAACACTTTCTCTAACTCTCTGTCTCTCTCTGTTTCTTTCTTTCAGGCTGCATCTGCACTGCAGAATTAACCCAGTTTGGCACCATTTTAGCTGCCACGGCTCAATGCTATGGGATTCTGGGATTTGTACATTTTGCAGTGCAAATGCTCTCTCTCTCGCTCTCTCAGGCTGCATCTGCACTGCAGAATTAACCCAGTTTGACACTGCTATAACTGCCATGGCTCAATGCTGTGAAATTATGGGACTTGTAATTTCTGCAATGCAGATGCAAACACTTTCTCTGTCTCTGTGTGTCTCTGTATCTAGATGGATTCTGCATCTATGGACTCAAGCACCCACGACTTGAAAATATTCAGAGAGGGGGAGAAATAAATCCCAATAAGCAAAGCCTTGGTTTTGCCATTTTATACCGTCGCCGTGTGCCTTCCAGTTCTTTCCAACTTATGGCAACCCTCTCCTGGTAATGATGTTTTCTTGGCAAGATGTGTCGAGAGGAGGTTTGCCAACAGGGCCTTCCCCTGAGGCTGAGAAAGTGTGACTTTCCCAAGCTCACCCACTGGGTTTCATGGCCAAGCTGGGAATCGAACCCTAGTAAGGGACATCTGTAAATAACAGGACCTGAGATGTTGGCATCCGTGGGGTGCCCACTGTACCCACAATAGTGCTACTTATTATGGGGCAGAGCAAGGCTACAGATGCACTAGGTCTCCCATGGTACTCTCTGCATTGCTCCAATTGTCTAACACCGTTGCATTGGATATCGTGTTTGCAACGTAGCTCGGCTACCCATCACAGCATTATGTAGGATCTCAGGGATGCATTGCACTGGTGTGGGATCTTGACTGTTGCTGACGTCTTTCCACCGCTGTGCTTTCGCCTTCTCACAGATCTTGGCTGGCAGAGCTGGGTCCTCCATCCTCCATCCTTCCTCTTCACCGAATGCCTGGGTTGCCATTGCCGCCGAAAGGAAGAGGGGCCTTCCTTGGCCCTTTGGATCCAAGAATGCACCCCTGAGCCCCCAAACCTTCCGACGGAACAGGTAAAGGACAAGGTCATCCTCACCAAACCTGAGCGCAAAGGCAGAGAAGAAACCCTGCCGATTATTTAGGGTTGGACCTCAAATGAAATATATGGCATCATACTAACATACCCTCCAACTAACCTGATTTGGCAGGGATATTCATCCTCTGCCATCCCACTTTTTGGGGAATAGAAAATCCATATATATATATATATATATATATATATATATATGGGCTTTCTATTCCCCAAAAAGTGGGATGGCAGAGGATGAATATCCCTGCCAAATCAGGTTAGTTGGAGGGTATGTTAGTATGATACCATCCATATATATCCATATATATATATATATATATATATATATAGGAAATTTAAGCCATAGGTTTGTTGCCTCCACCAGAAAATTGGCCATTAGCCTGGTAATATACAGTTTTTATTGCAAATGTATGTTGTTGTATGCCTAATAAAGGTTGAATATATACGGTATATATATAGACACACACACATATATATATACACACATATTCACGCATATAAATATACACAGACACGTAAGTGTATCATTTCCAAATGCATATATATATATATTTTAATGAGGACTGAAAGCTTTAAAAGAGATTAATCCTTTGCCATCCCACGTTCAGGGCTTCTCTTAAAATGCCCCAGTTTCCTTCTAATCCTTCTCCCGCTTTCGTCCTCAGCTTAATCCAATTGCTGCAAACTGAGATCAAAGTGCAAAAGTAACTCAATTAACTCAGTGGCGAAGAGAGGATCCATTTTCATCCCTTTTGGGGATGATAGATGGTCTAGCTCCACATAGACTGCTTGCTCACAGTGTCCTCTCTCTCTCTCTCTCTCTATATATATATATATATATTTCTCTCTTGCCAGAGACGCTGCTGTCGGTCCCGCTGGACTCCGCTCTCCTTCGTCTTCCTCAAAGAGGATGGCTCCTTGCTGGTGCAGCTGGTACGCTTGATGCATCAGTGCCACTGCCAACCCTGAGAGGCATCCGAAGAAGCACCACGACCGTATGGACAGGTAGAAGGAAAGGTCCTCAAGGATGCCCCTTTTTGGCACTGGCTGGTGCTGGGGCAAAAGGAGAGGAAACCAACTAGTCCAGGAACATTGACAGTATGAGAAAGAAACTCTCTTCTTCCAGCCCGCTTGGCACAGGATCCAAACGCATTGTCCGCACTGCAACCTCAACCGGTTTGAGAACCTGGTTCGTCTTCTGGGGCTTCCCAAAGAATCCTGGAACATGTAATATTTTTCCCCCCTCCATGGGGATTGAGCATACTCTGTTCAAAACCAGTTAGACCAGGATGTTTCACTGGCAGGCTTCCTGATATTGTTGGACTATAACTCCTATCATCTCTTACACCACCAGCTGGGGATGATAGGAGTTGGACTCCAACATCTGGAGGACCCCAACCCCAACCGTCACTCTTGACCTTCAGCAAGGCACGTTCCTGTTCCATTTGGGCAACAACGCCCATCAACCCAACTGCAATCCATGCTGGATGGGGCTGATGGGAGTTGCAGTCTGACACCATCAGGTGCTCATCCCTGTCCTAGCCCCAATCCTGCTCTCCCTGCTTTCTTAAATGTTTGAGGTTAAGCTTTATGATTGTCAGTCCATACTAAGCTTGCCAATATTTTATGTCAGCCCCTGCTCCTCTGCCTTTAAAAGAAAATTAGCAAGAGGGAAATAATAATTTCTGGATGCTATGGAAAGTTTATTTTGCTCACTTATGCCAATCGCGCTGCTAATCCAGGCAGCAAGGAGAAGGCCATATTATTTTATTTTTTCCTAGCAAGTTGGCAACCCTATAACACTGTAAATGCAGATCGACTTCAGGACACCTCAACATCGAAAAGACTGATCTATAACTTTCCGTGTAAATTTAGCCAAGATGCCAACTGCTCCATTTTGGCACTAGGGGAAAGAAAAGACCGGCTGGACACATTTTGTATTTTTATCGCTGTAAAGAAAAACACACCAACTTTGCAATAAAAATGCACCAGATATTTTAATATTACTTGGCGTCTTAGCGGGTCTCCTCTTTTACTTTTCCCATACAAGAAGAGCAAATGATGGCAGCAGGTGGGTACAACATTTCAATCCCTTCCCAGACTATTTTAATTTATTACCTACTTTAAATCTGTAAAGGCTTAAATGCTGTAGCTCCATCCTATGGAATCCTGGGATTTGTGATTTTAGGAGGCCTTTAGCCTCAACAAACTACAAATCCCAGGATTCTGTGGGATGGAGCCATGGCAATTAAACTGGTATCAAACTGCATTATTTCTACAGTGTAGAGGCACCCTAAATCTTCAACAAATGTAGGGTTTGCCTCCATCAGAGGCAGCCAACCAGTGTAGTGTTGTGTGAATAACCATGTAGTGTAAATAACTACTAGATAATAGTGTTTTTGGACTCCAACTCCCAGAATCCCCTAGCCAGCGGTCTCAAGCAGGTTTTTTTTTTGTTGTTGTTGTTGCATGCATCCAAGTCCTTTTTGAGTTATGGCAACCCTAAGGTGAACCTATCCTGGGGTTTGCTTTGCAAGATTGGTTCAGAGAGGGTTTGCCATGGCCTTCCTCTGAGGCTGAGAGAGTGTGACTTGCCCAAGGTCACCCAGTGGCTTTCCATGGCTGTGTGGAGATTGGAACCCTGGTCTCCAGAGTCCTGCGCCATTGCTCAAAGGCGGCATTGGTTTTCAAACTCACTCTCCAGGATCCAAAATTTTCTCATGGCAAAGAAATCCAGTAAAACCACCATTTGCCAGTGTTTCCCAAACTTTGGTCCTCCAAATGTTTTGGACTTCAGCACCCAGAATTCCTTACCGTTGGCCATGCCAGCTGGGACTTCTGGGAACCAGAGTCCAAAACGCTCAGAGGATCAAAGTTTGGGAACCGCTGGTCCAGACTAAGGGAAAACCCAGAAAAATAAGAAACCAAACAGTTCCGGATTGGAACAAGTTGGTGGGCAGATCTCAGAGGAAGATCCCTAAAGGTTTGTACTCAAAGGACTCTGAGGAACCGAGTAGAGTAACATGTGCATGACCTGAGCTGCTCAACCCGACAGATGCATGACCTGAGCTGCTCAATCACGCCATGAGTTTCTTGGCTTTTAAGAAACGCTTCAGGCAGAAGACTTGCCAAGTGGTCAGACCCACCAGGCTGAGCATGGAGAAGATGCTGAAACGGAAGACATGCGCTCGGATGGATTCTGCAAAGGAAAAGAAAGGAAAATTAAGACCAGAAGCTGTCATTCGTTGTTGTCCATCGCCATCAAGTCAGCTTGGACTTATGGCAACCAGATGAATGAGAATGGAGGAGAGAAACCAAGACAGGAGAAGGTCAGCCTCGGAGTCCCTCCTGGGTCAAGATCTTTGGGGGCACAATCCATGCAACCAGACATCAACCCCAAATGCATGCACAAGCCACTCACCATTGGTGTCCCGCATTTCCTCCTCGCGTTCCTTCAGGGAGGCAAAGTCTTTGGCGATGGATTCAGAAAGGTCCTCCAGCCGACGCAGATCCACCTCCAGGGGCTTGAGTTTCTCTGCCTTTGCAATCTGTGGCCAAAGGTGCAGATGGATGGGGTGCTCAGACTCTGCATTGGAAGAGGCGGCCGGTTTGGGGTGGGGGACCCAAACGCTGCCCTTAGCCCATGCCAGGAAGACTAGCCCAGCCTGCCACCCAGAGCCCCCTTGCCAATGGGGCAACCCTATAGGATTGAGAGTCAACCTGGGCAAACCAAGCATTTTACTCACATCCTCGTAATTCCGGGCTTCAACGCCATGCTTGATGTTGAGGGTGACCAGTTGGTCAGGGACCTGGAGGTTCCCTGCAAGACCCAAGGAAGAACTTATCATCATCGTCATCATCATCATCATCATCTTCACCATCATCACCATTATCATCGTCATCATCACCACCACCACCATCACAATCACCATCACCATCATCATCATCTTTGTCGTCCTCATCATCACCATTATCATCGTCATCGTCATCACCATCTTCATCGTCATCACCATCTTCATCATCATCATTGTCATCATCATCACCATTATCATCGTCATCGTCATCACCATCTTCATCGTCATCACCATCTTCATCATCATCATTGTCATCATCATCACCATCATCGTCATCATCATCACTATTATCATCATCGTCATCATCACCATCATTGTCATCATCATCACCATCATCATCCTGCTTTCCCCACAAAATTGGTTCTCCAATAAATGGTTGGTAAGGAAGAGGGAGCCTGCATGGCAGAGTGGTTTGAGCGTTGGACTAGGGTCCAAAACACACTGCTGAAATGATCCACTTTGAGACCACTTTAACTGCCCCTGGCTCAGCGCTAGGGAATCCTGGGAATTGTAATTTACTGGGGCACCAGAGCTCTCTCGGACAGAGAACGGCAAAACTACCGTTCCCAGGATTTCCTAGCACTCAGCCAAGGCGGTTAAAGCAGTCTCAGACTGGATGATTTCTAGAGTGTGTTTTGGACCTAGGAGTCTACTCTTAGTCATTGTTTTGTTGCGGCACGATGACAATGCCCAGAATTCCATAGCAGGGAGCTGCGGCACTTAAAGTGGGCCCAGACTGGATTATTTCTGCAGTGTGGATGCACCCGCAGAGAGATTCACCGGAACCAAGAGACTCACAAGAGCAGGTAAGTGGCAAATCCTAAGCAGGCTTCAGTCCTTGTGTGTCTGTTTTGTTTGGTCTTGCACAAATTTAAATCCTGGGACCCTAGAGATGGGATTTAAACCTGTGAAAGGCCAAAGAAGACAGAAACAGGTTGGAAAGAAGGTGGCGGTAGAGAAGGAATGCGTAGAAATGCTCAGAGGTTGATGGTAACCAGGCGCCCATCCTTGGCTTCGTCCTCTACCTGGCTGTCCGTGGCTCCAGAAGCAAATCTCATAGATGTCATAATCTTCCGTGAGAAAGCTAAGCTTTCCTTTCCTGGCGTCATCCTTGGAGTAAAGGAGGCGTCCGAAGGAGTCCGTGACCTGAGCAGAGAAAAGAGGCAGCCGTGAGATCAACTCATATGGAGCGAGACTGCAAGAGTGCGCCTGGGCATGTCCAAAGTGCAAAAGGAACACAGAGTCTTTGGGCAATCATCTCGGTTTCTGGAATCTTAAAATTATATATATATATATATATATATATATATACATAGTTGTCAGTAGTTTTTGGTGCATGGTTGCAAAAGCTGGAGAGAGAAGGACAAATAAATGGGTCCCAAAGCAAATCAAGCCTGAACTTTCCCTGGAAGCAAAGATGACTAAATAGCAAGGCTGCCGTACTTCCGATGCATCATGAGAAGACATGACTCACTGGGAAAGAGAAATTGCTAGACAGCAGCAGGAAAAGTTGGAAACACACAGGACAGCTGGGTTGCTTCAGTCAAGGAAGCCTGGGTTTGCAAGACCTGAGCATGACTCTTGGCGGGAGGATGCATCCACACTGTAGACATAACAGAGTTTGACACCACTTTTAATGCCCTGGCTCCGTCCTGCAGAATCCTAGGACTGGTAGATGATGATGATGATGATGATGATGATGATGATGATGATGATGATTTTACAGCTATGCATATACACATACAAAAGGACATATAGATTTGTTAACATAACTACTCTAGACATTCATTACTATTCTATTACCATTTTATTAAAAACATATAAACAAACAAACATAAACCCTAGGACTGGTAGTTGTTCTTGTTGTTCTTGCTCTTATTATTATTATTATTATTATTTTACAGCTAAGCATATACAAATACAAAAGGACATAGAGATTTGTTAACATAACTACTCTAGACATCCATTGCTATTCTATTACTATTCTATTAAAACATATAAAAACATATAAACAAACAAACATAAATCCTAGGACTGGTAGTTATTGCTATTAGTTTCTCTATCTATCTATCACTATTTATCTCTCTATCTATCTATCTATCTATCTATCTACCTATCATAGATATAATAGATCTTGGCTAGTTTCTCTATCTATCTATTTATTACTATCTATCTATATCTATCTATCATAGAAATAAGATCTTGGCTAGTTTCTCTTTCATCTATCTATCTATCTATCATAGATATAATAGATCTTGGCTAGTTTCTCTTTCATCTATCTATCTATCTATCATAGATATAATAGATCTTGGCTAGTTATCTATCTATCTATCTATCTATCTGTCTATCTATCTATCATATATAATAGATCTTGGCTAGTTTTTCTATCTATCTATCACTATATCTATCTATCATAGATATAATAGATCTTGGCTAGTTTCTCTATCTATCTATTTATTACTATCTATCTATATCTATCTATCATAGAAATAAGATCTTGGCTAGTTTCTCTTTCATCTATCTATCTATCATAGATATAATAGATCTTGGCTAGTTATCTATCTATCTATCTATCATATATAATAGATCTTGGCTAGTTTTTCTATCTATCTATCTATCTATCACTATCTATTTATATCTATCTATCTATCATAGATATAATAGATCTTGGCTAGTTTCTCTATCTATCTATCACTATCTATTTATATCTATCTATCTATCATAGATATAATAGATCTTGGCTAGTTTCTCTATCTATCTATTTATTACTATCTATCTATATCTATCTATCATAGAAATAAGATCTTGGCTAGTTTCTCTTTCATCTATCTATCTATCTATCATAGATATAATAGATCTTGGCTAGTTATCTATCTATCTATCTATCTATCTATCATATATAATAGATCTTGGCTAGTTTTTCTATCTATCTATCTATCTATCTATCTATCTATCACTATCTATTTATATCTATCTATCATAGATATAATAGATCTTGGCTAGTTTCTCTATCTATCTATCACTATCTATTTATATCTATCTATCTATCATAGATATAATAGATCTTGGCTAGTTTCTCTATCTCTCTGTCACTATCTATCTATATCTATCTATCTATGATACAACAGATCTGGGCTAGCTTCTCTTGTAGGGTGTTTATATCACTGATAGTAAGTAACTTTTGCAAAGTGTTGCCTCATCTCCTACATTGTATAGCCCCATTCTTATTGCTACATCCATTGTATCTCAGCAATGCACTTCATTGTAGGAGAAAGGCAGGCTGCTGGGAACCCTTGAAATCAATACATTGCAAACCCACAAACCAACATGAATGCCTGGGCAGCAACCCACTGTTCCTTGGGCTCCAGCCTCCTCTTGTCTGAGCTTTTGGGGGTTTGGGGTCTTCCTTTGCTGGGGCCCTCTGACAAGAGGAGGCCAAAGATCCCCAGCAAACTACAACTCCCTTTTCCTCACCCTGAGGTCGATCCTGATCCCTGGGGAAAGCTCATACTCGCTGGTCACCATCACATCTTGGTGCAATTCCTCCTTCAAGCACTTGTGGGTCTCTGGGGGGAGCTGGAAGGAGAGAGCCCAGCATCCCCAGACCATCCATAGGACCACCAGCATCCTCTCCATCCTCCTCCTGGGCCTGATCCCCGGGAACATCCCACAAGAAGACACGTGTCAGGGCTTTCCCACAAGATCCCTCCTTGCCTTCCCTCCCCAAACTCCCAGGGACGATCCCTTCAATTGCAAACCCAGGTTTTGCAAAAGGGGAAAAGAAAGAAAAAGGGAGGGGAAAAGAAAAGGTACCTGGTCCCTTTAAATCCCTTGGTAGCCCTCCCCTTGCTTGCTTGCATGCATGAAGGCAATTGCACTTTGCAAACGCACATCTGGACTGGAAGGGGAGGGATTTAAGCACCATTTTAACTGCTATGGAATTCTGGGAACTGGAGTTGCTTGCCTCCATAACCCTGGCAGTGAAAGTGGTGTCAACCCGGATTCTTTCTGCAGTGCAGAATGCAGCCCCAACAGCTCTGATCCTCTGGAAGTTCTTCCTAAAGCTGAGGTGGGGATCTCTTTTTCTTGCAAAGGAGTCGGTGGGGTCTTTAAAAATCCCAAAAGCTTCTGAGTCAGCCTGCCCCCAAAAGTGCTCCAGCCTGCTCTCAAGATCTCCCTTCCCTTCTCTGCAGCAGCAACAACAACAACCCTGTAAGGCAGACTTTCCCAGATTGGGAGCATTGTCCCATCATCCCCACCTGGCATGGCTAATGTTTTTTTAAAAATATATGAATATAAATTCCCAAAAGCAAACCTTGATTTTTGCCATTTTATATAAAGGATACCATTTTACTATCCCATGATGTTTAATGGGACTTGAGCATCCAGGGGAATGCATCCTGGAACCAAAACCTAGTGGATACCAAGGGGCCCCTCTATTTAAAAATATATACATTCCCAAAAACAAACCTTGATGTTGCCATTTTCTATAAGGGACACCATTTTTCTGTGCCATTCTATTTTATTCTATTGAGCATCTACAGATTTTGGTATTCATGAGGGGACCAGAACCAAACCATGTGAGATACCAAGAGCCTACTATATTACATATATATATATATATATATATTCCTTGATTTTGCATTTTTATAGAAGTGAAACTATTTTGCTATGCCATTGTATTTAATGGGACAAGCATGCATAGATTTTGACATCCATGGGGGTCCCATGAATTTATTTATATACATATATATGTGTGTGTGTGTGTGTGTATATATATATATATATATATATATATGAAACTATTTTGCTATGCCATTGTATTTAATGGGACTTGAGCATCCATGCATTTTGGCATCCCATGGATTTATTTATATACATCTCTCTCTCTCTCTCTCTCTCTCTATATATATATATATATATATATATATATGGGAAACTGTTTTGCTATGCCATTGTATTTAATGGGACTTGAGCATCCATGCATTTTGGCATCCCATGGATTTATTTATATACATCTCTCTCTCTCTCTTTATATATATATATATATATATATATATATATGGGAAACTGTTTTGCTGTGCCATTGTATTTAATGGGACTTGAGCATCCATGCATTTTGGCATCCCATGGATTTATTTATATACATCTCTCTCTCTCTCTTTATATATATATATATATATATATATATATATATATATATGGGAAACTGTTTTGCTGTGCCATTGTATTTAATGGGACTTGAGCATCCATGCATTTTGGCATCCCATGGATTTATTTATATACATCTCTCTCTCTCTCTCTCTCTCTCTCTCTCTCTCTATATATATATATATATATATATATGGGAAACTGTTTTGCTATGCCATTGTATTTAATGGGACTTGAGCATCCATGCATTTTGGCATCCATGGGGGCATCCCATGGATTTATTTATATACATCTCTCTCTCTCTCTCTTTATATATATCTATATCTATATCTATATCTATATGGGAAACTGTTTT
This sequence comes from Phrynosoma blainvillii, assembly GCA_026167975.1. Classification (NCBI taxonomy): domain Eukaryota; kingdom Metazoa; phylum Chordata; class Lepidosauria; order Squamata; family Phrynosomatidae; genus Phrynosoma; species Phrynosoma blainvillii. Next base: position 12,041,253 of record JANUYF010000016.1, read on the forward strand.
GCTGTGCCATTGTATTTAATGGGACTTGAGCATCCATGCATTTTGGCATCCATGGCTGTGTGTGTGTGTGCGTGTGTGTTCTGGAACCCAAGCCCATCAGACACCGAGGGCCCACTGTATATTTCAAGCAGCCTTCTTTTTAAAAAAGAGAAATAAATGAAAAGCCCCCTTGCGTCTCTGTTTTGAAAGAAACAGTCAGACAGAGGATCCAATGTCAGCTCCATGAATGGAGGAGAGTGGCACCTGTTGGGTTTGTGCCAGGCCAGAAGCCATGCCAGTCACACCAAATGCCCCCACGGCCATTGTTCCCCCTCTCTCCTCCATCCACCCAGCCAGCCATCCTTCGCACTCAGAGCCACCAGGCGCCTGGTTGTGAGTCACTCCAGTTGTGGTTCATCATCCTTTTTGGCACCGTCATTCCACTACTGTGAGTCACCCAAGTTTTGGTGGTGATGGGCGCTTGGTCGTTGCCAATGCCTTCCCTCCTCCTTTTGCCACCCACGCTGGGGCAAACAGGTGAGTCACTAAAGCCCATAATCCCCAACCTTTCTCCTTGACCTCTAATACAAAGCACCAGCAGCTTCTCTTCCTCTCCCCCCACAAAAAAAAAAATGCCAAAAAAGAGTTGTAGTCATCTAGCTACTATTTCTCCACCCCAAAAAAGAGTTGTAGTCATCTAGCAACTTTAGAAAGCCAGTGTGGCATAGTAGTTGTGGTGTTGGGCAAGTCACACTCTCTCAGCCTCAGAGGATGGCAATGGCAAAACCCCTCGGAACAAATGTTGCCAAGAAAAGCCCAAGTTAGCTTCGCCTTAGGGTTGCCATAAGTTGGAAGCGACTTGAAGGCACACAACACACCCACAATCTAGCTACAATCTTCTCCAGGGAAAACCTCTACCTTTAAACAAGCTACTAATCTGAGGGTGCCCTCCCCATTGGGAAAGCACTCTGTACATGCTCGGCGGCACCCTTCCTTCCCATGACTTTGCCGGTGTTGTGGGCCTTCAAGTCATTTCCGACTTACGGCGGACCCTAAGGCAAGCCTATCACAGGGTTTTCTCGGCAAGGTTTGTTCAGAGGGTTTTTCGCCGTTGCCATCCCTCTGAGGCTGAGAGAGTGTGACTTGCCTAATGTCGCCCAGTGGATTTCCATGGCCAAGTAGGTATTCAAACCCTGGTCTGCGTCCCTTCTCTTAGACTCCTTCAAAAGATCAGGAGGTTCCAGGTTTTGTTCCTCTTCTTTTCCATTTTATTTTGGAGATCAATGCACATTTTGTTTATCCTGGCAGGGATTTGAACCCAGAGTCATGTCCAAGGCTCACCTATGCTCCTGTGACTTTACCAGGAGTCAAAAGATGTTTGAGAGGAAAGAACCGGCAGAATCACCTCTGAGAGGTACTGAATTTTTGGTATGGGTATTTGATGGTCTTTGCTGTTAGCGATGTGCAAAATATAAGCCAGTATCACAACTAAGTGTTGGTTTCATTTGCTTGGGATATATAGTATTTAGTTAACCTACCCTATCTCAGCCCTTTTGTTAGTTTCTCCCTTCTATCTTTGGTATTGTTTGTGAAACCTTCTGTTCTAAACATGCCTTGCTCCGTGAGCGGATCTCCATAGGGCATAGTGTCCCAAAGTTTTACTTTGCAGGGAAATCAGGGTCACCCTGACGTGACAGTGTCCCCTTTTCTCTGTGCTTTGGCCTCTTGGCCCCAATCCATCCTTGAGTTGTCAGTGAGAGAGGAAGGAAGGGAGGAAGAATTTGGCCCAGATCCAAGCCACATCCTTGAAACGTGAGTCGACTCCGGGAGGAAGAGGAAGAGTGACTAACCCCAAAAGTATAGAGGAGCCTCACAGGTCCTGCCAACTGTGCGAGACTCGGTTCAAGGCATCCGCCTCATTTTTGGACTTGGGCCACAACATGCTTGCTGGGTTCCACGTGCGAGTCCTACCTCCTTTGCAGCCACATGGGATGGGAACTCCCTGGCTGGGCTTCTACAGAGGAAGTGAAGCAGAGAATAGAGTCTTTACAGCAGACCACTTTTTCTTCTTCTTTTCCAGAAAGGGCAACTCGCTTATCTCCGAATATGGCGTCAGGTCTGGGGTTTTTTTTGGGAAATCTTCGCATGGCCCTGTAGAACACGCCTTCGGAGGGTGATGGAGTCTCTTTCTTTGGAGGTCTTTAAACAGAGGCTGGATGGCCATCTGCTTTGATTGAGAGTTCCTGCATGGCACGGTGTGGATATTCCTGCATGGCATGGCATGGCACGGCACGGCACGGATGGCCTTTGGGGTCTCTTCCAACTCCATGATTCTATGACTCTAGAGACCAAGGTTCGATTCCTCGCTTGAGGCTAAAAACCCCACTGGGTGAACGTTGGACAGGTGGCACTCTCTCAGCCTCAGGGGATGGCTGCGGCAAACCCCCAGGGAAGAAATCGTGCCAAGAAAACCCCAGGATAGGTTTGCTTTTAGGGCCGCCTGATGGTTAGAGCTGCTTAAAAGTGGAAGACGCTCCCGCGGAGCGTGGCTAGGGGATTCTGAGCTTTGTAGTCCCCAAAGAGTACAGTTTCTAAGCTCTGTTTCCCCACCGCCGCCGCCACCACTGCTTTCCTTCCATCTCCAGCCCTCTGTCCTTTATGCCAGCTCTGCCAAGAGTCAAGGCCCCTGCAGAAATGCCCTCTCCTTTACCCTCCCTGAACAAGAGGGTTTTTAGTGCCCTCTCGGAGGCCCTGCATGGATTTGGGGACAAGCCATGGATGACTCCCCTTTCCTTTTAGGTGAGTCACCCACGTTTTATACGGGTGTCTCACATCCTGCCCAGATCTCAAGCAAAGGGACTTTTCGGTTAACCCTTGGAGATCCAAAAGGGATCTTCTCTGCCCCTTTTTAAAAACAGAAAACATCATTATTATTATTATTATTATTATTATTATTATTATTACTGACTATGGGGGACTTTGTGGCCTAGTGGTTTGAGAGTTGTATGACCTCTGGAGACCAGAGTTCAATTCCCTGCTCTCCGTGAAACCCACTGGGTGACCTTGGGCAAGTCACACTCTCTCAGCCTCAGGGGAAGGCAATGGTAAATCTCCTCTGAAGAAATCTTGCCAAGAAAAGCCCAGGATAGGTTCACTTTAGGGTTGCACACAACACAATAGCCATGAAGCCCATTGGGGGATCTTGGGCAAGCCACACTCTCTCAGCCTCAGGGGAAGGCAATGGCAAACCTCCTCTGAGCAAATCTTGCCAGGGTTTATAATAGGGTTGCCATAAGTCAGAAACACACGACACATATGCACACAGAGTCTCGAATCCACAACCATCAAGTACATTTCCAGTCTGTTTCGTGGAGGCATCTTATCCTTTGCTTTGGTCACCTGTAGACAAAAAAATAATATATTAATAATACTGCTAATAATAGACATTTTATTTCTTTCCTGCCTCTCTTCAAGGCAGGGCACAGCCTGTGAGAACAGAAAACCAAATGTCAAGGGCATGGCTTCAGTTGCATGGCTTTGGATTTGGGGGCTGCAGACTTCCAGCTCTCTAGATGTTGCTGGGTTGCAACTCCCATCATCCCCAAACACCAGGACTGATGGGATTGGGAGTCCAACTAGTTAGATCTTCCCCACATTCTAGTCTGAACCACCATCACCACCCCAAGCTGGCATGAGAAATTCCCAACCACCCCCAATTTCCAGAGCTTGGAAAAGTTCCTTTTCTGGAACTACAACTCCCTGAACATGGGAAAGTGGCTTTATTTTTATTTTTATTTTTGGAGCTGTAGTCCAAAGAAAAGGCACTTTCGCAAGCTTTTCGGTTCTATGGAGACTCTTTTACATCTCAGCCCCAGTGGAAGAGGCTCAGGAGAGTTTCTCTCTCGAGGTTTCCACACCTTGGCTCCATTCCCAGTGGGGAAAAATTGGGGATTTCCCTGCCTTCTCTGCCCACTGAGCTTGTGAGTCACCCCAATAAAGGCTCATCTGGATGAGACTGGCAAAAGAAACACGTGCCTGGAGTCACAAAGAAGTAACTTTTTCACCGCCTGAACTTTACTTCAGGCCTCCCGGGTTGCCGCTTGCTTGGTTCTGCCTGGCTTTGTAATTCCAATGAAATCCCAGCTCAAGAACTGAGTTTTCTCCAGATCCAGCCCTAGATCACACACTCCATCCATCCATCAATCCGTTTCACTTATAGACACCATCCTCCACCACCAGGGATGATGGGATTGGGAGTCAAAGACTAACTGGTAGGTGAAGAGTTTCCTTCTTAGAACAATTTACATTCTAAGCGTCTAGCAGCCCCATAATACTAGTATCTATCCTTCCTTCCTTCTGGTGACCCTATCCTGGGGATTTCTTGGCAAGCTTTCTTCAGAGGGCTTTTTGCCACATGGCCATCCTCTGAGGCTGAGAGAGTGTGACTCACCCAATGGGTTTACCTGGATTCGAAGCCTGGTCTCCAGAATCCTAGTCCAATGCTCAAACCACGCTGAGTTCAGTTGCCTCTTACCAAATTAGTGAATTGATCTAGCTGAGATAGATTTGAGAGAGAGAAATTAGATATAGATATAGATATATTAGATATAGATATAGATTAGATAGATAACAGATAGATATAGATAGATTATATATATATATATATATATATAGAGAGAGAGAGAGAGAGAGAGAGTGAGATGTAGATATAGATTAT